>QEOT01124261.1:154802-260951 GCA_003123785.1 Pterocarya stenoptera | reverse complement strand
TTAAAATATTTAAAAATATTAAAAAAATTTATACATAAAATATACATAAAAAAAAGCATTGCTATGCATAAACCTATACACCACACACCAAACTGTTTTTTATTTTTTTTATTTTTTTTTTCAATTTTTTTTTTATTTTAGTCTTCTTGAAACATTTATATTTTTTATTCATCATCCATATAATACACATTTAATAAGATAAACAAATAAAAAAAAATTAAAAAAAATTATGATGTGTGGTGTGTAGGCTTATACATAAATTTTTTCAACTTAAAAATATGACATAATGAGTACGTGACCAGCTGCCACCAATAAAAGCCGATGGCTCATAATGGCCACCCCACCCCAAATGAGTATGGGTTGGCTTCAACCACGCTCAGCGACCGAAAAAAATGGAATTTCCTCGTCATAATAGAATTGGTTTGGATTTAGAGGCACATAAAATAATTTTAAATAAAAATTAAAAAAATATATTGTTAAAATATTATTTTTTAATATTATTATTCTTTTGAGATTTGAAAAAGTTAAATTGTTTATTATATACTGTGTGAGAATTTAAAAAAACTATATTAATAAGATGAAATAAGATGAAATACTTTTCAAATTTAAACGGGATTTAATCTTTTTCACTACTTTATTATTTTACTGATTAAAGGTAAAGTATTCGTATGATAAAAGGAATAACTTAAATTTTTATACGTTTTGTTGTAACTAGAGAGAAAAAAAAAAAAAAAAACCTTCATGGGGTACCCTATCCACATGAAGTTTACACGCTTTCATGAGTTTTAGTACTACATGCAGTACCAGTGAGAAAACGTTAATTACGTCCATTAAGATGTGATAAGATTCTAGGATATCACTAATTGGATCGTATCCCTGTCATTAATTCCAATTGATTGAATGATATTAATTGACGACGATCATTGATGATGTATGAAGGCTAAAACTTTAAAGTGCAAAGAGCAATGAATTTGAAGGGAAAATTATCTTTTGACGAACTTAATAATTAAAAGATTGAAGAATAATTTAACTTTCGACTTTTTGGTGCAAATTCATTGGGCCCGAAGCTTGCAACATATCATGTAAATTATCATTTCTTTTCCTCTCTGGTGGGGTTTTGTAGGATAGAGGAAGGATAATATTGATGAAATTCGCAAACTTGCTTGAAGAAAATGTAGAAGAATTAGCTGCTTTGGAAACCATTGACTGTGGGAAGTTGGTTAGTGTGGCCAAGAACGGGGGCATTCCAGGTGCAGCAAGTTTACTCCGTTACTATGCTGGTGCAGCTGATAAAGTTCATGGTGAAGTACTGAAAATGTCCCGTGAACTTCATGGATACACTTTGCTCGAACCGATTGGAGTCGTCGGCCACATTATCCCTTGGAATTTCCCCACCACCTTGTTCTTCCTGAAGGTTAGCCTGGCTTTAGCTGCCGGATGCACTATGGTCGTCAAGCCTGCTGAACAAACTCCTCATTCAGCTCTCTACTTTGCTCATCTTGCTAAGCTGGTAAGGGTCTATGAAAAATATAGATATTCTTTTTAAAATGCCATTATTATGGCTTATGGTGGTCGTTTCTGTCTCTTGTGAACTACTACTCCAACCAAAATCTTTCCTTTTCACCTATCCCTTTTTTTCTTCTTGTCAAGGCTGGAATCCCTGATGGAGTGCTCAATGCTGTAACCGGATTTGGACCAACAGCTGGGGCTGCCATAAGTTCTCACATGGATATCGACGCGGTATTCAACTCCTAATTTTTGCGATTATTTTGAGTAGACCTCACCGCCAAGTTTATGGCTTTAGTTTGGATATAAATGCATGTTCTTGAATCTGCTATACGCTTGTACTCAATTTATCAGGTTAGTTTCACTGGTTCCCCAGAAGTAGGACGCAAAGTAATGCAGGCCGCAGCAGAAAGTAATTTGAAAGTGGTTTCACTTGAATTAGGAGGCGAGTCACCCCTTATAATTTTTGATGATGCCAATGTAGATATGGCTGCCGAGCTTGCTATCTTGGGCATTCTATTTAACAAGGTAAAATAGTTTTTACTTTTTTTGTTGTTTTAAGAAATTTGCATTTTAGAAAGCTATTTTATATAAAAATGTTGCTCTAATGAAATTTTTTCTAATTGATATATGTATATATATTTGTAGGGAGAAGTATGTGTGGCAACTTCTCGTGTTTATGTTCAAGAAGGGATATATGACGAGGTTGTGAAGAAATTAGTGGAAAAGGCAAAAGCTTGGGTAGTTGGGGATCCTTTCGATCCTAAAGCTCAACAAGGACCCCAGGTATATATGACATATATAATAAGAAACCATGCAGCCAAAAATAACAAGAAAGGATACAATCCAAATATTCCTGGAATTGAAGCCTGGAATCCCAGGCAATAGAACTGCGAAGGACCCGTGCAAGTAGTAATAATAATAACAACAATAACATATGGCAAGCCGCTTGTTTTATATGAGTAGTTTTGCAGGTCGATTTGAAGCAGTTTGAAAGAATTTTTTCATACATTGAGCGAGGCAAGAGAGAAGGAGCAACCCTTTTAACTGGGGGCAAGCCCATTGCTCGGAAGGGATATTACATTGAACCTACAATTTTCGCTGACGTGAAGGTATATACTTAAAATATTCTTACTAAAAACTAATGATCATATAATTTTTATTCTCACAATGTCTGTGTTTCCTTCTTTGCTGTTACTCTTGGCGACTTGCTCAGGAAGAAATGCTCATAGCGCAGGATGAAATATTTGGACCAGTTTTGGCTCTTGCAAAGTTCAAGTGAGTACAATTTTCAGTCAAATTTATTCACAAATTTCGATATCGAAAAGAATGTATTATAATGAGCGAAATGGTTGTTCCCTCCAACTTCATGCAGCTCCAAGCTTTTATTTTCATTCTCCTAATTATTTTTAGAGATACCCCTTGGCTTGAGAAAAGCGCTAGCTCTCTATTTTGGCTTATGATCTAGTGAATAATTACAGAACAATTGAGGAGGCGATTAAGAGAGCCAACAGCACTAGATATGGCCTAGCAGCTGGCATCGTGACAAATGACTTAAATGTGGCTAATACCGTCTCAAGATCAATCCGTGCAGGCACCATTTGGATAAACTGCTATTTTGCTTTCGACAATGACTGCCCATTTGGAGGGTATAAGATGAGTGGTTTTGGAAAAGATTTTGGAATGGATGCCCTTCACAAGTATCTTCAAGTGAAGTCGGTTGTCACTCCCCTTTATAATACACCCTGGCTTTGAATCAACATTCCTTCGGGCCGGCTAGCTAAATCTGGAAAATACACAAACCCTCAATATATATAATATTGTCATGGAAGTTACGTATACTTTTAGTGGCTCGAAGGATATGCATTGCAGCCAGCTCAATATCTTAGGTTCTGTATTTTGTCATAAATAAGCACTTACATAGTTACATATACACTTTGTCATGTGCTGCATTATAATCTTTTGCTTATATATGCATAAAAAGCATTCTTATATGTGCTGCTACATTGTGCTTAATTAAGGTCAGAAATGTTTGGCAAGGAATTGTTGTTAGTCAAAATGTTCTGTATTACCCTGACATCTATTAATGTATGTCCATAAAACTGCTGATCCATCCGATTGCTTTAAGGAAAGATTCCCAGGGTGTGATACAGAATGCCATAAAAGCCTGGAGTATGTCGTCTTATCTAACATCAATTGATTTTAAATGAATTCGGTCAGAAAATACATATCAAATGTGCAGCAGCTATCATAGAGGCTTGGAGCTGTTATTTTCCTGCGTACAGTTCTTTTGCAGAACAAACTTTGAATCATATAATAATGTCACGCACATCCTGACATTATTTTAAGCAAAAAGTTTGAAGAAGAATCACGATCAATATTGTAATGGACAGAGAAAACACTACATGAAATCTCCCTGTTTTCTTGTCGATGAAAAAGTACATGATCTACTCCAATTGAAGATAAGCAATAGCTAGGATATATACGGACAATGAATTAGTGATCGGTGGTCAAATTAAAGGGCTGCAGAACAGCCTGAGGTTACGTGATGGGGCTTCTACCCCTTTTTGAGTGGTGCATTTCACATCTTCGATATTTTTAAGAGCTTAATTAGTATACAAAGGAAAGCCACCCACCAATTGATTTTCCCTTTTGAGGGATGGGATTTTAAAATAATAAAAAAAAGGACGGTACCCTAAGTTTATTAATAGCCTTTTACTTATGGCGGAGGAAAATCGTGGTTACATCAAGACACCTGGGGGATACAACTAAACTGAAAACCAAAACCCAAGCATAAAAAAACACTTCCAGCTACAATTCAAAATATCCAATAAATACAAGGTAGAACCAAACCTAGACATTAGAGGAGCCAATCCTAGACAAAACAAATAAACCTGCAAGAAAAACACATACATATGATGATAAGATGACAAAAAAGTAAAAGCAACTTACCCGAAAAAGCATTATGCAATCCGCAAATACAGAAGACTAATTCTGTCCATGAGTGGAAGACCTCTTAAGACTACTAGGCAACTCACCTAACCAATCCGAATTTAAGCCACCAGCTGTCTGCTTAGTAAGAAAATCAGCCACAACACTACCTTCTCGAAAAACATGATTCACTCTATATTATGCGAGTAAGATAAACATGTACATCATCCCAAAAGTCCTCTAAATACCAGATATTGCAATCACCATTGATGATCTAATTAACCAAAAGTTGAGAATCAGTTTCAATCTTGACTTGAGTGAAACCCAAATGATAGCATCTACGAACACCTTCCAACAAGCTTCTTGTCAAGAATGTGAAGAATTGAATAATTTTATTTCAATGACTTGTGAATTACAATAATACACCGCTGATTAAATAGATACAAGAAGTTAGACTAAGTATGGAAATAAACTAATGTAAGGAAATAATTGATATTTACAAATCAATGATTATGGCTAAAAATATGGTGATATTCCTTGGCTGATTTTGTGCAAATTGGAATCCTATGAATTGGATTTGATTGTGTCAATACTCTCCCTCAAGTTGGCACATGAAGATCCGTAATGTCTAACTTGCATAAAAAGTGATGAAAAAGTTATCGGTCTAAGGCTTTAGTGAAGATGTCCGCAATTTGCTCATGTGATGACGTATGGACCGCATTGAGGAGTCCAGACCAGATCTTATCTCTAATAATGTGACAATCAATCTAAATATACTTGGTGTGTTCATGGAACACAGGATTATGGGCAATGTGCAGAGCAGATTGATTATCATAATGCAAACTGAAAGGTTTAGGATAAGGAATACCAAAATCAGTTGGGAGTTGTTTCAGCCATATAAGCTCGCATGTGCTGACGGTCATGGCACGATATTCAACTTTGGCAAAAGAACGGGCTACGGTCATTTGTTTTTTTGTGCGCCATGAAATAGGACTCATGCTGAGCTAAATGAAAAAATTGGTGGTGGAGCGATGAGTAGTCGGACAGCTGGCCCAATTGGAATCAATATAGGTCGTAACATATAAAGTATTGGAGGACGGAAAGAAAATGCCTTGGCCTAGGCTGCCTTTGATGTATTGAAGAACACGAATTGCGGCTTGCATGTGAGGTAGATGGGGAGCATGCATAAACTGACTAAGGATGTTCACGGTGAAGACAATATCAGGACGAATGATGGTCAGGTAGATGAGTCGGTCCACGAGTCGTTGATAGGCGCTAGGGTCAGAAAGAAGGGTGCCATCTTGATTGATGAGCTTCAAATTTTGTTCCATGGGAAAGGGAGCGACCCAGGCGCCAAGCTGGCCACTGTCATTCAGAATATCAAGAGCATATTTTCGTTGGTTAAGGAGATGCCCTTTTGTGAACGAGCAACTTCGAGACTAAGAAAATATTTGAATGGGCCAAGATCCTTGGTTTTGAAATTGGTGGAGAGAACGCGTTTGGAGACCTCAATTTGGGAGAGATTATTTCCAGCAACCAGAATATTATCGACGTAGACAAGCACAACGGTGATACTCGTGGTGTTGACTAAGGTGAACAAAGAGTAATCTGCTTGAGATTAAGTGAAATCTGCATCAAGAAGCACAACAATTAGTTTAAAAAATCAGTTGCGGGAGGCTTGTTTGAGGCCGTAGAGGGATTTGCGAAGGCGGCAGACAAGGGTCTCCCCCTAGGGCAATATTCGGGAGGTGGTGTCATGTATACTTCTTCATCAAGATCACCATGGAGGAAGGCATTGTTGACGTCAAGTTGGTGAATGATCCATTACTGAGTGGCAGTGACAGCTAACAAACACCTGACAATAGTCATTTTTGCAATGGGTGCAAAGTTTCATGATAATCGAGACCTTCAACTTGAGTGTAGCCTTTTGCAACCGGGCGAGCTTTATATCTTTCAACTGAACTGTCAGCTTTGAGTTTGGTTTTAAAGACCCATTTGCAACCGATGGATTTTTTACCAGGAGGGAGGGGTTCAAGTGTCCAGGTGGAATTGGCTTTAAGGGAACGTAGCACATTAGACATTGCTTTGCGCCAATGGGGATGATGAAGGGCAGTGGAATAGCAAGAAGGTTCAACATAAGTGGTGAGAGCATGTAAATATGTAAGGTGAGAAGGTGAAAAACGAGAATAAGAAAGAAAAGCAGTACCTGAGGTTGATGCAGCGAGTGATGATGCCGTGGGCCCTACGTGTAGAGTCGGACAAACATAATCCTGGAAGTAAGTTGGTAGAGTAGTAGTACGAGGAGGACGAGAAGAAGTGGAGGGAGGTTCCTTGATGGCGATAGTAATAGAGGGAGGGTCTGTGGTGATAGTAGGAGGAGGGGGGGATAAGGTTGGTAGGGGAGGTTTGGGAACGGGTAAGGGAAGGATAAGAGAAGATGGGTGGGAAATATCGGGGAGATCTTGAAAGGGAAAAATGTCTTTATGAAAGGTGACATCGCGAGAAAAGAAGATGGTTTGTGTGTCTAAATTATTGAGTTTGTATGCTTTGTGGTTACTGGGATAGCCAAGAAAGATACATTTTGAGGCACAGAGAGAGAATTTATCTAGATGAGCATGGAGGGTTTGGGCGTAACATAGACAACCAACACATGAAAGTGGGTATAGTTTGGAATGGTGTTGAAGAGAAGTTCAAAATGAGATTTATTTTGAAGAATGCGACTTGGTGTACAATTAATGAGATATGCCGCAGTGAACACACATTCGCCCCAAAATTTGAGGGGTAAGTGTGCTTGGAAGTGAAGGCTACGAGCAATATTCAAGAGGTGCCTGTGTTTTTGCTCCACAACGCCATTTTGTTGGGGAGTTTCAACGCAGGTTTATTCATGGATAATGTCGTGATTATGAATGTACGTTTGAAATTTTTACGAAATAAATTCTTGTCCATTATTAGTGAGAATTTTTTTTATCATGGTATTGAACTGATTTTGGACAAGGGCAAATAAATGCTTGAGATTGGTATATGCCTTAGATTTATAACGCATAAGGTAGAACCAAGTAGTACGAGAAAAATCATCGAAGATAGTGAGAAAATAATGAGAACCACAAATGGAAGAAGTGTGGTAACCACCCCAAATGTCACAAAATATTCTATTGAAAGCAAAAGTATTTTTATTATCATTAGAGGAAAAAGGCAAACATGTGTGCTTGAAACGAGCACAAATATCACAATCCAAAACAACATGAGAATTATTAAATAATTGGAGAATAAGAATAAGAGATTACCGAACTAATTATGTGCCTTTATTGACAGAATTGAATAGAGATATGAATGTAGTGGATATTGCACTGAAAGTAAAGGAGAAGGGCAGTATGGAAGATCTAATTGTATTTTTCTTAATAGCTTGGGGTTTTTGGTTTCGAAGAAACAAGATGGTGCATTATAAAACTTGAATTGAACCAAGACAAGTGATTGAACATGCTCTATCTATGCAAAAGATACACAAAGAAATCAAAACTCTTCCAAGCATAAAGACAGACTTACGGATGGTCGAAACCACCTCCCCAAGGGTACCTGATCAAACTGAACACGAATGGAGCAATGTTTGTTTATCAGCATAAAACAGGTATTGGGATAATCCTCAGAGATGATAAAGGAGACATTGTAATGGTTGCTAGCAAAGTGGAAAACGAAGTTAATGATCCAGAAGCCATTGAAATTCTAGCAATACTCAGAAGTCTTCAACTCTGTGCTGATATGGGTATTCATAAACTGATACTTAGAAGTAATTGTCTCTTGATGGTTAAGGAACTACAAGATGCAAGAGATTCTTCATAAATATTAGGGAATCTACTGAGAGAAATAAAAAACTTATGCATCTATTTAGGAAATGCCAAATTCAACATGCAAAAAGACTAGGCAATGAGGCAGCACATAGGTTTGCCTGACATGGCTTGATAAAGTGAAACGTACTTGGACTGTTGAAAGTTTAGAAATGTAGTGGGATCATGACCAAGACTTTATTTCTCAAGCTATATGGCCTGATAAAAGCTTGTAATGATTGCCATCAATGATATTTGTTTTCCCATTAAAAAAAATAAAAATAAAAAAGTATATAACGTCACTCTCGTCCTCCAAGTGCATACATATTCAACAAATGCAATCTTCTAATTTCCTCGGCCAGTCAAACTTACATAATTTTCAAACGCTCGGCCACTCAAGTCTCTTGCTCATAATAAGAGTAGTACTAAGTATAGAGTATATTATTAAGTGTCATAACTCCTATATAATTAGTGCCTATATATACCCATATATGTTTCCATATTGTGAATGCAGTGTGAGTCGCAAATAACTAGGAACTCCATTAACCTAGCAAGCTATACACAAGACAGAGACAGAGGCACACGTCAGAGGTACTAAATTATATGGGGAGTCACAACGATGATAGCTCGGCTGCCTCTTTCGTGAAGATCCCGACGATTAAGTTCACCAAGCTGTTCATCAATGGAGAATTCGTTGAGTCCGTTTCAGGTTTTTAGCTTTCTACATCTCTCTATATATCTATCTACTTCTCCACACATCTCTTTATATATAGATTTTCCAGTTTATATACAATATCTCTCTTCTTCTTGACTTCTTTCCATTTTTTACCCCAACTTTATTTTCATTACTCTATCTGCATGACAAGCTAGCAATTTGTACAAGTTAAAGCCGGAAAAAGAAAGAAAGAATTACTTCATCTTTACAACATGCATATATTAATTGTTCTTTCATGCACCCGGGGCCAAGGAATTATCCAAGAAAAGAAGGGAAAAAAGCAGCCTTTTTATTTTCTAGATGTTGATATATAAATTGGTATGTGTAACAAAACTGTTAGAGATAAAGATATATAAATATATATATATATATTTTCAATAATTTTAATTGCTAAAGTAAATTCTGAGTGAATTTTCAAACCTTAAAATTATGACAACAGGAAAAACGTTCGAGACCATAGATCCAAGAACAGGAGAGGTGACGGCAAGAATTGCAGAAGGAGACAAGGAAGACGTTGAGTTGGCAGTGAAAGCTGCACGCCAGGCATTCGACCATGGTCCATGGCCTCGTTTACCCGGCTATGTATGTACTACTCTCTGATCTTATCCTTTATCTCATGCATGCCTGGATGTCAAAATTAATTAGTTGGAGTTTTTTATTTTATTTTATTTTAAGGCCCCGTTTGTTTACACAAAACCTCTATCTCATCTCATCTCATCTCATCTCAATCATTACAACTTTTTCAAATCTCCAAATAAAAATATAATAAACAATTCAACTTTTTCAAATTTCAACATAAAAATAATACTAAAAAATATATTCTATTAATATTTTATTCAACTACTATTCAAAACATCTCATCTCATCTCATCTCATCTGTGTATCCAAGCGTGGCTGTATGAATTCCGCGTGTTGTTTTTCAAAAAAATAAAATTTATTTTTAAAAAATAATTTTTCGTATGAATTTTATATTTATAAACATGAAAGTCGTTCAACATCTACGGATACATTCATCATCTATAAATCTGAAATGACAAAGATTACACATACAAGCATTCAAAATCCAATAATTAAGCTTCAACTTGAGATAAACCGTACGTACGTGGAAATTCAATTCAGTAGATTCAAACCTTACCCACAAATGCATAAAAGGATGGAAAATGCTAGATCTCCCGTTGGATCTGTGTGTTTTTGTGTCTATATTTTTTTAAGTTTTTTTATAAATTTTTTTAATAATTTTAAATATTTTAAAAAATAAAAATATTCATAATATTGTTAAAAAATATTTTTTTAATTATGAAGTAAAATATAAAATCATAAAAAAATATTTTTTATTTCACTTAGTGATTAAAGAAATATTTTTTAATATTATTTTATTTTATTTTCTGATTAAAAAAATATTTTTTAATAATATTCTAAATTTATTTTATTTTTAAAAAATATTAAAAAATCTATATAAAAAACATCATTAAAAAAAAAAACTCATCAAAAAACAATGCTAGAAGGTCTGGAGAGACAAGTCTGACTTAAGTTACTGTTTCATTTGATGTGATTGTTCTCCCAAATTCCAAGGTCAAACCATCGTGATTTGAAAAACTAATAATAATAATAATAAATAATCTCCAGAAGAGACGTAGTTGAATGAATCTCCAGATTGATGCACTAAAGAAGCAACTAGGAACACATATGATGTATGTCAAACTATAGCTTGTACAATAAAACTATCTCATTATTATAAATTTTTAAATTTTTATATAAAATATAATAAATAATTTTATTTTATTAAATTTTAAAATAAAAATAATATCAAAAAATAATTTTATAATAATATTTTATTCAACTTTCATCTAAAATATTTTCATCTCTTCTTACTATCCAAACCGCACCTAATCATATATGATCTTATCTCATCTCATTTTATCATTATAATTTTTTCAAATTTCAATGCAAAATAAAGTAAACAATTCAACTTTTTTAAATCTCAAAATAAAAATAATATTAATAATATATTTTAATAATATTTTATTTTACTTTTTAACTTTAATTTTAACTCATCTTATTTCCAAAAACAAATGAAGCCTTAAAGTTTTCAGATAAAGTTTCATTTTTTTTATAATAAAAATTCTACTTGTCATTCTCTATACCATGCATAAATATATGATTTATCATTTTTATTTTTTTATTTAAATACATATATATATATTGATGTATAAATATGTATAGTTAAATAAAATGATAAAAATAATAAATCACATATTAATAGATGGTGTAAGAATAATAAATAACATTATTTTTATGGATGAAAAAAATATCTTCTTCCATCAACACACATCCTTTACTCACCAAAATGAATTTTCCATTTCTCAAAATATATCTTATATGATCATTTATTTTGCTTTTTGTGATTAAAAAAACATAAAAATCAATTGCTTATAAAAAAAAAAAAAACTCAACAAGATATAATTTTTCCAAATATCATTTCAATTAACCAACTCCTTACCTTTTAAGCTCCAATGTGGACATACACCAAATATCATTCAGATTGTGAAATGATCATTTATCTTAAAAGTCTAAACTAATAGAAAGAAGTAAATTTTATTATTTATTTTATATTTTAACATTCTCCATCACGTGTGAGTCAAACTCTCCCTCAATGAGTGGTCTAAAACATGACATATTTAATTAAATGTGGTAAAGTGTAAAGTCAGTATTCGAACTCAAAATCTCTGTTCTGATACTATGTAAAATCATTACTTATCCTAGAAACTTAAGTTGATGGGAAGAGATAGATTTTATTATTTATTTTATGTCTTAACACACATAACATGATTTGTTTTATAAGAGTCAAGTTTCAAAATTGGACAATGCTAGGGGACCGTCCATCATGTACTACTGGGCGTGCCCCTAGTGCATTCCAACCTTTTTTTTTCTTTTAAATATTTTTTTAAATATCTTTAAACATTTAAAGAATATACAACTTCACTAATTGTCAATTTCTTAACAATTAAGTAAACAAAATATCCGATTGGTAACTTTGAGAGGACAAATTCATGGGGCCGAATATCATTTTCCTTTAAAATTTATCTAAATCAAATTATGTCATTTGGATGGTATATGCTTTCAAATAGAATTATTCTTTAAAGAATCTCCTCTCTAATTTTTATTTGGGTTCCCACCATTTTCACAAAACCTTACAAAAATTTATCTCTAAAATTTTTCAAAGATGTCATAAATTTACTCTGAGCTTATATATATCTACAAATCTTCAAAGCTCTAATAAATTTAATTTGAGCTTATCAGGGGAAAGGTTAATTTATAGATGTGTCCTGTTAATGACTGAAAGAACTAGATCGATTCAATTATTTATCGCAATTGATCTTCTTTTTCATTTATTTGACAGATCCATACGTGATTATGATTCATTGATGTACAAACCCCAAACAGTCTCAAATAAAAACATGACAAAAAGAATTTTGGCCCGAGAAGAGAATTGATCTTCCACTGATTAAACGCAACCAAATTAGTATTCTTATGATAAAAAAGGAATAACTTTTTTGTCCACATGATTCAATTAATTGACATTGACGATCATTGATGATGTACGAAGCCTAGAACTTTAAAGTGCAAACGGCAATGAATTTAACTCTCGACGTTTTGTAAATTATCATTTCTTTTCGTCTCTGGTGGGGCGCCTTTGTAGGAAAGAGGAAGGATAATGATGAAATTCGCGGACTTGCTCGAAGAAAATTTAGAAGAATTAGCTGCCTTGGAAACAATTGACTGTGGGAAGTTGTTTAGTGTCGCCAAGAAAATGGACATTCCAGGTGCAGCAAGTTTACTCCGTTACTATGCTGGTGCAGCTGATAAAGTTCATGGGGAAGTACTGAAAATGTCCCGTGAACTTCATGGATACACTTTGCTTGAACCTATTGGAGTCGTGGGCCACATTATCACTTGGAATTTTCCCACCACCATATTCTTCATGAAGGTTAGCCCGGCTTTAGCTGCCGGATGCACTATGGTCGTCAAACCTGCTGAACAAACTCCTCTGTCAGCTCTCTACTATGCTCATCTTGCTAAGCTGGTAAGAGTGTATGAAAAATATATAATTATAGATGTTCTTCTTCTGCATGCCAAACGCCATTATTATGCCTTATGATGACCTTTTCTGTCTCATGTGAAGTACTAAACTCTTGCCTTTTAACCTATCCATTTTTTTCCTCTTGCCAAGGCTGGCATCCCTGATGGAGTGCTCAATGTTGTAACCGGATTTGGATCAACCGCTGGGGCCGCAATAAGTTCTCACATGGACATCGATGCGGTAAACAATTCCTAATCTTTACAAATTATGGCTATAATTTGCGGATAAATGTTCTTGAATCTGCTATATGCTTGTACTCAATTTATCAGGTCAGTTTCACTGGTACGACAGATGTAGGACGTAAAGTAATGCAAGCCGCAGCAGAAAGTAATTTGAAAGTTGTTTCACTTGAACTAGGCGGCAAGTCACCCCTTATAATTTTTGATGATGCCAATATAGATATGGCTACCGAGCTTGCTATCATGGGCATCCTATTTAACAAGGTAAAATAGTTTTTATTTGTTTTGGTGTTCCAACAAATTTGCATTTTAGAAAGCTATTTTATATAAAAATGTCTCTCAAATGAAATATTTTCTAATTGATATATGGATATATATTTGCAGGGAGAAGTATGTACGGCAACTTCTCGTGTTTATGTTCAAGAAGGGATATATGACGAGGTTGTGAAGAAATTAGTGGAAAAGGCAAAAGCTTGGGTAGTTGGGGATCCTTTTGATCCTAAAGCTCAACAAGGACCCCAGGTACGTATATATGATGTGAATTGCTTTCATGAAAGTACAAAAGGAACATATATAATAACAAATTAACCATGCAGCCAACAATATCAAGAAAGGATACAATCCAAATATTCCTGGAATTGAAGACTGGAATCCCATGCAATAGAACTGCGAAGGACCCATGCAAGTAGTAGTAATAATAACAATAATAACATATGGCAAGCCGCTTGTTTTATATGAGTAGTTTTGCAGGTCGATTTGAAGCAGTTTGAAAGAATTCTTTCATACATTGAGCAAGGCAAGAGAGAAGGAGCAACCCTTTTAACTGGGGGCAAGCCCATTGCTCGGAAGGGATATTACATTGAGCCTACAATTTTTGCTGACGTAAAGGTATATACTTAAATTCTTAATAAAAATTAATGTTTATTCTAACGTTAATGTCTGTTTTCCTTCTTCGCTGTTATTCTTGGCGACTTGCACAGGAAGAAATGCTCATAGCGCAGGATGAAATATTTGGACCAGTTTTGGCTCTTGCAAAGTTCAAGTGAGTGCCATTTTCAGTCAAGTCTATTCACAAATTTCAATATCGAAATGAATCTATTTAATTATATAAAAACCAAGTCTTAACTTTCTACTTGGCATTCACACAGTATTTTTCAGTGTTAATTTATTTCCACGGTTTACATGTACGCTATACTCTATCCAAAAGATAAAAGAAAAACCAACACGCTTTTTCAAAAAATTTTTTTGGTTGAAAGGTGTTAGAACATAGGGGTGTAAATTTTAATCGAAAAATCAGACCAGACCGATCCGAACCCGTGGTACCAGTCCAGCCTAATTTGGTTTCTAAAATGCCAAAACCGACCAAACCGATTCCGGTTCTATGATTTTTACGACCAGATCAGACCGGTTGATTATAATATATATTTAAATAAATTAAATTATATATAATTCTCTATAATACTATCTTTTTCTGTTCTCTCTTCTAGCTTCTTGAATTCCGGTTAAATTCTTCTTGTTGTTCTAATTACTACTGACTGCATATTTTTCCTTAATCATCACAATCTCTTGAGATTGCATATAAAATGTCGCACAAGTGTTGCACAAGAGTTAATAAAAATGTATGAAGCTGTCAATTCTGGATGTCATAGTCTATATTTCTGGTTTACCTCATTAGACAGTGAATAATGATACTCATTGTACTATTTTTGAAGTTTCATTGTTTCTGTACTTTATTTATAACTTGATCAGTTTGCTTGGTTTTGTTTTAGAACATCTGAGATATATCATTCTATTCATCACCATTTTTTTAAATAAAAGAATTATTCTTACTGAAGTTGCATGAAGATACTTACAGCTTTTTTACAGCAGAAATTTTTTTACCTAGTGATTTTTTTTATAAAGCAGATTTTTGTAAATAGTAACAGATTTTAATAAAACATATTCTTTTAAAACAATTTTTTTTTTTATTATAAATAGATTTTCTATGAAAAATCTACATTTTATTAAAATCGAACCAGACCGGTTATACTCCTAATTAACTGGAGTGCCATTTCGCTATGAAAACGGTCCGGATTTTCAATGTCTCTCTCGCTCTTTCTATACATAGAATTACATTATTATTTTTAGAGACACCCCTTGGCTTGATAAAAGTGGTAGCACTCTATATTGGCTTATGATCTGGTGAATAATTACAGAACAATTGAGGAGGCGATTAAGAGGGCCAACAGCACTAGATATGGCCTAGCAGCTGGCATCGTGACAAATGACTTAAATGTGGCTAATACCGTCTCAAGATCAATCCGTGCAGGCACCATTTGGATAAACTGTTATTTTGCTCTCGACAATGACTGCCCATTTGGAGGGTATAAGATGAGTGGTTTTGGAAAAGATTTTGGAATGGATGCCCTTCACAAGTATCTTCAAGTGAAGTCGGTTGTCACTCCCCTTTATAATACACCCTGGCTTTGAATCAACGTCATTCCTTCGGGCTTGCTAGCTAAATCTGGAAAATACACAAACCTTCCATATATATGTCATGTGCTGACCAAAAAATAATAATATGTAAAATAATGTGCAATAAATGGAAGTTACGTATACTTTTAGTGGGTCGTAGGGTTTGCATTAATGCAGCGAGCTCAATATCTTAGGTTTTGTATTTTGCCATATACACTTTAATTTGTCAAGTGCTGCATATATACTTGCAAGTGCTGCATAAAAAGTGAATGCTTTATTTTATGTGCTGCTACATTCTGTTTAATTCAGTAAAATTTCATCACTGCTCGTGGAAACATATATAAATATAAATATATATATATATATATACCCAGCTTGTACAACCATACCATTACTGCTATATCACTGCAAGAAAAATCACATTTTGTAACGAAAAAAATCATTGCAAAAAGTCCATTTCTCATTGCAAAAAGTACTTAAGTTACCGTTGCCAACAAATGGTTTTTTCGTTCAAATAGGAAAGTATATTCCAACGGTGGTTTTTCTGTCGCAAATAACCACTAATTTTAGCCACGAAATTTTATCGTTGCAAATCAATTTATCGTCGTTGCTAATGTCTTCACGAAGACAAATATGTACATTCGTTGCGATTAAATATGTTTATTAGATTTTTTTTGCAAGTGTTTAATTGCAAAAAAAATGGATATTCATTGTAATTAAATATGTTTTTGCAACGAATTATGTACATACGTTGCAAATGTTTATTTACAACGAAATGATAAAAACCTATCTGCTGCGAATGTATTTCACTGCAAATAGTCCTACATCAGAGAGAAAAAATATAATATCAAATATAAGGGATTGGGTTCATCATCCATTCAATTAAACATGTAACGACGACTGATTCACGTGTTGCAATAATTAAAAATGAATCCACAATAGACTATATATGCAAAATTGCAAATAATTAATAATATTGATATTGATAAAAACATTACATGAGCAATTAAGAGAAGAGTTCGATCACCTTACCCAAATGAGTAATAAAAGCATGAAGCCTCAAACTAGAATTCGCATATAACAAATTATACTGCAAATAGGTAATGTAAAAGACTAATTGACACAATTTTAGATAAGTACAATCTGCGAGGAATTAAACCAATCACATGGTAAGAGGTCAAGAGAACAATACAGGAAGTGCTATGAATGACCTACTACAAGAAAAACAAGTATTTGTGATGGATTATTTATAACGATAACGACTATTTGCGATAAAAACAGACTATCATGAGATGTCATTACCCAAAATCCTTTGATATTAGAAAAGTGAAGAATAGAATCCAACCATGAGATGTCAGAAAACATAAAAGGTGTAAACCAGGACTAGTATAGTCTAAGAAGCAACTTAAAACATCCAAAAAAAAAAAAAAAGTCTCAACCTGGCATGACCTCGCTATTTGGAAACAACTTCTGCAGCATGGCCTCTCTTTCTACAAGATAATCCTCATCAATGAGAGAATCACTGATCCCAGTCTCTTCAGCAAAGACCCGAGCAGCTTATATTGCTTTCTTTCCCATCATCTTTGTCTTGATCAGGTACAAGTCAAAAGATTTAGGAGAAGACATTTACTTTTTGGAACAAAAGGGAAGGATATTTACTATTAGGAAATGGGATATAATGTAGCTCACATTTTTTTTACTTTTCATGTTTTTTTCCTAAAACTTGGCGGATACTCTAGGGGGAAAAGGAAAAGTATTTTTTTTTTTTTTTTAAATTTCTATTATGATCCCTTGCGGCGATTTATGTTATGATTGGGGGGCGCAAAGATGAGAAATCTCATTTCTATCTCATCTCATCTCATCATTACATCTTTTTCAAATCTCCATATAAAATATAATAAACAATTCAATTTTTTCAAATTCTAATTCAACCTTTTCAAATTTCAAAATAATAATAATATTAAAAAATAATATTTTAAACTTTCATCTTAACACTATTTACAAAATTTTTAAAAATTCTCATGTATCTCAACATCCAAACCTAATCTTAATGTCGTCACAAAAGAGTTAAAAGTGGGGCAAAAAAAATTATTTCCGTCGACATTATTTGCGACAGTATGGTTTGACCGCAAAAAAATTAGTGACAAGCTATTGTTCAAACTTCAGAGTGCAGCGAACGGATTCCCAGTCGGACCAGAGCCGGGTACGTAGTGTCTTTCAAGAAGTCAAAGTGCACCGAATGGATTCCAGTATATCATTGATAATATGCATATACTTTTTGCAATGAATTATGTCTATCGTTGGTAATATGCATATACTTTTGCAGTAAATTCAAATAATCGTTGCAACGAAAGTATAAATCGTTGCTAAAGTGTTCACAAATGCAACAAAATCAAACACTCGTTGCAAATATACATTAGCTTCTTCAAGTTATTTGCGACGAAAGAGTAAATCGCTGCTAAAGTCATTCTCTAAATATTTGAAACGAAAATATTCGTTGGTAATTGAGGTTGGCCATTTTGCAATGGAAAGAACATTCGTTGCTAATTGATGAATTCGTTTTTGCAACCGGCAATTTATTTGAAGAATTATTTTTTGCAACGAAACCAAGTTGATGCTAATTGAGTGGGTATTTTTTACAACGAAAAAAAGTCATTGGTAATTGAGGTGGGTATTTTTTGCAACGAACGTTTTCGTTGGTAACATAGTTACGATCGTTCGAAAGTAAGCTCACATGCACAGCCTCGCGTTATTTTAAGCAAAAAGTCTGAAAAAGAATCACGATCATTGTGTAATGTACAAAGAAAAGGCACCACATGAATATATCTCCCTGTTTTGTTGTCGTTGAAAAGATCAAGATCAAGATGGAAAGATTTACTGCAGATCAAGATAGAATCCCTTAATTAATAGGCAACGGATGTAATATAGAATAATAGACTAACTTGTATTTGATTTTAACTCTGCAACGTGTATATCAAAACACCATTATAAATACAAAGGATCACCACCCAGATCAATTACGGTGGTTTTACAAAACCATTATAGAAAGAAAGAGATTATGGAGAGTAATGGCAACCACAGCTCGGTCTCTTTTGTCAAAATCCCAACGATTAAGTTCACCAAGCTGTTCATCAATGGGGAATTTGTCGATGCGGTTTCAGGTTTTTAACTGATCTCTCTCTATAGGGTTTACTACTTCATATTTTTACTTCTTTTAGATCATATTTTTCACCACCATTTTTAGTCTTGTCTGAGTTGTATGTACTTCATGATTGAAGATATTTGACTCAATGACAAGCAATTTCTGTTACTTTGTACCAAAGAGAAGACACGAAAATTGGATACTTGTTCTCTTAACTTTGCAAATACGAAAGCTACAACTTCAATTGTTCTTTCACTCCCAAGAGCTTACAGAATCCCAAGACAAAATATGAGAAGAGGAGGGAAACGAAAACGACGACCTCTTTTACAAGAATAGGATAATGACTTCCTAGATAGAAACATCTTTTAGAGAGTGCAAGGCATGTGTGGGAGGTAGAACGGAAAAATACAGGGGAGGATCAAGTTCAGCCAATTGCTAATTGGCCGTTAATATTTTTCGGCTTATTGAGAGGTGTTCGTATATATCAAGCAAACTCTTCATAGAGTACCGATCGATGCGTTTATTAGTGATGCTAAAGGAAATCTATGATGATTTTGAATAGATTCGAGTGACTATAGTACATCAGCATCCCCTTCCTTCTCTTGGCAAACCCCTTACTAAACTTATTTCTGAGAAGACTGAACTAAACTCTCTCTCTCTCTCTCTCTCTCTCTCTCATTCTCATTCTACCTGTATAGTTGGGAAATGAGAAGGTAATCCCAGAAATAAGAATTTCTCGCACTTATGCTTGTTTTCGTGTGATTTTATTTCATTCTAGTAATGGATGCAAAAGCCTTCCATTTTCTAGGCTGGTTGAGGTAATGCACGAAATTCTTTTTAACATTAATTTTGGTAATCGCTCATATGTAGAAGCATTTCTCTTTTGTTAATATATATTTTTTTAATCACAAAATCAACTCATAATAGGGAAAACATTCGAGACAATAGATCCGAGAACGGGAGAGATGATAGCAAAGGTTGCAGAAGGAGATAAGGAAGATGTTGACTTGGCAGTGAAGGCTGCACGACAGGCTTTCGACCATGGCCCATGGCCTCGCTTGCCAGGCTCTGTATGTGTACTCTCTAAAACCAATTTGTTTCTGTTGGATAAATTATACCTAATTTTTTCAAAAACTACATGAGAACTCGCACTTCTATAGGATTGTAGGTCAATGTATCAATACCCCAACAGCTTTTAGAAAGGAAATTATAAATTTTGTTTTGACAAGTTTTATGGTTGAGTTTTATCAACCACATATGATGGGATAATGGTTTTGTTATTGAATTGATTTCCCCTTATGCCTCTGATTACCATAATTTGCCATACGGGTGACGAAAATAGTAACCGGGTACTTAATGATGCAAGGCAAGAGCAAGGATAATGATGAAATTTGCGGACCTAATTGAGGAAAATGTAGAAGAATTAGCTGTCCTGGATACGGTAGACACCGGGAAATTGTTCAGTGTGGGCAAGGCCGTAGACATTCCTTTTGCAGCAAAGACCCTTCGATATTATGCAGGTGCAGCTGATAAAATTCATGGAGAAGTACTAAAAATGTCTCGTGAATTTCATGCATATACCTTGCGCGAGCCTATTGGTGTCGCGGGACTCATCATACCCTGGAACTTCCCTACCGGCTTGTTCATGTGCAAAGTTAGCCCTGCTTTAGCCGCAGGGTGCACCATGGTTGTCAAACCTGCTGAACAAACTCCTCTCTCTGCTCTCTATTGTGCTCATCTTGCTAAGCTGGTATGTTTTTTTGACCCTTTCTGCCTCATAGTCACCCTAGTTTGTATGGATGTCTCTGTTGATACTTTTATTTTACCCTTATTTTCTTTCTTGTTCAAGGCTGGTATCCCTGATGGAGTGCTCAATGTTATAAACGGATATGGACCTACGGCTGGGGCAGCCATTACATCTCATATGGACGTTGATGCTGTAATTCCTAATTCAGTTTAATATCTGTTCTTATTGATTTAGTCATGGCTCTCATGGTGGCCACTTGACACACTTCCTTGCTTTGCATTTCCTCTCAGAATTTTCTATATGCATGTTCTTGTTTTTCAGGTCAGTTTTACCGGCTCCACAGAAGTGGGACGCAAAGTAATGCAAGCCGCAGCAACAAGCAACTTGAAAGTGGTTTCACTTGAATTAGGAGGAAAGTCACCCCTTATAATCTTTGATGATGCGGATGTAGATATGGCAGCTCAGCTTGCTATCTTCGGCATCCTATTCAACAAGGTGAAGCTGTTTTCTTTGTTCTGTTATCTTAATAAACATATCTTTTCTTCTATAGATTTATTTGCTTGATTCTTCTGAACCATACCGTGACTTTAATGCAGTCTACTAATTAATACCATGTTATAATATTATACTTGCGTGTAATCCACTAAGCTTCACTGTAATATTGTTCCTTTTTCCATTACTATATATAAGAATCATGCTCCTCTGTTCCCCACTAGATATTAAATTGTATTATATCATTAGGGTTTTCTACCAACTCCATCAATGATTCCACACATATCATCCACGTTCTACCTACTGGCATTTGAATATTTGATCTCATTTTTTGGCCATATGCGCCTAACCATTACTTCGTTTATTTTTATTTTTTTTATTTGCAGGGAGAAGTGTGTGTGGCAAGTTCTCGTGTTTATGTTCAAGAAGGGATATATGACGAGCTTGTGAAGAAATTAGTGGAGAAGGCAAAAGCTTGGGTGGTTGGGGATCCTTTTGATCCTAAAGTTCAGCAAGGGCCCCAGGTATGACTTGAGGCTTTCATTGACAGTAATGAAGAGTGTATCCCAATAAAACTGGAATAGACCGGAATAATGATAAGCATAAGAATAATAACAAACGAGTTACTAAATACTAGTTTTATATTACCTACAACATATACGCGGTATATTTATTATTGCATATAATATGTTTCTTGAGTAATGTTGGACACAGTCCTATGTTGTGGAAGTCTCGTGCACTTCCTTTTTGAAAAAGTGAGATCTATTATTAAAAAATTTTTTTTTCCATGTGAGTTTCAGACTTGGTACTTTTTTCGAAGAAGGTGCATGAGATTTGCACATTCTAAAACTGCGAATATAATTTCTCATATTTCTTGCATAAACATTTCTTATAAATTCACAAAATTTAAATAGAATTAATCTATCATTAATTCATGTATTTTTCACATAATCATATTAATTGTTCGATCTGAGAAATGTCTTTCAACCTAGTTTATACCAAACCCTTATTTTTATTATGTGTAGATCGACAAGAAGCAGTTTGACAAGATTCTATCATACATTGAGCATGGCAAGAGAGAAGGAGCCACCCTATTAACAGGGGGTAAGCCCTTAGAGGGGAAGGGATATTACATTGAACCTACGATTTTCAGTGAAATCAAGGTATATATATTGTTCACTTCACAACATGCACGCACGTCAGTATCATAATTTGTCTCGGTTTTCCTATGTTGTTTTATCGTCATCGTCTAATTTTTTATTCTTGGGGAGTTGATGATCAGGAAGAAATGCTTATTGCAAAGGATGAAATATTTGGGCCTGTTTTGGGGCTGGCAAAGTTCAAGTTAGTACAATTAATACTTGTGTGTTTATCTAATACAAGTCATTTACTTTTCCAAGAAAAAAGGAAAAATGGTCGATGGTTGAGATAGATTTTTTGTCATAAATACAGAACAATTGAAGAGGCGATTAAAAAGGCAAACAGTACTAGATATGGACTAGCAGCGGGAATCGTGACCAAGGACATCAATGTGGCTAACACTGTATCAAGATCAATCCGTGCAGGCAGTATTTGGATCAATTGCTATTGTGCTCACGACAATGACTGTCCTTTCGTAGGGTATAAGATGAGTGGGTTCGGAAGTTCTCTTGGATTAGAAGCCCTTGACATTTTTCTTAAAGTTAAGTCGGTTGTAACTCCCCTTTTTAATACCCCCTGGCTTTGAATTTATAATAACAATAGTGATGATACTTCAGAATAAACATGGTTTTTTTTCTTTTCTTAAACCGAGGTCTAGCCTGTTATTATTGATAACTCTCACTGAGGTAGAGGAAAAACCATGCAAACAACTTTTTCTGCAGAAAAAATCAATGCCAAATATAAGAAAAATCCAATTTATCTAGTTGAACAATGTCCCGAAGTTGTCCATGCACAAATTCATCACCAATAAAATCTGAAACTCTGCCCTTCATGCCTTCTTTTGTCAAAAGATCCGCTACCATGTTAGCCTCTCTAAAATTATGTCGAAACCAAATATTAAGCAAGCTAACAATCCAAACATGGTCAAACTGTATTTGGTAGAGCCATTTGCTTCGGCCAATATCCAAAGGTTACTGGGATTTTGGTTCAATTTTCATGATTATATGATAATGCCATCAGTTGTCCAGTTTCATATGTATGTACCTTGCAACTAACTGATAAAACAAGCTCCCAAAGGAGCTCATTTTCAAGTCCAGAAACTTATGATCAGGGAGTTGAGACTTTGATCGTCTTGTGGTCACATAACTCAAGTTTCACGGACAAATTATGCCTACTATAAAGAATGTGTTTTGTTTAGTTGCACTCAAGAACAGTCCAATATTGGAGAAGAATTTGAAGATACTGCATCTAATGGCCGATTCAGTGCTTAGGAGCTGGGAACAGTTTGTGTTGCTAGCAACCCTTCTAAAGAGCTTCACACTGGCTGAGGAATTGGATTTCACTTCAACCAACTGTATTAACAGTTTTAACCTTGTGTCCCTTTTGCCGTGGAAGGCGATTTACATGAAAAAACGTCAGACTAGTTAGAAGGGAGAAGTCAGGGAGGGAAAGGAGAAGTATGGAAGGGACTCTAAAGATTGCAATGGAGCTCTTGAAAGGTGAAGGAAAAGGACATATAGTACAGAGGGAAAGTGATAATTTCTTGGACATTACCTATATTTACATACAATGGATAGCTCCTTCACTCAAGGAGGAACTGTTTCCTGAAGAAATGTTTTAGGGAAAGTGAAAAATGACAGGATTGTTTGGTCAAGTTTATGGGGCAGCTACAGAGAAGACAGGCTATTGTTCTTTCCCTTTTCCTCCAACAACAATTTTGGTTTTTGTGTTTCATGATTTTTTTTTTTTTTTTTTAACTTTTCCATTTTTTCCATCACTGTCTGGGAGATAAAAAAAAAATGTCATCAGTGTTATCCCACGTGCACATTAGGTATTAAATTGGTTTTATTTGTTGCTTGAATGGCTCATATGCACGTGTACATAATACAATTCTTACTCATAGTAGACAAACCTTAAACTCCAAGTTGACATCATTCCCCCCCTCCCTCTCTCTGATGCCAATTAATTAATCATGAAACCTTTGCCTTCACCTTTTCTTGTTTAGCAAGAAAACTTGCATTAAACCACGCTCATTTACAATAAAATAAATAAATGGAGCTCAAGAGACAACCCCTTATTTCCCAAGAAAGGCCATTTGCTAACCTGTCAGCAACTTAGTAATCAATCTTTGACAGCAAACTAAAAACTGGGCCAAATAATCCAACAAAGACCAATTAATCTCCCCCTTCCTAGACAACCAGTTTACAACCACCAAGAAATCAGACTCTATTTCAACAGCACCAGAATGAAACTTGCAACATAGTTGTAGCCCTTCCCAAATTTATCACACCTCTTATTTTTGGTACCATATCCGTAGCTAGAGGAGAAATCCAGGATCCCTCCCCCCACCCCAGGGCCAGGATTCCCAAAACAGCTTTAACCCAAGCAACTTTAGATCTCAGCCAAGTCGGATACCAAGTTGGTTGGTGAAGCAGGAAGAAGGCAATCTATTCACTGCACCTTATTAACTAAGTTCAACTTAGTTTAAAAAAATTAACAATAATAAATAAATAAATAAAATCTACTCATACTACTCTTCTACGATTGCAAAAATGAACATTTATCTATTGACAATTTTTCAGTGGCAAACCAAAGTTTCATAATTTGCATCAAAGTTCTGGCACAGAATATTATGGAATCAACGATGCTAACTTGGGCAAGGCAATGTAATTCTCTAGTTCTGTACATTCCATATTATATCTCTTCTAAAAATATCAGGCATATTACACAAATGCCCACCACCCCATGATTGCTAGCTTCAAAATATAACCCAAATCGCCAAAGAACATGACCAACTTCATGGACCTCTTGAGTAAACTATTAAAACCCTCAAACAAACCCCCTTCAATGATGAAATATTAAGGTGCAAGCAACCAAAGCTATTGTCATTATGTTAACCATGACACCTCCTCGTGTATAAAAGATATCCTTAGCTACATATTCTTAATACCCTAGCTAAATCATTTCCATTATATGCTCTTCTGAACAGCATGCCAAGAACAGCCCAAGCCCTACAGTCAAACAATCCGATGTACACAGCACATATTTTCAGGGAATCTGTCAGACTTGTACTTCTTTATCCAGCCCATTTTCATTCAATCTCCGTCTTCCTTTTCTCTCCTCTCCCCATCTCTCTGTTCATCTCCCACTTCCTCATTCACCATTTTCCCCAAATACCAACCTCTACAATTGAGTTTACATGTAATTTACTTGGAAATCCCCTGCCCATAATACTCTCCAAAAGCATTGTTCACATCATCATCTGTACTCCTTCATCCCTCACCTTCTCTATTCTTGGAAAAGCTGCCACTGTTCAAGCAGTGTCAGACAGTTACAAGGGAATAAACCTTGACGGAAGAAGGCTATTTTTGAGAAGTGGGTTGGCTTGGATCAAGCTTCTCCACACAAGTTTTTGCGAGTTTGTCATTGTATTCGGCCTCTTTGGAGTTATGGCGGCATGCTTGTCAATAGTACCAAAGATACTATTTGCATGTGGCGTACGTTCGGAAATGTTAGGACTCTGGGGTGTCCTGGGTTGTCTAGGAGTACCCTTTTGTGTAGCATTTGCAAATGTTATGGTTGTGGGGAACCTAGCAAGAATTTTATCAGTAATGGAGAGTGAGTGTTATGGGTTCGAGTCATTGTCGAAAGCCAACAGCCTCATAAAAGGGAAGCGACAAACAGCGCTAGTTCTGGCTCTGTGGAGCAATATGGGTCTTAGACTGGTTGAGCGTTTGTTTGACTTTAGGATGTGCAACGGAATCGGCTTTTGGGAAGGACCCCTGTTGGTTTCCATGTATGCATCGGTGCTTGTTTTTGACACTATCATGAATGCTGTATTTTATTTTGCGTGTAAACATTAACATTTCAACATCTCATAGCCAGCAAGCGTTCTTTGTTTGTACGGTGGTTGATTCTATGTTTGTTAAGGAAATGACAAACATTTGATCTATAAGCCAGAAAATGTACCTCGCAACGAGGGTTGTTTGTTCGAGAAACAAAATCATCTCTAGTGAATGTCTCCTATGTTCATTCCTTTTCCGGAAAATATCGCCCACCCAAAACCCTGGGCTTCAATTTTAAGTTGAATCAGACTTGTCTCGTGAGAAAATCATTGAATACATCCCGTTAAAAATTAAGTGAAATACAAGATCGATTATGAGAATAACATTCACAAACTACTTTTAGAAGAAGCTGTCAAATGGGAAAGCTTGTACATTGAATCCTTTCGACAAGCAACTTAATATGAGCACTTGCATCAAATGAATTGCCAAGAAACTAAATTTCCAACCACAGAGGCTCAGATGGGGCAAAAGTTGTGACAAATTAAGATCACTAGGAACAAAAAATAATTAGCACGAGTTTGTTGCGCATTAAATTAGACGAGTGGGATATACTCCATACCAAAACCTCAAAATATCATGTTAAGACTTCGCATAAAAGCTGGAACTTCCAAAAAATGTCGGTCCGTTCACTACCCTTTTCTGGGTACAAAGGCCTCACGATGTTAACACATCCTCCTTTCCCAAAAACCCTTGAAGCAGATCAGATGCCATCCAACTCAGAAATTTCCAACTGTTGTGGAAAAGAAAAAACCTATTACCAGATACCTCCTATTCCTGAATGCCGTCATATCTCTAAGCAAACTGATTCGACCTAGCAGAGTATTTACCAAAATCTAGTCTATATACATAATAACGCTTCCATCTTTGGCAGTAAGAAATCTGTCTATCAGATTCATATCTGGTTTGTATTCTAATCATAACACAACCAACAGAACAAGCAGCAGAATATTTTAATCTGACAAATAATGGATGGACAATATGCATAGGTTCAGATCAAATGCAGAGCTGATGCATATTAATCATCCTGTATGGCACAACATATTGATCATGTCGTGTCACAAGTGAAATGTCTTATAGTTGCCCAAAAGCAGAGTATGATGAGCTAAGTGCAACTAGTTGAAAATCGTCAAGCCTCACTACCAGGTATTAATCAACTCAAAACACCACAAAGCACCAACATTAACAACAGGTATTGACCTCCACAGATCAGTACATAAGCATGTTTCTACTAGCTCCAGTCAAATCTTACAGAGAAACAACTTATGGAAAAACGGAATTAACATCGTTACATATTCACTAAAGCAAGGGTCTTATTCTTGTTACCAAAATATGACAACTTCTCCAAACGATTACCTCAAAGAGATGCTAGTCAGGAAAAGGACAGATATTCAATGAAATAGAAAAAAGCGAAGTGTTCAGATATTAAGACTGTCAATGACATGTTTCACTAAAAAATTCTGGAACTAGGGTACAAGTTGTCTCTATAAGTTTTACACTAGGGCTTGTTTGGAAATAGAAAAATTATTCTTATCAGTCACTATTCACTACTTCACACCCCACACCCTATGAAAAACACCCCACACTTTATGAAAAAATAAAAACTGTCACGTGAGGTGTGAGGGTGAATAGTGACTGATATATAACATTCCTCTTCGAAATATATCTCATCCCAAAATTCTCATCTCATCTCATCCTATCTCATTCCCAAACATAATTTAAATACAAACAGTTTCAAACTAATCATTACAACTTTCTCAAACTTTCAAATAAAAAATAAAAAACAATTCAACTTTTTTAAATTTTTCACACAAAAATAATATTATAAAACTATATTCTAATAATATTTTAACTTTATAATATATTTTCTTCAACTTTTTCTCTCTCCTTTTTCAAAACTCAAAAAATACTCAATTCAAACTATCTCACTACTATTCACAAACTATCTTACTACTATTTACAAAATTCTCATCTCATGTCACTCTCCAAACGAGCCAAAAGACCTCAACGATGTTGTGCCTGTCCTAATTTGCAGTCCTCCAATAAACTGACACCCATACCTTTCATCCAAGTAGAATATCCAAGTAGTACTTAATTTACTGCATTAAACTAGACACCATATTAGTGTCAAATAATAAGGGCTCGGCTTCTTGCATTATTAATATTTGCACTTGGATTCTGAACTTCTTACAAACTTCATGTTCTACCTATAGCACTTCACAGTAACTTTCAACGAAGGAAATCAAACATTCAAACATTTCCCAAACAAGAGATTGGAACAAACTTACCAATCCAAAACATTCCCGTACCAACATGGTGATCATCAATAGTTGGTGTAAAAAAGGAACCAAATACAATGATTTTTCCAAATCCAGCATCTCTAGTAGCAAGATAACATATTGAAATACAATAAAGACTCATAATTTTTTTTGAAGTAACAGAAACTCATTAATTAGAACAATTCAACATACAAACTAAGTTTGAGGAAATAACCACCGACATCACTCACTGAGATTCTCTTCAGAAGAATCAGAATCCTCATCATCATCCTCTTCCTGCATTTTTGCAATCTCCGTCTGGGCCCTCTCTAGAATCTGCTTCTTCTGCAACTCCAACTCCCTCTGGAACTCCAACCTCATCTTCTCCAACTCCATCATATGCTGCCTCTTACCACTCTCAATTTTCTCATATATATCCCCAAACTTCTGTATCGAATCCGCCACCACCCTGTACGAAGATGACCCTTCTCCACGGCCTCTCGCTCTCGTCCTCCGTGGGGGCTCATCTGACTCAATCCCATCTTCCTCCTCATTCTCCGACTCCCCAGGACTATCCCTCATCTCATCAAATCCATTCGACCTGTCCAAATAAACCCAAGTATTCATAAACACATACTCACCCGAATCGACCCCACAAGCCAGCCCAAAGTCTTGCCTGGGCGACGAAGCCATTAACATTTCCATCTTCTTAAAGTATACCCATTTGCTAGAATTCGATCCCATTTCGTCAACTTTGGCCTTCTCTTTCTTGTACTTCCTCTTCAGCTTGTCCATCATAGCCCTGCATTGCACCTCGGTCCTCTCCGTCTTCGACACCTCGGAGACCTTCTCGGCGACGTCGGTCCAATCCTCGGACCTCAAGCTCTTCCTCCCCAGTTGAAGAAACCTGTCTCCCCACACCTCCAACAAAACGTACACCGCGTGCTCCGTCCACTCTGCCTCTGGAATCCATGCCGAGTACGAATCTTTCGCACTTCTGGCCACGGACTCGTAGCCCGAA
Organism: Pterocarya stenoptera; assembly: GCA_003123785.1. Lineage (NCBI taxonomy): Eukaryota > Viridiplantae > Streptophyta > Magnoliopsida > Fagales > Juglandaceae > Pterocarya > Pterocarya stenoptera. The sequence goes on along the minus strand of QEOT01124261.1, from coordinate 231,562 downwards.
ATGGAATTCCTTAACTTCCTCTTCTTCGGGTGCCTACTAAAATCTCCATCTGCTTCGAGACTGCGATAGTACCCATTTGGGTTTTCGTCTTCTTCCTGTTCCTCGTCTTCCTGCCGGTCATTCTCAACGTCGAAATCGTCGTCGTCCTCGACTTCGTAGTTATTTCTTACTGGGTGAGTGTAATTGGAACTGGGGATCAAGTTTCTTGGGCGATGAGAAGGATTATAGGGGTTTAGAGCATAGGATTTGCTCGAGTACCTCGCATCGTCTTCCATGTCACCCATTTTTTGGCACCAAAAAAACTAGACAGAAAAATTGAAAACGGAGAGCGAAACGAACACCTGATCGTTTGAAAGGTTCGGGTTTCGATTCTAGGCCGAAGTTTCTCTCGGGGGCCGAACCCTAAATGTTCTGTTACCTGCGAAATTTGAAAGAGAAGGCCAGGGGTCTGTGGGTTTGAGATTGGGAGAGGGGGAGGACGGGATCGGGTTGGTGGAAAATATCGGCGTAGCTAAAATGCGCCGGCTTGCGTGGTGTATAGTGGCCGTTGGTAGTCTTGTCCACGCGTCGAACCTGCGAGTGGGGGCTGTTTTTGCCACTGCGTCTTTGGGCTTGGGCTGAAACTTAACCGTATAACATAGACAAGTCGAGCCAGAGGTCGACCGTTCCATAGAGGAAAGCGACCCCGGCCTTTAGGCTTCCCAAAAACTTACCCTAACTCTCGTTGCAATAAAGAACAAATTGCCGCACAACTGCTCGAAGTAATTACCTCATTGGGGGTTAATGGAGTGAAACGCATAGACATCAACAATGCGGACATCGACAACACGGGTAGTAGTGACATGGCAGAAAATGACAAGCATAGTACGACATAGGTCAAGGGGCCCAAGTTTGCAAAATTAACTCCTGCCCTTTATAGCAAAATAATGATAACATCCTTATCTTTTGACTAGGAATCAAATACAGAATGCTAATAGAGGGAGACGGGTACAGTTTCAAACTGCCCTGACAACTTACCTCCCCGCAGACCAAGGAGTCTAGCCAAATCCGAGGCCATCTTGTCTCCCCTCGACGGAGAGTGGGATAAGCCTCACAGTTTCCCGAATAATAAATTTATGCTAATGGAGGAGGATGAGTACAGTTCTAAACTGCTTGGATAGCTTACATCCCAATGGACCAATGAGGCAGGCCAAGCCCAATGCCGCCTCGTCTCCCTGCGACAAAGAGTGGGATCAGCCCAACTAGAAGGCTACACGATAAAGGTGGGATAAAGTGGAAGAATGAAAAAACTAGGTGGGCTAAAGCACGACTAGAAGACAGACAGAAAAATAAAGAAAATCAGCATGAGGAAAATGCGAAGAACGTCGGCCCTATTAAGCAAAGTCGCTAAGGCCCCCGGAGAACGACTACACGATAAAGGCGAATGAAATCGGCATGAACAAGAAAACTGTAGGCCAACAAGGTTGTCAAGCATAGGCTAGGCACTGGCGGTGTGGACCGTAAAGCCCTATGTGGTGATTTCTTGTAGCCAAAACCCCCCAGGCCGACCACAAAAGAAAAGAAGAAGGAAGTAGTGAAAGGAAAGTGCACAAAGATACATGACTGGACATGGTAGAATATAAGGTGATATCATTGATCATCACAAGTTACAACATAAAGCCACAAAGTCACAAAGGGCAAGATGCAACATAAGGCAGCTCATCACGACAACATACAACTAAAAATAGCTAAGCGCGATAGAAANAAAAAAAAAAAAAAAAAAAAAGAAGAAAAAATAAAGAGAAGAGAATGCATGAAAAGAAAACACAATAGGTAGCCTGGTACGACAAAAGTACGAAATACTTTCACTAATTAAAGTTGTATACAAGTCACTAGGCGACAACATAAAGGTTCATACATTCAGCCAAAAAGAAAAGAAAAGGAGGAACAAAACTAAAGAGCCGCAGCAACACCAGGGAGCTAGGACATGGATACGTCAGGTCTCGACGCCGGGAGTACCAATCTTAAAAGCATTAGGAGCAGGATCACCCAGCTTTGGAGCGGCTTCCCAAGTCGTAACTAAACACAAATGCCACCTTATTGACAGGAATGTTGGCAAGGTTATGGCCCCACAGATAGTTCATGAAAGTCCTTGAACGCATTGCGAAATCTCCAAGAACAACCTCGGACCCAATTTGACTACAACAACCAAATAGGAGTCCCCTCTCGCGCTGCACTCCATCTCAACACGGTTGCTAAAAGTAACAATTTCCACCCCCTTATTAGCGGCCTCCAAACCTCCTGAGTAAGCCTCGGCCTCAGCCTCGTCCTCGAAAGAGTAACTACCTGCAACAAAGCAAGCAGAGGAAGAAGGAGAAACCCACAGAGAAAATTGCTCCTCGATAGCCCTCCCAGGGACCTCAACCGCAAAGATTCCCCATAGTAGGGCATCTATTTCGACTACACCCGAGGACACCTCAGTAGCACCAACCGACAGTGGTATCATGGAGAGAACATTGGCTGGAGGACCCCTCACCGGGGACTCATAGGAAAAAGACCCTACCCGTACCTCCACCTGCGTCACCAGGAAGACAGACCTTAGGGGTAGCTAACTCCCGCCTTAGAGGAATTCGAGCTCCAGAAGGGGGCCTACTGTTGGCCTGGGTACCCATTAAGTGAGGCTTCTTCCCCTTACCTGATGCAGAAAGGTCCGAGGGATGCTTTGGAGAGGGAAGAACTTGGGGTCAGGTAACGGTCACCCTGTCGTCGAAAAGAACTTGGCTAAGGGGAGGTAGAGAATCCCTTAGACTCTCCTCGGAAAGGAGGACTTCTGAAAAAAATGTTATTGGGGTTCTATGCACCCATGCTGTTGGAAGTAGCCGACTGTCATACCACCTTGTCCTCCGAAACCCTCCCCCAATTCGTCTAGACCAGGAACTCGCGACAACTCACTTGGCCCACTAGGAACTCCCACCCACGGCCAGGCATGAAGAAGAACTTCATAGACCAATCCTTCACCTCGCGATACCTCGGCTCCAAGTTAACAAAGGCATGTATCACCCTGAAACTGCAAATGTTCCCATTTTGCCGTAGCACCTTATGAGTGAGGGGGAACTTACAATCGGTAAGGTCAGCATCGTTTGGGTCCAATTCCAGCAAAGTGTGCCGCCAGATAATGTTGTAACAAATCAAAAGCCTTCAAGCATTTGGATGCAGTTGGGAGGGGGCCAAGCCAAGGCGGTCCAGCAAGTTGAGGATAGGGTGAGGGAAAGGCAGCCTCAAGCCGCACGAAAACATTGAAAGAAATAGGACTCGTGTAGAATGACCCTCAACAACACCTTCATTTGGACCAAGAACCTCAAAGAGCACTAATTTCAGCACCTGGTAAGTGAGGGCCAGCATCGCCCCAAAGGCATTTGAACGCCAACTGCTGCCCCTGAACAATGGCCTAGCTTCGGTGCCACCAGCACCGGAAGCCCTAGTTTGAGTGGATTTCTTAGAAGGCATCAATGCAGAAGTCTAAGGTAGTAAAGGAATGAGAGGAGAATAAGCAAAGGAAGAAGAAGTTGGAAGTACAAGGATGGCAAGAAAGCTACAGCGTAATGAAAGGAAAGGGAACTCTAACCGCGACCGTATTTATAGATCGGAAAGGCAACAGTTGATCTCCCACACCCCGTGAAAGAAGGGAGAAGTATGAGATGCTTCAAATTCAAGGAGTGTAGTCCATGAAGCGACACTAATGTGAAGAGCCACCTAACACCCACAACATTAATGAGCTTGAAAAGACACCATCAGAATTATCAAAGAGTGAGCCAACAAGAATGAAGGGGAAGCGTCACCATGATAACCAAAAGACGGGAACCTTCCTAAACTTCGGAACCATGTACATGTCAGCAGAGAGATCTCGACATCAGCAACACGATGGGCTCGAGTAATAATAATTCCCACCATACTCGTTAGATGAGAATTAGTGGGGTAACTGTAATGAAATTTTTCCTCCAGTCTCAGCGGGCCTGAGAATAACAACTAAGGGAATTAGAATCGAAGGCCCAGCCAGAACGAATAAAGTCTCCAACCCGGCCCATGGGAAGGCTCATCTAGAAGCAACCTGTAAAAGGGAACATGCTGTAGGGGATGAGACTCATCGACCTAAAAACCCCTCAATCCTCTAACAAGAAGGGCATCAACGCACCAAGGATACCGGCTGGGAAAGGGAAATTGGAAAATCATGCCGCATTACTGGCACCACTACCCGAGCTACACGCCACATTAATAATGTTGTCACAAAGCCACGTCGAATTAAAGAACTTTGTCAAAGGGAATAGTACGAAGGACACAGAGTTCATGTGGGCAGACACAATCAGTCCTCCCAGACTTATGGTATAAATAGCAAGCCTCAAGTACGAGAAACTCTCTCTAATCCCTAAACTCTTTCACTTATTTACAACATTCCAAGAGAATTTACTAATTTTGGCATCAAAGACTCTTCAACCCCAAGGCCTCCCTCTCCTAGTTGCCTTCCTCCATATCATTTGTAGGTCCAGTTCTGAAGATTTGAGTTGTCGAAGTCTGACCCAAAGGCATGCGAAATACGATATTAACATACATGATCTACTACTAACTCCAATCAATCATTACAATTGCAAATTATTATTAACATATCAGCCAACATAATGTACACCTAAATGTTATATGTAAAATTAAGAAACCAAAATACCAAGATGACTTTTTTGAACAAGTCATTTTTAAATTGAGTCCAAAACATTAAGTATACATACCAAACAGTACACCCTAATGCTACAACCTACAATCCTATATGGCAATTCTCTCCAAGAATAGGAAAACTAACTTAAAGGGACTGTTTCTGCCAATAGACTTACATCTAACATTGAGGTAAACTAATTGACATCTAAAAATGCATGGTCAATAATGCATTAGTTACATATATGTGCAAATGATATTGTGTACAAATAGGAGCAGCATGAAAATACTAATTAGACAATCTACTTTTGAGCTTCTTCTAGACATACTTAGAGCACTAGTAGTGGACTCAACAAAATTATATTTTGACCAAAGTTTAACTATATTGCATAAAAATCATTGTAGTGGACTTAATAAAGCTACAATATTTTTTAACTTTGATCATTTTCACAAGCCAAATCTATTGAGTCAAAGTTGCTAGCCAAATATTATTTTAGCATAAAACAATTCCCTCTCCTGCATGCTATTTGTTTCGCGTGAGCTCACAACTCCAGAAAATTAATCTTCGTCTCAAAAGCACGAAGTGCCCAAATCCCAAACTCAACCACATAAGACGGCCAATCTCCATCAATCATCATTTCAATGACGTGGCATCATCTTCTGGAGTACTTCAAGTTCTAGTTCTGCAATATTATGATTAGTTGATGCCAATTTTTTCTTTTAAAATCTAATATCAATGTTAGAAAATTAATGTGTACTTTTTTAATAACAAATAAATATTCAAATTATAATTATAATTAAAATAAATGAAAATGTCAAAATCAATATTTTAATAGAATAGTAATAGATTTTAAGAGTATGTTATTTGGTATTATTGAAAAGTGGCTAGTTAAATTTATAAAAGCTACTTCTCTAGCTAAATTTTGGCTAAGTTTTGTTGAGTCTACTACTAATGCTCTTACAAAGCTATATTCTGGCTTTTGAATGGGTTCCAGCAACCAACCTCTTTAATCAAACATCCTATTAGCAGCTTCTTACAAGTCAGCAACACTAGCATCTTCAAAATATTCGCACAAGTCCTTACAAGATTGCTTAACAAGACAGCTTTACAATCCAGCAATAGTGGTAACTAGTATTTATCATCAAAATTAGTACAAAAATATCAAAAAACACATTTGGTGGAAGGCCAACTACTTAATTAAGCATCTCCCCAAGGGTCTCTCTGAGACTTTCGCTGAGATCCTGTTTCAGTCATTGATGGGTTCATGTGTTGGTCAAAAGATTGTTCCCAAGCCAATAATGATTGCACATCCCTTTTTAGTTCCTCAAACTGGTTCTGATAATATATTGTATTGTTTTATTCCTCTCATTTTCCTGACTAGATGACTGACTTGTGCCGACATGGATCCTGGTGCTGGCTCAGGTATAACTAACCCCAGCCACCTTGCATAGCCTGATTTGTGGCCCAATACATCCTTGAATATAATATTTGTATCATTGTACAATCCTCAAGCTCAATCTCATCAACTTTTCAATCTTGTCATTCTGAAAAAATGATGCCATGTCATACCATTGAATCAAGGGAAATAATATGGAGTACCAGACCAATGCTATGATAAATTGTATATTTTTCTAAGAAATTCAAGAAAACTAACATATAGTGCTTCCGTCGTAGCTAAGTGTTACAAATGCCCCTCTATTCTTTGACCATCTAACATATTTATAGAAGTTGACCAGGTTTGAGCCACTGGCACGCTTAAAACAAATCACAAGTTTAGATGATAATAGTTTGTTAATACTATTGCACTTATATGGCCATCAAAATCCAATTACGATGTGTCTTATCATCTCCTCTAATAGCTTTACAAACGACTTTCACCCTACTGTAGAATTGACCTTTTGCTTCTTTCTATTGGCATTGTTTTGATTTGATCTCTTCTGTAATGTTTTTTTTAAAACAAACGAATATTTCTCAATAATTGCAAGCTAGATATAAACAATAGTAAAAATCAAAATGATTTTGGAGAAATTCATAATGTGTTACATTCATTTTCATGCTCTAGACAAATTACCTTGAAGCCCTCACTTGCCCACACCTCACATAATTGTTTCCATACTGCTGGTCCTACCAATTGGGTCTTCTTGGCCAATGCCATCTCAAGTGTTGCACATGCTCTATACAATTATGAAGTTGGTAATGGAAATCATTGTACTTTTTTTAAAGTTGTTTCGTAACCATTTTTTGGTGGTTCTTTTTGGACCAATCTAGAAAAAAATCAGCCTACAACATCAAAGTGTTAAGAAATGTCAATGAAAAGCGTATATAATATCTCAAGGATGAAAATATGCAGCAGTTGTTAGCCCATACCCAAACTGGATTGATTAGCTCCTATTTTTCTTACAAATCTACAAAATCCCAAATTTTCTGAACCATGTTGGCATGGTGCTTCAGAATCCATGTCACCCTTGACCCTTGTCGCAAGCGAAGTTGCATTTTCACATGAAGGTGCCATTTCACCATCATTAATCTTCAAAGGAATGGGGCCATGCTATCAGAGCATTATGAATTCGGTGCACTTTGCTGTTCCATAACTGCGTTTCTTTGTCGGTGAACTTGAAATTATATTATTAGCAGTCCATAGGAGTTATTCGCATTAGTATTATGAGGATAAACATAAAACATGTAACGAGGTCTTCTTAAATCATATGATTACCTTTATCCCCAGTTTACAAGAGAAGAAAAGTGTTTTTTTCTTGGACGCTCCAAGAATTCCTGCGTTCCTTGAATGCTCTTCTTAAGCCTTCGTTTTGTTAGGGGTTTACAGAATCACGTAAGGCTGCATGGCAGCTGCTGAAAATGTAGGTCGACGTTTGTTCATGGACCTCGTCTCAGTGATGTCTCAGCCTCTTCCTGAATTGACTGTGTCACATCGTGTGCCAAAAACTAAAGATGGGGAATTATTTTTTCAGTTCTCTAAGGAGGAAATTCATCGCTCAGCCGAACCTTTCAAGTTCTCCATTGTTTTGAAATTCCTTTGGAATCGCCCCTCCTTGGAAGCCATTTGAGCATTTATTCAAAATCGGTGGAATCTTCATGGCATCCCGGTAGTTTCTACTATGAGGCGTCATCGGAACGTGTTCATAAGAATAACTTCGGAAGAAGATTGCATGAAGGCCTTGTCACGTGAAGCTTGCGAAATAGATGGGATTCCATATCGACCATTCCATTGGACCCTATAATTTAAGGAAGAAGAAGAACCAGATGTTGTGCCGGTATGGATTATCTTGTCAGGCTTGCCTCCCAACTATTTTCATGAATCTTTTCTTAAAATTTTTACAGCCCCGATAGGGAGATTTATTAGACGTGATAATCCTACTCGTTGTGCGACTCGCATCGATGGTGCTCATATCTATGTGGAGATGAATGCTGCCAAGGAGCCGCTTTCCCATTTTTGGATTGGACTCCTGGGATGGGGTATAGCCGTAAACAAGAAATAGTATATGAAACATTATTGGCGTTCTGTTCTATGTGCAAAATACAGGGGCATAATTTACGAACATGTCGCGCTGGAAAAAAGTCTGACAGAAAAGAATGGGTTCAGGTTCAAGAACCTATTGTTGAAGAACTGACTCTTATCGCGGAAAAAGATGTTACAGAAAATAACGAGAAAGATGCAAATATAGTAACAAGTGAAGATTCGACTCCTTTGTTGATGGAGGAGTTGGAATCAGAAAATGATCATGTTGTGGTTCCTGGTTTGGAGGGTCCTACTAAGGAAAGGAAAACTAAGGATATGTTAGAAAGGACTAAAGAAGCATTGGATAATTCTCCCCTATTGAAGGAGGCCGAGTTGGATATGGCCATGCGGGAGAGTGAAGATGCTCCTAGAACTGATAAGAATACGGAGTAGAGGACTGAGGATAATTTATAGGAAGAGGGGTCGATGTCGGATCCAAATCCTGAATTTCATGCGGATGTTTTCCCCCAGGATAAAGAATATCACTCGGAAACAGAAGGGGAAGTTGGAAAGAGGAAATACCATAAGAGGCATTTTGAAAAATTAGGAGTTCTAAGAGGGTGCTTACTCGTGCTAAGAAGATCTCTCTATGACGTATCTAGTTCTAAGGGACACTAAAGTATTTCGAAAATGTTAGGGATGCTGACAACATTTCAGAATATTGTAAAATTCCAAAGGTTTATGACGTTATTTCAAGTTGTGAATGGTATTACCAATGAGGATGTTGGTGGAAAATCTGGGGCATTGGGAGGGATGAAATGGATGTGCTGGTTGTCAGTATGGTTTTCTGCAGTATTTGTTTTTAAGTATAATGGAGGGATTTTCAAAATTTACTGGTGAATTTATCTCTCATAAATCCTCCGCATGCTTAGTCCAATTTTAGTATGGAATATTCGAGGTCTTGGAACCTCTCGAAGCCATTTAAAAAAAAATTGGTTATGAAGATGAATCCGAAAGTGGTTGTTTTAATGGAACCTTTTGCAGCAGAAGATAAAATACAAGGTTTGAGTCAATTGTTACATATGGATAAATTCATCACTAACAAAAGGGAGGAAGGTAAAATGTGGGTGTTATGGCAGGATGACATTTCTGTCCAACTGATTTTATGTAGAGAACAGTTCATTTTACTTCGCTTGGAGGATGATACTACAAATATTCTATGCTGCTTTGTATATGCGAAGTGTGCCATGGTTGAAAGACGAGATCTCTGGGAGCAATTGAATGTTCAGGTACTTGGAATTGATCCTTGCCTAATCATAGGGGATTTTAATATTATTAGAGATGATTCGGAACGTATGGGGCTAGAAATCGACCGAGAATAGCAATGGAAGATTTTAATTCCTAGATCGATCATTGTGGTTTGATTGAGATAAAGTCATTGGGCAGGAGGTTTTCTTGGTGTAATGGACGGAGTGGTCTTTCAAGAAGCTGGGCAAAACTGGATCGAGGTTTCTTGAATGCTAGTTGTTTGAACAGATTCCCGAATGCAACACTTAGATATTTACCTCGATTCACATCAGATCACTCTCCCATGTTTATGGAATTTCAGTCGGATCCTTTCTCTTATGGTCCCTAACTATTTAGACTTCAACAAATGTGGATAGATCCTCTAGAGTTTCGACCTTTTGTTGAGAAAAGTTGGCAGGAGTATGTGGGTGGTACGGGTCTTCTAAAATTAGCCTTCAAACTAAAAAAATTAATGGGAGCTTTGAGAGATTGGAACAAGAAAATTTTTGGTAGAACTGAACATCATTTACAGGAGTTACAAGCTCAAATTGATAATCTGGAATTAGAATTACAACAGGATTGGGACCCAAACATTGAACAAGAACTTGTGATGAAAAATATAGAATTAGCAGATTGGCGAAATCTGGAAGATATTAGATTGGCGCAAATGGCTAAAATTAAGTGGAGAGCAGATGGTGATCAAAACTCAAAGTTTTTCCATGCGTATTTATCGTACAAGAGGAGGAAGAAAGTTATGGAGATGAGATTACAAGATGGCACTTATTTACGGTCACCGAAGTAATCCATTTAGAAGCTATTAATTGTTTTTCTTCTTTTTGGCAGGAGTCTCATGGAAATCATCCAGATTTATCCCATATCATTTCAACTATTATCACAGCGGAGGATAGTGCAGCGATATGCAATATTCCTTCTATAGAAGAGGTAAAACATGCTTTGGATTCTATCCCTTCTAATAATGCTCCGGGGCCTGATGGTTTTGGAGCAGGTTTCTTTAAAAAATTTTGGGATTTTATTAAAATGGATTGCATGGAAGCTATAGAAGAAGTTTTTAGAGGTCAAAAATTGCCTAGATTTTATACTTCTTCTTATGTGGTTTTAATACCAAAAATGGAAAGACCAACTGGGTTTGATAAATTTAGACCCATAAACCTTTGTTCGGTATTTTATAAAATTTGTTCCAAAGTGATTGTCAATCGTATGGCCCCTCTTCTCCCAAAAATAATCTCTCTCGAGCAAGGTGTCTTTATTCCGGGTAGAAGTATCTTTGAAAATATAAGTTTCACTCAGGAAATGGTGCATTCGATTAATAACAAGATTCATGGCAGGAATGTGGTTTTGAAATTAGATATGACCAAAGCATATGATCGTGTTGACTAGGATTTTCTTTTGATGCTGCTTAGTGCTTTTGGTTTTTCTAATTCAGTTTGTGGCCTGATTAGGGAATGTATAACTACGTCTTGGTATTCTTAACTAATGAATGGGACTACAAAAGGTTTTTTTCAGGGTAGTAGAGGGTTGAGGCAAGGGTATCTATTATCCCCTTATTTGTACATTATTTTGCAGAAACTTTTATCTCGTCTTATAAAGAAAAGTGTGGAAGAGAGGAATTTTGGACAATTTACAAAAGCACGTGGTACGAATTTGATATCTCATTTAATGTATATGGATGATGTGGTCATTTTCACAAATGGAGGCAGATATTCCATTAGAAATATACTCAGAATCTTGGATACATATGAGCAATGGACCGGGCAGTTAATCAACAAAAAAAAAAAAACTTCCATGTTCTTTTCTAATAAAATCTCCATAGCAAGGAAGAGGAACCTGAAAAGGTTGACGGGGTTCTCGAAAGGAAAATATCCTTTTAAATATTTGGGATGTCCTATTGTTTCTGGAAAGTTAAAAATTATGGACTTGGAGGATTTGGTAAGAAAGGTTCGACATAAAATCAGTGGATGGAAGATGAGACTTTTATCAACAGGAGGAAGAGTAATTTTATTCAGACATGTCCTTGCAAGCATGGCTTTGCATCTTCTTGCAGTCTTAAAAGTGGCAAAATAGGTTTTTTTTTTTTTTTTTCGTTTTTTGGGTTTTTTTTTTTTTTTTTTTTTTTTGGAGATAGTGAGGGAAGAGGGAAAAAAATGGATTGCTTGGAGGAATATTTGTAGGCCAATTGCAGAAGGAGGTTTGGGCATTAGACCTTTTGAGGAACTGCAAAAAGCTCTTCAATTAAAATTTGCTTGGAAGCTAATGCATGAAGATTTTCTTTGGGCAAATTTCTTTCGTAAGAAATATGTTGATAGTAAACCTTTCATGCTACTTGGTCCTCATAAGGGGACAAGATTCTAGTGTATGATTGCTAATAAGATACCTATTGTTCTCAACTATACTAAATGGAAGATTAAAGATGGGAATATATTTTTTTGGTATGATAAGTGGTTTGAGCAGGAGTCTTTTGCTAAAATCCTATCAGTAGTTGAGCAGCCTCTACTAAAAATCAAGTATTGTAATCTTGAACATGGATGGGATATGGATCTCTTAGAAAAGCTGGTGGGTACTGAAATTGCAGAGAGAGTTCTAAATGTGTTAGCAAAAAGTAAAGAAGGAAAAGACGTATTAATATGGACCAAAACTGAAGATGGGGTTTTCACTACTAAATCAGCATGGGATTGTATTCAGGTGAGAAGTCCTACCCTAGAAGGACATAACTGGATATGGAATAAATTACTCCCAAAAAAATTTTCAGTTTTTATGTGGAAGGCTTGGCATGGTGCTCTAGCTGTGGATGATAGAATTAGGAGGATTGGAATCCCTCTAGTTTCGAAATGTAATTGCTATAGGCAAGGGTAGGAAGAAGATCTTAACCATGTGTTATTTGAGGGGGAGTTTGCAGCGGATGTTTGGAAAAAATGTGGATGTTTATTGGGTATGCCGGTTGGAAGAACATGGCGTGGGACCTGTCTTAGTTGGTTTAGGAGAGCCTCAAATTCCTCTCAAATAGGTGTTATACTTGGATTATTGCCCATTATTATTTCTTGGAGACTTTGGGGCAGAAGGTCTTCAGCCCGTATGGAAAATAAAGTGGAAACAGAACAGCTGGTGTGGCATTCTATCAAATACTGGGTAGGCATGATCAGTAATGGAATTTCGAAAATTAAAAAGTTTCATCAGGCCGATGCTTACATTCTTCAGAGATTGAATATTCAGCTTATTCCTATCCAACAACAATCAACAAAATTCATTTCATGGTTCAAGCCTACACATGGGAGAGTTAAACTAAACACAGATGGGAGTTCTCTGGGCAACCCAGGAAATTCAGGGGCAGACGGAGTGATTCAGGATGAGCAGGGGCATGTTGTGTTGGCATTCTCTTTGAACATAGGACATGGAGACAGTAACAGAGTAGAGCTACAGGCATTATTGGAAGGGATTAAACGTTGCAGGCAATTAAATTTGACAACAGTTGATATTAAAATGAATTCGAAAGTGGTTCTCTCGTGGTTGCGGAAAAATCAGTGTGGAATTTGGAAGATTATTGGGAGGAGGTACAATAACTGCTAATGAACATGGATTACAAATTTTCTCATATTTTCAGGGAGGGGAATACGGTGGCAGATTGGCTAGCTAGAAGAGGGACAAGAGATGGAAATGCAGAATGGAGAAATAGAAATGAGTTACCGTATTTACTGAAAGGTATGGTCAGAGTTGATAGGTGGGGATTGCCTTCAATTAGATGCAGAAATGCATTGTAAGTTTGGCACTAAATGTAATATGTTCAAAGCGTAAATGCCGTTGTAGCGCTACAAGCTTCAGTGTAGTGTTGTAGCGTTGATGAGATGCGTTGTAGCATGTTTCATTTAATTCTGGTTTGTGTTAGGATTGTTTAGTGGTCAGGTCTTTGTTTTGGAGTCATAATATAGGCTTGTTTAGTAGTGTTTTTATTTGATGTAGGTTGGGTAGTATTGAGGAGAATTTTATTATTTTTCCAGATACCAGATATGTAACTACGGTTTTCCTCCGCCAAAAGTGATGACTCTATTAATAAACTTGGGACAGGGCTGCTATGTGGATGGCTACTGGCTCTTCTATAAATAAATAAATAAAAAATTTAACGAGGTCTTCTGTATTAACTGAAAAGGATGAGCAATTACCGTTTTGGATAGGCCTTGTATTTCTCTCATACAAACCAACCATAGCATCCCTAAAGGCAGCTACATGCGGGGAGCCTGATAACCAATACTTGTAACAACGTCAATAATCACTCAACAAGTACGATTAATCTGCATACTGCTAATTACTAGGTGAGTATTTTTTACAAACCCCAATGCATTTACCTTTACGTGCAATATTCTCTGCACTTGTGTGAGTGGCAGTCATGTCCGTAAACTCAGTCGACAGAAAAATATCTGGTGGCTCGGTTGAGTCGTCAGATGATGAGCTTCTGTCATCCCTTAGTATCCGCATACTAGGTTGTGATTTTCCACTTCGTCCAATTTGTGTGAAATCTTGCATTGGGCGTAAAGAAGTTGACACCAAAGGTGCATGCCCACCACCGCGTCCTATATCCTTCTTCCATTCATAGTGAGATTCACAATTGTCATCTCGGGATTATTGAGACCTGTTTGAATGTGTTAATTACCTTACCATTCAGAAGTCTTAAGAATTAGAAGTTTATAATAAAAAATTTCACAAAATCCAAGCACACTACTGGTTGAGAGAAGTTTATACGTAAATTAATTACAAATGGAAAAATATAGAAGGCATTTGGATGTCATGAAAACGACTCTATATGACATAGTGAATGTAAATGCATTGGACAACCATCTTTCCGGCCCCTCCGTGGTTAGAGGGTAGTAATGCAAAATATTTCTTCCGCCCTTGCTCATTGAATCAAGGGTGTGATATTTCAAGTCCTTAGTGTAGTGTTAACCGGAATCTAGTACCACAAATGGGCCAGTGTTAGTTAATGAGTACTTATATCCACTACTACCATGTCTACATTGAAAAAATGGTTGTCATTTTGTGTACTGAACTAAATTTTTTACAAAAATATGAGCCACAATCCTTATTTTTGTAATTTTTGGCTAGTTTGCTTGACTGCTCTTCTCAAATGGATAAAGCACGCATGTGTTTTGATAAGGGAAAGCCCTCAATTTTAGTCCAAAAGGGATGTGCAACCTCATAATGAAATCAGATCTGATGTAACAACTTAATATGTTCAATGGTGATGTGCTTGCTAGTTTTTAGTCCATTATACTTCTTCCATTATTCAAAGTTTGAATTATGAAAAATAGAAAAGAATAATTATGATCATAAATAGTCGCAATCTCAATCCTTTTACAGAACCAGTACCATTTTTTCAGTGTTGAGGATCGAGCCAAGCATGATTAATCTTTAGTGCTCAAGCATGATCATGATGGAGCCACCTTAATTATTTCCTATGTACTCAAGTAGCAACAATAATTGATTGACATAAAACTTAGGGTGTCGGATTGCTAATATTGTTCATACTAATTTCTTTTTAATTTGTATTCTCTAAATGTGATCATCAAATACGAGAGTGTTATGTGCCTGAAAAGTATCAATCGTACGTACGCCTGCGGTTGATTTTATACACATTTTATTATAATTTATGCACATTTTCTTATAATTGGATGAATCATGATCTTTACATGATACAAGAATATGAACAGTACATAAAAAATAAATATTAGCCACGACCCACCTTTTTCTCTCCCCATGTGCTCTTACCTGTATCAAGCATTTTTGTAATTAGATAAGGTTCGGCAAGTGCTCTTCCTCTCTGATCTTACCTTAAAGCACTCAAATTAAGGTTTTTGATGCCTGTATTTTATGTAGGAGGGAGGATCAAACTCTCAAATCTGATGCTTGCCAAAGAAATTAACTTTGGCGATTGTGCTCTATAACTAGAATTATAAGTGGGATATTCCGGTCCAGGGTATGGGGTTTTCTTTTCTTTTTTTAGCATAACTTCATTTCCTTGCAACAAGCTACTAAAATAACAGTCCCACAAAAATGACATAAAGTTCAAGCTCTTTTTGTCTTCTTTTGGGAATTTAAATTGTCCATAAATCTTGCAATGTTTTGTTTGGTTATATAAATATATATATATATATTAATCGAGCTAAGCCGAGCTGGTCTTTGACTTGCCAAGCGTGGCTCAATTCAAAATACTCAAGCTCAAGATTTTTATTTATTCTTTGTTCGAGTTCAATTTGATAAGCTAAATTCCCAATTCGAGCTCGTCCCAAAAACAAGCTTGAGTCGAATTGTTTACTTTTTATTTTAATAAGATTTAATAATCAATAAATTAGAAAGATAAAAAAATTAATATTAAATTTTTACAACTAGTTATAAGTAGAACCTCTATTGAATTATAAGATTTTAAAGATTTATAAATAATTAATATCTAACAAGTTGAAATTTAGCCATAATAACAATATATTATATGCTTACAGAAATTATTAATACATACATATAATATGATAGTATAAATCTATTTCACATATGCATGATTCCTACATACTAATATATGAAATTGATATTAAATCTTATCAACTAATTATTGTACAAATTATAAAATATAACTATGAAGTATATTCAATATATAGACATAAGTAATTAGGTTAAATATTATATATTTAATTATAAAAGTGTTATGCTTATATTATTAGCTAATACATATATATATGTATGTATGCATATATACATAGGTATTTGTATATATTTATTAATATATGATTGAGTTTTAATCGAGTCGAACTAACGACTCAACTTGGGCACAAACGAGCGGACCTTAATGAACCTTATTGAGTCAAGTCGAGTTTTGTCGGTTATGTGTCATTTATTGATCGAGCGAGTATTTGCTTTCACAGACGAGATTTTTTTTCACTAATCGAGTTCGATTTGAGTTTAACCGGATAAGTACCGAGCGAACTATCAAATGGACTGGTTCATTTAAAGCCCTATGTGTATGTATATATATATATGGTGTAGGCCGAAATAGAATTCTCTCTACCTCAAGTGAGTGTATATATTTGCACATGATCATGATTTGATGCTTCTCCTACATCAAGATAATTAGGTACGGTGCATGGATTTACAACTCTTAATTGGGGGATCACATGATTTATACAGATTAACTGTTTGGCACAAATTTCTTGAGAGGCTTGAGATAATATCAATGGAAAACAGTAGAGTCATGGCAGAGTCATGGCCGTGGGAAGCAGGTGGCCTTCTTCTTTGGAACTCAAACTCAAACTACTAACCAACGCGAAGTAGTTGATGCAATAGTTGGTATTGTATATTACTCCTTCAAAGGGGACTTAGAGGGGTAACGGTCCTATCTAAATCGTATGCAATGGACTATGAATTCATTGCAAGCCTATTACTCAATCAATCTATGTTCTAATTTAGAGCTGTAATTTCAATCTTTCTTCAATCAGTATAGGAATAGTTAAGTGCATCTATCTTGAGCTCTTTGATTGCAGTCTTTCATTCTTTTTTTTTATTCCTTTCTTTAATAAGGAGGGGGCTTATAGTGATTTTCATATTGTAACTCCCCTTAAAAGCATTATATATTCTATCTTCTGAAACCAACATTTTTTTTTTAATGTTTTCTGATGTACAATAATCTCTATATGTTCATTAAGAATCTACAACCCCCGAAATCAATAAAGTTTTTGGATTTTACTAACCAAAAAGATATGACTAATTTGTACTATAGTTAGCTCAACACCAATCAAGAATACTCAAAGTTGGGGGGCCGCCTTTCCTTTCTAGGTTTCCTAGTAAAGGCGAAAAATACTATCTGCGTGCATTTTTTTCCTTTTGTCTTGTGCTTTCCTTCCTAAAGTTATGGAGAGCTCCCTGAATGTTTTGTACCAGCTCCTGTCGCTGACAGAAAAGAGAATGAAAAGGTGGTTGTGGAACCAGAAAAGTTGGAAAATGCCCTGCGCTGTGGGGGTAAGTGTTTGACTCTAAAGCTACTTACTGAAAAACATTTTAATAGGGAAATCTTTAAGGCTAGGATGAGGAAGGTTTGGAGGCCAGTGAATAGGGTTCGATTTAGGGATCTAAATGCTGAGTTGGTTCTTGTTGAGTTTGATGACATCCGGGATAAAGAAAGGGTTATTAGAGAGGGCCCTTGGTCTTTCAACAAGCATCTCATTCTGATGAAGGAAGTTGAAGGAGGCCAGCAGGTCCATCAGATTGTTTTCTCAAAAGCTCTGTTTTGGATCAGAATATATTACCTTCCTTTTATAGCAAGAAACGAGTATGTGGGTCGTCTGATTGGCAACAAGGTTGGTTGGGTTGAGGAGGTTGATTTGGCGGTAGGGGAAATTGCATGGGGTGAGTTTATGCGTGTTCGTGTAGCCATTAACGTACTCAAACTGTTATTGAGAGGAATTAAAATAAACATTGGCACTAGTAAATCTGTATGGGTCCGCTTCTCCTATGAGAGGATGCCTAATTTCTGCTACAATTGCGGACGCCTGGGCCATGCGGACAAGGACTGCCCCTAGGGGGTAATCTAGATTCTGAATCTACATAACTCCCATATGGCGTTTGGTTGAGGGTGTTTGGGTCTATAGAGCGGGGTAAGACATTTCAACCCAGAGCAAAAATGGGTCCTATGGAACACCATTTAGATACTGCGACAGAATCGCAGTCGATGTCAATGGAAAAAGAGGATCCGCCGGAGACATCAGTTGAATAGCTAGAAGGGGATAGGCGTGGAGTAAATAGCAGTAAGGATGTAGAGAAAGCAGCCGCATCATGTAAAGGTGTTAGGGACCTCGGTCAAGTCCCGAAACACTAGGATCTCCACGCCAATGGCAACCTTGTAATGACCAAACCTCCATTCCTCTCTTGCTTGATTCTCGAACAATAGTGGCTATGGTGGCAATTTGGACAATGTGAGGTCAGTGTTTAGGCTAAGATGAGTATATGGGATGTTGGAAAAATGGCTAAGTGTTTGGGTGGCTAGGGTTGCATTGGGTGCACGACAATAGTGGTTTGCAAGGATGGCGCCACTTTGGTGATTAGGGTTACGATTTGGATGATGTGGCTAGGGTTTGAGATGAAGATGGATTAGGGTTTGGGAGGTAGGTGGCACTAGCTTGGCCGAATAGGTGATGGAGAGTTTTTAGGAAGGTTTCCTAAAAACTAGGGATTTGATTATGGATAAGGGTGTGGCCGGCCAAGAGAGATGAATGGGTCAACTAGAGTTTCCAAGTATGGAAACCCTATAGGCAAGTAGGGTGGTCAGGCAATCCCAATAAGGAAGGTGTTGGCCGAAATTCACATGGAGGCCAATATGGAATGTGTGGTTTGGATAGGGCAACAAGTGATGAGTCAACAATTTATGGAAAGTTGACAAACACTAGGGTTGGCCGAAAATATGAGTTGGATGAATTGAAAAATAAAAAATAATGATGAACACCAAGAACACAAAAATGAACACTCAAGAACAAAGTTTAAATACTTAAGAACTTAATTAATCAAATAAAACAATTCAACAATTGATTTGCGAATTGCACAAGAGTTGAATACACCTCATATATTGATAAAATGAATAAGAACTAAGATAAACAACTTGGATTCAATGAATTGCACCAAGTTGGAAAACAAGATAAATGGATTACTCTAATTCAATGAATTGCATGGAGTAATCATCTCTTTGGGATTCAATGAATTACACCCAAAAGAGCTCAAGTGTCTAGCACCGAAAATGATCTCTCAACAATGTCCTCACTCTAGTCAATTTGTCAAAAGATGTGAAAGAAATGACTAAGGGTCCTATTTATAAAGGTTACAACTTGGAACCCCAAAAGGTCCTTTTGCAATAAAATAAATAAATAAAATAAATGAAGATAGTGGCATGGACCACATGGTCGTGGCATGCATGAGCCAATGGTTCGGCTAAGGTGGTGCATGGTGGTCCTCAGTCTGGTCCATGGCTAAGTGGCTCGACATGGTTACTTGCGGTGCATGGCATGATGTCATGCATGGGCAGGCTGGTGGGCATGGCATAGTGCCATCTTTGGCCTGTAGTTAGCCATGTGAGCCTGCTGCAAGGCATGGGCTGGAACCATAAGCTAGATGGCATGCCTGGTGGGCATGCCACTGGCCTGCTTTGCATGGCATAGGCTGGGGCCGTGCGCTAGATGCTAATCTTGCTTGCGTGCGACAGGAGGGCCACTTGGCTAGGTGCATGGGCCTAGTCATGCGACTGGTGAATGTGTGCATGGCCATGCGCATGGCCATGTGGCCAAGTTGCGTACGCAGGGCCATGAGGCATGCATGTGTGCGCAAGGCCATGCAGCCTGCGTGTGTTCGCAGGGCCACGTGGCGTATACGCATGGGCATGCGCATGCCTGGCCATGCGCTGGGCTGCGCATGGCCACTAACCTCGCTGGGCCGGTGGTACGCGCATGTGCGTGCGCATGGCTTGCATGCTGGGCGCCCCGTGCATGTCAAGGCACGGGCCAAGGCATGCATATGGCCAGTCCATGGGCATGCTAGGCTTCTCGTGTGAAGACATGAGCCAAGGCATACTCATGGCATGATCAAAGGGCATGTCCCGGACATGGCTAGGACATGTGCGGCAACTTTAAAGACAACTTTACGTGGAGGTCTAACAAAAGGGAAGCAGGCGACTAACGTCCAGGTCATGGATGCTAACCCCCATGCCTCTGTATCGGTGACGACCACCTAGAATATCCCATCTGAGGAGCACATGAAAGGGCCCATGATGTCTCTTAGCCCAAAAAAGGACCCAACAGGTGCGGATAAGGATGGGGCCCAGAAGGAATGTGACCTTTTGGAGGTGGTTGTAGATGAGTTGGGTAGAAAAGTACCTGGGCCTCTAGTAGTAGAAGTTCAAGCCATCTCATCTGTAGCCCCTGCAGTTTATGGGCCCAATGGAACATCAAGCAGGAGATGGAAGAGGGTGTCTGGCTTTCATCAAACAAATGCGAATAAAAAGGAAGGAAAGAATTCTCTGGGCGGTTCATGAAAGAGGAAGGTCACAGAAACAGAAAGGGATCATGAGGCTTCCGACCTTAGAGTTACAAAAAAACACAGCCAATCTTCATTGGTAACGGATGAGGACAATGGTGGTACAACTAATCGATTGGTGGTGGCTGGGCTCCAGTGTCGCCGAGACCAATGAGAGTGATGAGCGGGAATGCCCTTGGGCTTGGGAACTCACGGGGCATTCGTACCCTCAGGTGTTTTATCAGAAGAGGAGCCCGAGGTGTTATTCTTGCAGGAAACAAGGTTGTCAATTCGTGAATTTGATCAATGTAAGTTCAGTTTAGGTTTTGCAAATTGTTTACCAATTGGTGTCTGTGGTAGAAAGGGGGGTTTAGTTTTGTTATGGGGAAGGGAAGTTGATTTATCTATTGTTAATTACTTCAATTGCCATATACATGCTGTTGTAAAGGGTGATTCTTCCGTTTGGTTTTTGTCTGGCATTTATGGAAACCCAAAAGTTAGCCTTAAGTTCCGAACCTGAGACTTAATGAGGACCCTGTGTTGTGCCCATGCTTCACCTTGGCTGGTTCTTGGGGACTTCAATGAGGTGTTGTGCTACTCTTAAAAAAGGGGTGGGAGGCCACGGCCATAGAGACAAATTGAATCTTTTAGGTTAGTGATTGATGATTGTGGCTAGAGAGATTTGGGTTTCAGAGGGGGCCCATTTACTTGGTGCAATCGTAAGGAAGGGAATCAATGTATCAGTGAAAGACTAGATCGGTGTTTAGCTAACTCTTCTTGGTGGGATTTGTTCCAAATGCTATGGTACCCATGGGTTGGTAGCTTACTCGGATCAAATACCAATTTGGGTAGACTTGGAAGGCAGTGTGGTTATCTCTAGAGTTAAAAAATCCTTCAAGTTTGAGGCTATGTGGGTGGGTGAGGAAGTGTGTGAAAAAATCATTAAAAAGAATTAGGACAGATGCACTACTCAGCTAAACATGGGCGAGGTGAAGAAGGCCATCAAGTGTTGTGGAAATCAGCTGACTTCCTAGAACAGACAGTCTTTCGGACATGTGCAACAAAAACTCCTTAGAGAAAAACACCCATAATTGAGGTCATTTAGGGGCGGGGAGAGAGGACTATGACTCAGCTAGAGATGAGGTGTAAAAATGGCTTGAAAGGGATGAGATAATGTGGCGTCAAAGGTCAAAAGCAATGCGGCTGAAGGAGGGAGACCAAAACTCCAAGTACTTCCATATGAAAGCTACCCAAAGGAGAAAGAAAAATAATCTTACTAAAATTCAAGATGACTATGGGAATTGGCATGAATCTCAAGGCCAGGACAGTGTTATTCTAGATTATTTCCAGAATTTGTTTTCTTACTCTAATCCGAGTGGTTCCTTGAATTTTCTGGAGCCTTTATCAGGAAGGGTGAAGTCCCCAATGAACGAGGAGCTGATTAGGCCATATTCAGCAGATGAATTCAAAAGGGCTCTTGATCAAATGAACTCCTCAACAACTCCAAGTCTGGATAGCATGTCTCCAATGTTCTTTCAAAAACACTGGCACGTGGTGGCAATTCAGTAACTTCTGCTGTGCTAGAGTCTCTGAACTTAGGTTCCTTCTTGGCCTCTCTAAACCATACTTTTATTACTCTTATCCCCAAATCTAAATCTTCCTAAAAAGTGAGTGATTATAGGCCTATTAGTCTTTGTAATCTGGTTTATCAATTGATTGCAAAGGTGATTTCTAATAGGCTGAAAACTGATTTGGATGGTGTTATTGGTGATAGCCAGAGTGCTTTTGTTCCTGGTCACTTGATAACTGATAATGTACTGGTTGCGTACGAGTTAGTTCATTACCTTAAAGGGAAGAAAAAATGAAAGAAGAGATTTATGTCCTTAAAGTTAGACATGAGTAAGGCGTATGACAGAGTTGAGTGGTGTTTTCTAAGGTCAGTAATGGAGACAATGGAGTTCCACCAGAATTTTATTAGGCTGATTATGTACTGTGTAAGCTCTGTCTCTTACTCGGTGCTCATTAATGGTGATCCTAAAGGCCCTGTTACCCCCTCTAGAGGCTTGAGGCAAGAGGATCCTCTGTCTCCCTATTTATTCCTTCTTTGCACTGAAGGCCTTATTACCTTGTTAAAGGAAGTAGGGACAAAAGGTGAGATATCTGGTCTAAAAATTTGTAGAGGTGCCCCAAACATTAATCATCTACTCTTCGCAGATAATAGTATGATTTTTTGTAAAGCTGAGGTGGGGGAGAACAAAAGAGTGCAGGCTATTCTAGACAAATATGAGCCGGTTTTTTGCCAGAAAATCAACAAGGCAAAGACAGAGATGGTCTTTAGTGGCAATGTTCTAATGAATGTTAGATCTGAAATCAAACAGCTTTGGGGAAATAGTGAAATTCATCAGAATGAATGTTATCTGGGCCTTCCTCCTATTGTGGGCAAATCTAGGCATAGAGCCTTTTCTCTATAAAAAAGAAAGTATGGGGAAAGCTCCAATGTTGGAAAGAAAAGTTACTCTCACAAGGGGGGAAGTAAGTGCTCTCAAAAGCAATGGCTCTCTCTATTCCTTCCTATTCCATTAGCTGTTTCTTGTTACCCTCTTCCTTGTGTTCTAACTTATAGGGCTTAATGACGAAGTTTTGGTAGGGCCAAAGAGGAGCTGAAAGGAAGATCCATTGGGTGAGTTGGTCTCATATGTGTGGACTAAGTTGTGTGGGGGGATGGGGTTTAAAGAACTCAGACTTTTTAACATAGCTTTATTGGCAAAACAAGGGTGGAAATTGTTGCAAAATGATAATTCCCTTCTTTTCAGGTTACTTAAGTCCAAATATTTTCCAAACTCCTCTTTTCCACAAGGTTAGGAAGGAACCCATCCTACACTTGGAGGGGAATTTGGGAAGCAAAGAAATGGATGCGTGAAGGTTGTAAATAGAGGATTGGTGATGGTAGTCTTGCAAGAATATGGTCTAATCAGTGGATTCCTAGGCATGGATCTCTATTTTTTGAAAGTTTTCCTGGCCCAGAATCTAGTTCCGCAGATGTCATTAGCTCCCTATTTGATGCTGATTCAGGTGGTTGGGATATGCACAAGCTGAGATTTCTCTTCAATCCAAACGTGGTGTCTGACATTCTCAAGACTGTGATCTATCCAGGAGCCAATTGTGATAAACAAATATAGTCTCATGAGAGAAATGGAGTTTTTAGTGTGAAGAGTTGCTACAGGTTCCTCAAAACAAGGTTGGGTTCTTATGGGGCTGAATCTTCTTTAGTTAACTCTTCTAAGGTTGTATGGAAACAGATTTGGAAATGCCATTGCCAAGTAAAATTAAAATTTCTGCTTGGCGAGCTTGCAAAGAAGGCATTCCCTCTAAAGCAACTTTGTTAAAGAGGAAAGTAATTATGGAAGCTCAATGTGGGTTTTGTGGTTTTCAGTGTGAAGACCTTAATCATGCATTGTTAAGTTGTGCCTCTCCATAGAATACTTGGAAGGAGATCTTGCCAGGCCTGAATTTTGATGTTGATAAGAGTCTCTTCAAAGTAGTTCTATCTCTCTGTCAAGGGGCTCTGGGCGACAAACTTCCGGTGTTCTTTGCGTTGGCATGGAGCTTTTGGTTTAGACGAAACAAAATGGTCCTTGAGCAGGTCACGTTAAATCCCATAAATGTAGCTGTCAATGCTTTGAGTTTGCTCAGAAACTATAAAGAGGCAAGAGCCCAACCTAAGTCCCAATTACCAAAACTCTTTAGTTGGAAACCTCCATCAGCAGGTTTCCTAAAGTTGAATGTGGATGGAGTTGTCTTCAAAGAGGAAGGAAAATCTAGTATTGGAGCTGTCTTACGTGATGCTCAGGGTAAAGTTTTCATGGCAGCTAGCAAGCTTGAACACGAGGTTGAGAATCCAAAAGTCATCGAGCTAATTGCGGTTTTCAGAGGACTGCAATTATGCGTAAGTATGGGCATTGAAAACATCCAAGTTGAATCTGATTGCTTGTTAGTTGTTGAGGCACTGCTGCGCCACTCCATGGAAGACTCCTTGCTTGGGTTGTTATATACTGAGATTAAATTACTGTCCAAGCATTTCACTGAGTATCAATTCGTTTATGCTAATAGAGAAGAAAATAGGGATGCGTGCTGTCTAGCGCATTATGCTATTAAGGTTGTGGATATCGCTATGTGGTGGGATTGTATTCCAGACTTTCTTTTTCAAGTCCTTTGACTTGATAAATATCTGTAATCTTCTTTTATCAATGGAAGTCATGTTTCTTAAAAAAGAAAAAAAAATGGAATTTCAGGAATTTTTGCAATGTGCTCTGCTAGGAACCCAACTAGAGAAGGGAAGGGGATGATTGAACCCAAGCTTACTAAGTGAAGAGGCTTCTGGATCGCAGTGGAAAGTGAACTAATGAAATTAAGTGTTAGATCTGATCAATGGTTGAACTCAAAACGGTGCGTTGGAGTATGGGTTAAGGCTAAACGGCGCATTTCGAAGCAGAAGGAAATAAGAGTCAAAACTGCGTCGTTTAGCAAAAGAACAAAACAACGGAATTCCCAAACCACTAATTACTCCTTACTCCTTAACAATGTATCAATCCGTGACTGCAGCTTCTTACTCCTTAGCAAAATGCACCGTCTGATCGAATCTGATTGAACGATTTTGACTTTTATTTCCTTCTGCTTCGAAACGTGCCGTTTAGCCTTAACCCATACTCCAGCACACCGTTTTGAGTTCAACTACTCAGATCTAACACTAAACTTCATCAGTTCACTTTGCACTATGATCCAGAAGCCTCTTTACTTCATAAGCTCGGGTTCCATCATCCCCTTCCCTTCTCTAGATGGGGCTCCTAACAAGCTCGTTCCAACTCTCTTTCCTCTTTTCTAGAGTTAAGAGTCCACGTACGGTGCACAACCATTCCTTTAAAAAAAACAAGAAGTGATTCACTACAACAATTTTTGTGACAAAAAATATATTTTGAGACAAAAAAATTTCATCCAAAAGTGGTATTCCGTGCTTCATGCGATATTAGATACCTCTCCGCATTCATGATCATCGTCTAATTATCATCTTTGGCCTGGTCTTTGATGGAATAATACCATCTTCGATCTGCTCGGTTGTCGGTAATCTACCTCCTATTAATAGATTTCGATTAGGCTCAATATTGCAGCAATGACAAAAAAAATGTCGTTGGTGGCCCATGCAACATGTCCAAATTCAAACGCTTTTAACTGTTACTCCATCGGCAAGTTTTGACCCAAAACTTTTAAGCTGGATATACAATCCACTAATTGTACACACATATATAGAGACGTTTTTCTTGAAACTGGATTGGAAAAAACTTCTTCCAAACCATCTATATATAAAATTGACAAGTGTCCATTAAATATGTAACATACACATACATTTTAAAAATTCTAAGTTAAAAGCACGTCAGGTATACTTTTTTTTTAAAAAAAAAAAAAAAAATTGTGCTTCTTACATGATCAAGAGACACATGATATATATATATATATATATTACTTTTTTCAATGGGTTGAAGGAAATTTTCTCCTACTTTACTTGAAGGAAAATTGATTTGTCCAAACAAACGCGCACAAATATATATATATATATATATGTAAAGTCAATATTAAACCTATTCATCGGATCATGATAACAGACTAGTGGCGAAAATTGTGTTAATTACTTTCTTAGGTCATATGACACGTTGTATGGGTGCTGCATGCATGTAGTCGAGTTTCTGGTGGCATCCTCATCTGAAAAATAATAAAGATGTAGGACTTGAAGGGCAGGCACCAGCCATGCAGCTTTGAATTCTTCTTATAACTATAATCTGCCACCTTCAGATTCTTTTCTTCCAAGTTCCCTCCTTTCTTCCTTTTTTGGGTGTGCCAGCGCGGTATATACAAGGAAATGCAAAAGATTAAGTCAAGACGAGTCAAACTGATGATGGTGATGAATTTACACCACTAACATATTTTTGTCAAAAACTTGGAACTACACATCGATTCTCTTGTCCAGATGCTCACCAGCAAAATGGACTAGTTGAATGCAGGCATCAACACATTATCGAAACAAGGCTTGCTCTTCTAGCCCATTCCTTTCTCCCAACAAATTTTTGGGTTGAAGCCTTTGAAACCGCTATCCATTTAATCAATATGCCTCCCTCGAAAGTGCTTCATAATAAATCACCATATTTTTTAGTCTACAACAAAGAACCTAATTATACTTTTTTGAAAGTTTTTGGATGTGAGTGCTGGCCTAACTTACGGCCCTATATCAAAAATAAACCCAAGTTTCGATCCAAACCATGTATTTTCATGGGCTATAATAGCATTCACAAAGGCTATAAGTGTCTGGACCCACAATCTCAAAGAATCTATATATACAGAGATGTTACTTTTAATGAGGCCCCATTCCCCTTTTCAAACCCAAAGCCCACTCTTCACAGCCCACCAGAAATACCCACTTCGTCCACTACGCATACTCCTCTTCCTTTATTTCAATCCTCCATCTTAGGCCCAGGTCCGTGTTCAGGCCCAAGTCCAACATCCTCTCCCGAGTCTTCTCCTCTCCCACTTAACCCTAATTCTAATTCACAATCCCTCCTAGCCAATCCCTCGATCTCTCTTTCTCCAAACCCTTCTTCCTCTTATACTCCTATCATCTCTATCCTCCTTCCAAACCCTCAACAATTCTTCATCCTCCTCATTCTCCTGTGATTACTCGTAGTCACACCAACAATTCTCGGCCTCGCATGCTCACGGATGGCACGATCCCTTACCCATGACGACGGCGTTGCCTTCTTACCGCTATTGTTGTTCTAGACGATCCCTCTAGTTTCTCAGTTGCAAGTAAGTTCCCTTAATGGCAAGCAGCCATGGCTCAAGAACATCATGCCCTAATTCGAAACAATAATTGGAGTCTAGTACCTCCTAATCCCTCCTTTAATGTTTTAGGTTGTAGATGGGTGTTTAGAACAAAATTTCACTCTGATGGTTTCTTTGAATGAAGGAAGGCCCGATTAGTAGCCAAAGGCTACCATCAACAATATGGCCTTGATTTCCATGATACTTTCAGTCCTATTGTGAAAACTACTACAATTCATTTGATTATTTCCCTTGCTGTCACTAATGGCTGGCCCTTGCACCAATTAGATATTCAAAATGTCTTTTTACACAATGACTTACTTGATACAGTGTACATGCAACAACCCCAAGGGTTCATTGACTCAAAATTTCCACACTATGTATGCAATCTACACAAGGCCATTATGGCCTAAAACAGGCTCCCAAAGCCTGGTTTGCCCAACTTAGTTCTTGGTTGATTGGATATGGATTTTCTGCTTATCAAACAGATCCATCATTATTTGTTCTAAATAATGGTGACTTAGAAATATTCATGCTCATTTATGTTGATGATATAATTGTTACTTCATCAAAACCAAGTGCCATTGATTCTCTGATTTGTGATCTGTCTACTACTTTTTCTATTAAAGATCTTGACCAATTATCTTTTTTCCTTGGGCTTGAAGTGGACTAATCTAGTTCTAGTCTTTTTTTTTTATCTCAAAGGAAATACATTAAGGAGTTATTGGTCAAAAGCAATATGCTTCATTCAAAACCCATGACTTCGCCAATGGCAGCTTCCATTAAGCTTGCTCAATATGATTCACCTCAATTTGAGGATAGTACTCTATTTCAAAGTATTGTAGGAGGGTTACAATACTTATCCCTCGTAAGACCTAACATAGCCTTTGTTGTAAACAAGGTATGTCAATTTATGCCCTGTCCAAAAGTTCCTCACTGGACTGTTGTGAAAAGGATACTTAGGTATCTTAAGGCCACAATCAACTACGGGTTATTTTTTAAGTCAAGATCTAATGTTTTTCTTCAAGCCTACACGGATACAGATTGGGCAGGATGCCTAGATGACAGGCGTTCAATAGGAGGTTTTGCTGTTTTTTTGGGCAAACACATTNGGTATATACAAGGAAATGCAAAAGATTAAGTCAAGACGAGTCAAACTGATGATGGTGATGAATTTACACCACTAACATATTTTTGTCAAAAACTTGGAACTACACATCGATTCTCTTGTCCAGATGCTCACCAGCAAAATGGACTAGTTGAATGCAGGCATCAACACATTATCGAAACAAGGCTTGCTCTTCTAGCCCATTCCTTTCTCCCAACAAATTTTTGGGTTGAAGCCTTTGAAACCGCTATCCATTTAATCAATATGCCTCCCTCGAAAGTGCTTCATAATAAATCACCATATTTTTTAGTCTACAACAAAGAACCTAATTATACTTTTTTGAAAGTTTTTGGATGTGAGTGCTGGCCTAACTTACGGCCCTATATCAAAAATAAACCCAAGTTTCGATCCAAACCATGTATTTTCATGGGCTATAATAGCATTCACAAAGGCTATAAGTGTCTGGACCCACAATCTCAAAGAATCTATATATACAGAGATGTTACTTTTAATGAGGCCCCATTCCCCTTTTCAAACCCAAAGCCCACTCTTCACAGCCCACCAGAAATACCCACTTCGTCCACTACGCATACTCCTCTTCCTTTATTTCAATCCTCCATCTTAGGCCCAGGTCCGTGTTCAGGCCCAAGTCCAACATCCTCTCCCGAGTCTTCTCCTCTCCCACTTAACCCTAATTCTAATTCACAATCCCTCCTAGCCAATCCCTCGATCTCTCTTT
Organism: Pterocarya stenoptera; assembly: GCA_003123785.1. Taxonomy (NCBI): domain Eukaryota; kingdom Viridiplantae; phylum Streptophyta; class Magnoliopsida; order Fagales; family Juglandaceae; genus Pterocarya; species Pterocarya stenoptera. The sequence continues at coordinate 202,380 of QEOT01124261.1, read as the reverse complement.
CTCCAAACCCTTCTTCCTCTTATACTCCTATCATCTCTATCCTCCTTCCAAACCCTCAACAATTCTTCATCCTCCTCATTCTCCTGTGATTACTCGTAGTCACACCAACAATTCTCGGCCTCGCATGCTCACGGATGGCACGATCCCTTACCCATGACGACGGCATTGCCTTCTTACCGCTATTGTTGTTCTAGACGATCCCTCCAGTTTCTCAGTTGCAAGTAAGTTCCCTTAATGGCAAGCAGCCATGGCTCAAGAACATCATGCCCTAATTCGAAACAATAATTGGAGTCTAGTACCTCCTAATCCCTCCTTTAATGTTTTAGGTTGTAGATGGGTGTTTAGAACAAAATTTCACTCTGATGGTTTCTTTGAATGAAGGAAGGCCCGATTAGTAGCCAAAGGCTACCATCAACAATATGGCCTTGATTTCCATGATACTTTCAGTCCTATTGTGAAAACTACTACAATTCATTTGATTATTTCCCTTGCTGTCACTAATGGCTGGCCCTTGCACCAATTAGATATTCAAAATGTCTTTTTACACAATGACTTACTTGATACAGTGTACATGCAACAACCCCAAGGGTTCATTGACTCGAAATTTCCACACTATGTATGCAATCTACACAAGGCCATTATGGCCTAAAACAGGCTCCCAAAGCCTGGTTTGCCCAACTTAGTTCTTGGTTGATTGGATATGGATTTTCTGCTTATCAAACAGATCCATCATTATTTGTTCTAAATAATGGTGACTTAGAAATATTCATGCTCATTTATGTTGATGATATAATTGTTACTTCATCAAAACCAAGTGCCATTGATTCTCTGATTTGTGATCTGTCTACTACTTTTTCTATTAAAGATCTTGACCAATTATCTTTTTTCCTTGGGCTTGAAGTGGACTATTCTAGTTCTAGTCTTTTTTTTTTATCTCAAAGGAAATACATTAAGGAGTTATTGGTCAAAAGCAATATGCTTCATTCAAAACCCATGACTTCGCCAATGGCAGCTTCCATTAAGCTTGCTCAATATGATTCACCTCAATTTGAGGATAGTACTCTATTTCAAAGTATTGTAGGAGGGTTACAATACTTATCCCTCGTAAGACCTAACATAGCCTTTGTTGTAAACAAGGTATGTCAATTTATGCCCTGTCCAAAAGTTCCTCACTGGACTGTTGTGAAAAGGATACTTAGGTATCTTAAGGCCACAATCAACTACGGGTTATTTTTTAAGTCAAGATCTAATGTTTTTCTTCAAGCCTACACGGATACAGATTGGGCAGGATGCCTAGATGACAGGCGTTCAATAGGAGGTTTTGCTGTTTTTTTGGGCAAACACATTATTTCTTGGAGCTCCAAGAAGCAGAAAAGTGTGGCTCGATCGAGCATAGAAGCTTAATACAAGCCACTCTCTTCCACTGCAGTTGAGTTGATATGGTTACAAACCATGCTTAAAGAACTAGGGATTCCATTATCTAAACCTCCTACACTTTGGTGTGATAACATAGGCGCCACGTATCTATTTGTCCAGTTTATCACTCAAGGACAAAGCACGTGGACATTGACTATCATTTTGTAAGGGATAGAGTTGCTGCTCAAGCACTAAAGTTTCCTTCTGCAGCTCCAAAGACCAGCTTGCTAATGTTTTTACTAAACCTTTAGTTTCTGATAAGTTTCTTTCCTTTTGTTCGAGTCTCAATGTTGTTGACACCCCACTGGACTCGAGGGGGCATATTAACATATAAAGTCATTTTCTGTAAATAGCACTAGAATATTCTAGAAATAGGCTATTAGCTGTGTCGATTACACCTTTTCTGATTTGATGTAACAGAATTAATTCTCTTTTGTATGTTTATAAATGCACAACACCTCCAATATGAATATACCATGGAATTCATGAAAACCTGACTGTCTTACAGATGTAGTAGTTGGTGTTGTATATTAATCCTCCGAAGGGGACTTAGAGGGGTAACGGTCCTATCTAAACCGTATGCAATGGATACTATGAATTCATTGCAAGCCTATAACTCAATCAATCTTTGTTCTAATAGGTGTAATTTCAATCTTTCTTCAATCAGTATAGGAAAGAACAAAACAACTGAATTCCCATACTACTTACCCCTTACTCCTTAGCAATATATCATTCCATGACTGCAGTTTGGGTTGGTTTGAATAGTGAGATCAGAATTTTTAATTTTAGATGAAAGTTTAAAATATTATTTTTTAATACTATTATTGTTTTGGAATTTGAAAAAGTTGAATTGGAATTTGAAAATTTTGAATTATTTATTATATTTTGTATAAAAATTTTAAAAAATTATAATGATGAGATGAAATAAGAATTTTGTATATCATCTTAGTTGCCGAACATATCTTCAGTACTCTTTAGAAAAACGCACCGCCTGATCGAATCTGACCGTACTGTTTTTACACTTATTTCCTTCTGCTTTGAAACGTGTTGTTTAGCCTTAGCCCATACTCCAGGGCAGCGTTTTAAGTTCAACTACTCAGATCTAACACTTAACTTCATCAGTTCACTTTCCACTACGATCCAGAGGCCTCTTCACTTGGTAAGCTCGGGCTCCATCATCCCCTTAATTCCCCTCTCTAGCTGGGTTCCTAACACCCTCCTTCCAACTCTCATTCCTCTTTTCTAGAGTTAAGAGTCTACATACGGTGCACAACCATTCCTTTAAAAAAGAAAAAAGAAGAAGTGATTCACTACAACAATTTTTGTGACAAAAAAGATATTTTGAGACAAAAATTTTATCCAAAAGAGGTATTCCATGCTTCATGCGATATTCTTAGATACCTCTCTGCATTCATGATCATCGTATCTAATTATCATCTTTGGCCTGGTCTTTGATGGAATAATACCATCTTTGATCTGCATGGTTCACTACAACAAAAATGATCTTTTCTGATTAATTTTTCTCGACCAAAAGACTATTTGCAACTAAAATTAGTTACGAATAGTCTTTTGGTTGCGAAAAATTAGTCCGAAAAGGCCATTTTTATTGTAGTGGTTGTCGGTAATCTACCTCCTAGTAATAGATATCGATTTGTCTGAATGCAGCAATGACATAAAATGTCGTTGGTGGCCCATGCATCTTGTCCAAATTTAAACGCTTTTAACTGTTACTCCGTCGGCAAGTTTTGACCCGAAACTTCCAAGGTTATACAATCCACTAGTACTTGTACACACATATAGATTTTTTCTTGAAACTGGATTGGAAAAAACTTCTTCCAAACCATCTATATATATAATTGACAAGTGTCCATTAAATATGTAACATACACATACAGTTTAAAAATTCTAAGTACTTAAAAGCTCGTCAGGTATACTTTTATTAAAAAAAAAAAAAAATGTGCTTCTTACATGATCAAGAGACGCATATATATTACTTTTTTAAATGAGTTGAAGGAAATTTTCTCCAACTTCACTGGAAGCAAAATTGATTTGTCCAAACGAACGCGCACATATATATATAAATAAATACATATATATATATGTAAAGTCAATATTAAACCTATTAATCGGATCATGATAACAGATCACTAGTGGCGAAAATTGTGTTAATTACTTTCTTAGGTCATATGACACGTAGTACGGGTGCTGCATGCATGTAGTCGAATTTCTGGCGGCATCCTCATCTGAAAAATAATAAAGATGTAGGACTTGAAGGGCAGGCACCAGCCATGCAGCTTTGAATTCTTCTTATAACTATGATCTGCCACCTTCAGATTCTTTTCTTCCAAGTTCCCTCTTTTCTTCCTTTTTTGGGTGTGCCAGCGCGGTATATACAAGGAAACGCAAAAGATTAAGTCGAGACGAGTCATACCACTCTAAATTATGATCAATTATCCAAAGCAATTGATCTTCCTTTGTCCCGAGTACGTTGAATATTGAAGACCTTTACCTCATACTTTTGCTAAACATTACAAATTCTGATCGAGGATAGAGTCGTGTGTGTGTGTATATGGGATCCAGCTTAGTCGAAGTTGAAAACAGATCATACAAGTAGTAGTAGGCGAAAATGCAGTCTTAATGAAACCTTCCATTGTTCAATAGATGTTCTGATCTTTTATTGTTAACTCACTGAACTTTGAAAGGTTTAATTAAAAGAAAATAGCATCATGTGATATATACTCCTACAATATTATTTAATGTTTTTCTATAGAATTTAATACTGTAACATCCCAATAGAAGGCCCAAACTACAGGGTCTATATTCCAAAAGGACTAGTCAATGATACAATTTGACCCTCATTGGAACCTTATAAAGAGCAAGAATTTCACTTTCTCAAACAATGTGAGATCCCATATATATAGTACCACCTATATATCATTATCCTTATTATATAGAGTATCACAATCAACCCCCCTTAAATTTTCGATGTCCTCTTCGGTCAGTCTGTCATAGGTGGCACGGCTCAAGTCCCACATTTCTGGTTGAGATAGAGTCTAATACCATTTGTAACGTCTCAAAGAAGACCCAAACCACATGGCCTATACTCCATAAAGACTAGTCAATATTAATACAATTGGAGCCACATTGAAACCTTATAAAGAGCAAGAATTTCTCATTCCCAAGCAATATGAGATCTCATACACCACCTACTATTATCCTTATCATATGGGGTATCACAAATTCTATGTATATTTAAGGTTTAATATTCTCGTGTCTATGATCGTACGTTTGTTCTTCAATCTCATGACCATCCGCCAATTCGCTTGTAAGAGGACCGCAATATTTCCTTTCATTCTCTTGCATATTTCAAGGGATCTTGACTTTCTCCAATGCTTAGATCAATACCAAATGTCAAATTAAGTCATTTTTTCACGTACTTGTTCACATATTTTAATCATATACAATTAATATATATTGTAACGAGCGTATATGTATAGGGCATTTTCTACCCCATTAATTCTACGTATGAAACTCTTGTTCTAAGGCAAATATTAATTTGGACGGTGGATGGGATCGATGGTGGCGGCGAGATCTTCCAAATCGAATGATCAGTACTAAATCTCTGTTATTTATCAGAGTTAATAATGGAGACCACGTGTATACCCATTTTATGGAGTATCATGAATTATTAAAGTATTTAGGTATCTAGGTGGATTGTATTGCCATGGGACTTGACTTTATACTGATCAATAATTTCAATTGTGTATTATTTCATAAAAAGGGGTCAAAAGTAGTCAGCAATTATTAAAAGTACTTTGGTGGAGTTATATATTAATGGGCTTGACTTTACATTCTATTATTGAGGCAATTGTTTTTGGGAAAAGGGGTCTTTGTGTATGTAGGAATGAGTGAACGAGATTAATTGGAGAATGTGTGGCTTAGAAAAGAAAGGACTTGAATAACAAAAACACTTCAACTATTTGCATCATGTGTCATCTAGCTATTTAATTGATTATAAGTCGATCAATCGGCTGCTGAAGGCTGAAAGGCAAACCGGCCGGTTAATTTATTTAACATGGTGTTGGAGGTTTTTGGTCAATATCGCATTGATTACATAGGAAATTATTAATAAGATTCTAGAGGATACTTATCAAATAAATCTAAGGTTATTCGAATAAATATTAGTACATGCAAGATGGAGATTTTACCCGAAGTGCTAAAATAATAAAACAAGCACGTATAAGTACACCCTTTTTTTTTTCAAGTGTAATGATGTTTTCATGGTATTCTTTCGTCATAAGTGAGAGCTTATTAATAAATTTGAGATGGGACCGCTATATATGTGGCTACCAACTCTTCTTTAAAAAAAGTAGGGACTATTTTATATATATGTATATATATATATATTAAAATCTCTTTGTCAAAATCCCGTTCCTTATATAATTTAGCTCTCTTGATCCTAAATAGATTTCTCACTATTTGATCTAGGGTTGGGCAACGGGCCCCAACAATTCAGCCCGCCCACCCAATCTAGCACTCTTCTTCCTTCTCCTCATATTCTTCTTTTCTTCTATTTCTCCTCCTCTCAATCCTCTTCTTCTTCTCCACCCACGGTCAAATTGTGGTCATGGATCGGATCGTGGCCAAGCCGCGGTCTATGATATATAGTATGAGCCATCCACCCCCTAACGCATGCACAAGCTAGCCTCAAGCCCCAATACAATTGTATGCCTCACTTGTTTGCTTCCAAATTAGATTAGATTGGACAATTTTTTTATATTTTAACTATATTATTTCTTTCCCTAACTAAGAATGAAGAAGAGAAGGAAGTTAAAAGTCATATCGAAACCAACAAATTAGATGAGTTGCGGCTTCAAACCGTAACCATGTTGCATTAATACATGACCGCTAGCTTCAACTACACGAAAACTATGTTATATAAAAAAAGAACGGTCTATTTCGGGTTCTATATATTGTGTGGATGGGGTAGTACTCCACTTACATCTCACTAAACTCAATCGACCCTATATATTATATACATCAACCAGCGCTTAAGAAACAAAATTCCACTCATTGAATTAAAGGCAGATACAAGTTTAATTTGACATGAAGTCCTTATTATCAAACTATATATTACTTAACATTTTACTTTTCCCTTTTTTGGTTCATTTTTCATTGATGCATTTTCTCCCCCACAATTTAGGTCAATTTAGGTTGCAAGCATGCAATGATTGATCCTGTTGAAATGAGTGAAAATTGGTGCATCATTACCATCTGCACCAAACTATAGACACCAAGTAATTACGTTTCAAATTTGAAGTGTGTGTCATGGGTATAGATATGTATATATTTTCTCTTTTGCTTTGTTGCACATGATATATATCACATTCGAATTAGGTAATGTCTGATTTCCCTTCCTCAATGCTAATTAACCGAGGGAGGTTCATATATATGTTAGTGCATGTATATTACCTTTGACAAGTGTCCCTTCCTTAATTATCTCTCGTATAAGCAACGTCTCTAAACTTTCTAGCTAGAGATCAAACCTCGACCATTTATAGCTTTCTTCTCAACCAGTCTTCTTGCTTTGCTGTTTTCTCCCCTCGCGCGTTACCTAAAACGGTAACCCAAAAATAATATCGAAACAAATCAAAGAGCAGCATTTCTTTCTTTCCATTATTCAATGAAACAATTAATCATGAGCATTTTACGTACTCTTGTTTGTATTTTTCGTTTCTATGGTATTTACATTTGTAAATCGAGGTGGCCATCATTAATTGAGTCCAATAAATTAGCAACTATACTCAAAGGCTCATATATAATCGTTAAGGGATCATTATTTCTTTCTCTTAATACATAATTGTGATCCTCTTCAATTGCCAATAAAGTTCAATGGTCTAATATAAAGAATGATAGCCACAACATTAAGGTCCAGTACTTTGGATACAAAAACGGTGTTATCTCATTTTATCTCATCTTATCATTATAATTTTTTCAAATTCTCACACAAATTAATATAATAAATAATTTAATTTTTTCGAATCTTAAAACAATAATAATATTTTAATAATATTTTATTCAACTTTCATCTAAATCATCTCATCTTATCTCACTATCCAAACTTAACCTAGCTAAATATTCGCGTGGGGTCTGTATCAACCAAAATTTCTACATGGATAGCATTAAAGTTCGTTGTAGCTAGAGCCAAATGATGCATGTTTATCTCTTTTTTAAATTTGATGATCAAATTTAATGTAACAATTGAGATTAGAAAAAAAGTATTACAGTCATTAAAACATCTCACAAAAATAAAACCACATTACATGTATATATATATATATAAATTAATGAAAAATTAAATTTTATAACAAAAAAAAAGTCAAAACAAGAGTACTTACTCCATTTAGATTATTTTCTAATTACTGCAACTTTTCCCCTTCCGATACAGTAGTAGTCAAATGATCAAAAGACAAATTTACCAGCGTACGTCACTATATACGTACGTACACTAGCTTGTCAAATTCTCCTTATCCATTCTTCGTCACCGTAATATCATTTCCCACTATTAATCTTTGCCTATAAATGAATGCTATAACGCCATCCTTTAGCCTCCCTACACCCACTTAGTTTTCTCTGTCTCAGTCTCTGTCTCTCTCTCTCTCTCTCTCTCTGATCCGTGTGCCGGCCACCATGGGTAGTGCTTCTATCGAGCCCCAACGCCTGGACGTGAGCTTTGCTCCCCCAAGAGACTTTGTCACCACATTGAAATCAGATCTGAAAGAAACTTTCTTCCCCGACGATCCATTCCAGCAATTTAGAAATGAAAAACCAGCTCGCCGTCTTAAGAAAGCCCTACAATACTTCATCCCAATCTTCGAATGGCTTCCTAAATACAACTTCCATTTATTCCAATACGATCTTCTCGCTGGAATCACCATTACAAGCCTCGCAATCCCTCAGGGAATCAGCTATGCAAGACTTGCATCCCTTCCTCCCATCATCGGCCTCTGTAAGACAGACCCATACATATATAAACATATATATGTTTATATCTTGTTTTACTAATACTATATATATATAGCGCAATTTCAACTCGTAAAAACTGAAAGATTTTTCTATTTTGTTGTAGATTCTAGCTTTGTTCCGCCGCTCATATACGCTGTTTTCGGGAATTCGAAGCATCTTGCAGTGGGAACTGTGGCAGCATGCTCGTTGTTCCTACAGTCAACCATTTCAGACGTAGTATCGCCAAAAGATGATCCAGCATTGTATCTCCGCTTGATATTCACATCAACGTTCATCACTGGTATCTTTCAGACGGCTCTAGGTTTCCTAAGGTAAAAATATTGTAGATAAGATGAGTGACTATATATATATATATATATATATATTTATATATAGGAAAAAATTGATATTCTTCTCAACAACAAAAATAAATAAATAAATAATAACATACAAGATCATATATACATGCACATATATATAGAGAAGGATATTGACGCCGGACAGGATAGCGATTATCCTGTAGGCTAGTTCCAACAAATGATTCACAGGAGAAAATTCGCCCAAAACTAGAGAAAAGTCTCTAGGGTTTAACTGAATATTATAAAATTTAACAAAAAATCCCGAAATCAGTCCACAAGCCGGACTGTTATAGCCAAAAATCGTGTTTATCCGAATTTTGCCAAAAATAGTAAAATCTCGGAAATCACTCTAAATTGAAATTTAAAATAAAATAAGCAATCTGCAAAAAATCGGCCCAAATCGGATTTAGAACGACTTCCTAACTGATAAGCGAAAAATTATCATAAATAGTAAAAAATAACTAAAAATAGTGATTCGGAGGGAAAAACAGCAGAATTTGAGGTCGAAAAAGGGCACATGGAGCCATGCTCAATGTGGACAACGTGCGCGTCGAAAGGAGCTTTCCGAATTGGGGTCTTATGTGCGATTCCGACACCCACAGTCAAAGTTATGGCCAAAAAACTGAAATACACTCAAAACGGCCCCAATGAGGAACACATCACAATCAATTCCTGCCATTGCACTGATCTGCCAACTCATGGTATCTCAATGCCATCAAGGTGCAATCTGACAACTCAGCATCATCTGTCTCGGATCCCCCTGCATCAGTATATATTAATCTTTTTATAGGAAATCCACTATCACGATTATATTATTATCTGGCATGTATTTATTACTAACTTGGCTGTTAATTAATCCAATAATTAGATAAATATAATGATTTATGCAGGTTGGGAATTCTAGTGGATTTCTTATCGCATTCAACGATAACTGGTTTTATGGGTGGGACGGCGATAATCATCTGCCTGCAACAGTTAAAGGGCGTTTTCGGATTGCGTCATTTTACGACTAAAACAGATGTCATATCTGTAATTCATGCAATCTTCGAGAACAGAAAAGAGGTTTGTACGTACAAAAACACAAAAGTAAAACGATAAAAAAATCATTTTTACAAGTTCGCTTAATATATATATATATATATATATATTTATCATATATCATATATCATATATATAGAATATATTATTAATGCAAAACTTTGTCATAGTATATATATACTTATGTTTTAAATATTTTTATACTATCTTTAGACTAGTATAACGGATGAAACTGAAAAAAGTAATCTTGTTTATTATATATATTGTATTTCCAGAGTAAGAAAACATTTTCTTTAAAGAATATTTCCATTAATATCACGTAAAAATGTCTTATTAATTAAGCCTCGTGTGGCTGTACGTACATATATGCATAATATTGCCGCCACATTAGAAAAAAAAAACAGTAAACAAACGACTTTGGAATAAAACAGCTAGCTAGTAGATACGTAATGAGATTCTTTTATATAATATAGTGGTTCGGTTGGCAGGACTTCTCTAATAGCGATCACCACGTGCAGTGCTACTATATATAATAATATCGCAGCTTGTTCTTTTGGAATAATTGAATAAAAACAAGAAAACTAGAAAAGCTCATAATTAGTGGCGATCTTCAAATATTTGAAAATGACGATCGATCACTTAATTTCTTCCTTTTACAGTGGAGGTGGGAGAGCATAGTTGTTGGGGTAACTTTCCTTTGCTTCCTTCAAGTAACTACATACGTGGTAAGCTTTGATCTCTCTCTCTCTCTCTCTCCCTCTCTCTCTCTCTCCCTCTCACATACACACACGCATGACACACACACAGACACAGATTTTTCTGTATTAATAACGTTGTTGGAGCATAAATTTCCAGAGAAAAAAGAAGCCAAGTCTATTCTGGGTTTCAGCTATAGCTCCAATGGTAACGGTGGTAGTAGGCTGTTTGTTTACTTATTTCGCTCACGCAGACGACCATGGTATCCAAATTGTATGTCAAGCACAGTATTACCTTTTCTTTTCTTTTTTTTTATAATATTCTTTGTTTCTGATCAACTCCTTCTGTTTTATACTCTTTTATCCACAGTTGATCGCAAGAGTAGGTGCATGATTTAATCTTTTGGCACTGTTGTCTTCTTTGATCTCATGTCAGGTTGGACATTTGAAGAAAGGAATAAACCCGTCTTCAATTGGTTTATTAAACTTTGACTCTAAATATCTACCGACAGTAATAAAAGCTGGGCTAGTAACAGGCCTTATAGCTCTGGCTGTAAGTATTAGTACTGATCATCTGGTCTCATTAGCCTTAATTTTTTTTCTTTTCTTTTTTTGTGAAATATTACGTAGTCAAAGCACTATAAAAAAAAAAAATTACTTATTTACAACCAATTAATTTCAACAAAATGACTATTTATAGTTAAAATGAATTTTTTTTAATCATAAATAATCTTTTTATCGTAATTAAATAATTCCAAAAATTCGATTTCCTTGTAGTGAAGATTAGGTGTAGTACTGAATTTATAAAGCAAAAATAAATTCATGCAGGAAGGGATAGCGATTGGAAGGAGCTTTGCCATTATGCAAAATGAACAAGTTGATGGGAACAAGGAGATGATAGCGTTTGGCTTCATGAACATTGTTGGGTCTTTCACTTCATGCTACTTGACAACTGGTACAAATCATTCCATATATATAAATTTTTTGTTCATATTTTTTTTTTTTTTTTTTTTTTATGAGATCTTACAACAAAATTAAAATGGGTGTTTTAATAATTTGTGTAGGACCATTTTCCAAAACCGCTGTCAATTTCAATGCCGGATGTAAGACGGCTATGTCAAACATAGTAATGGCAGTGAGCATGGCCCTGACGCTCCTCTTCTTGGCTTCTCTGTTTAGTCACACTCCTCTGGTTGCTTTATCTGCCATTATCATGTCCGCCATGCTTGGCCTCATCAAATATGAAGAGGCTTATCACCTCTACAAGGTCGACAAGTTCGATTTTATCATTTGCATGGCTGCCTTCTTCGGTGTTGCTTTCATAAGCATGGAAGTGGGCCTCATGATTTCGGTAAGTGATACTGTTTTCTCTTCAAAAAAATAGCAGTAGTGCTAATCTCTATTCTTGATTTTTATCAATATCCCAAGTTACACACGTTGATGTTACAAATTTTAGTTGTGTCACAACTCAAACGAATAGCCATTTAAAATGTGTTATATCAACAAGTGTGATTGAAAATAAAATATATATATATATATATAGGATGAACAACAACCTTTTTCCTTCAGAAAAATGCTTTGTATACGGATTTCATTCATACTCAGAAAAGAAAATTCTTTTAAATTAAGTATAGTTTCGTGTCTATAATAATGATCAGGATTATTGATATTACATATTGATGACTTCAAAGGAAAAAGAACCAATTGACGAAGACAAAGGATGGTTTGAATTAATTTACTAGTGAAATTCCCATATATAGTTCCTTTTATGATTAATTGAGAATCAAACAAAGATGTCTTAGTTTTTGAGTTTTGTGCGTAATTTGTTTCTTCAGGTTGGACTTAGTCTAATTAGAGCACTCCTATATGTGGCAAGGCCTGCATCTTGCAAGCTTGGGAAAGTACCAAACTCAACTATATATCGTGACATGGAGCAGTATCCAGATTCAGCCGATGTTAAGGGGATCCTAGTTCTACAACTTGGTTCCCCAATTTACTTTGCCAATTCCACCTATATCAGAGAAAGGTATTAATTGTATATCTGTATTAATATTGATATCTCTCTCTCTCTCTCTCTCTCTCTCTCTCTCTCTCTCTCTATATATATATATATAGCACTACTTTAAAAAGAGGGATCATTTGGATATCCTAGAGTTTCTAACCTAATTCTAGAATTTAAATTAACAAAGAGATAGACTCATAAACTGGATTATACAAGACCACTCGTGAAACAATTAACATTTCTCTTTATTAAATTTTTAATACTATCTGAAAAATTCAATTGATTATATATGGGTTTACTTTATATGTTTATCTCTTAATTCCTACTCTGGATTGAAAACCAGAATCCTGAAAGAGGAGTAAAAAGGCAAAAGCAAATCTCATAATTCAATTTGTAAGCTGATGTGTAATTTTGAGTAGGATTTTGAGGTGGATTCGAGAGGAGCAGGCTGTTTCAAACTTTGAAGGAAGTATTCTCGAGCATGTTTTTTTAGATTTGACAGGTAAGGATAATTTGCATTTGCCCAAGTTATATATATATATATATACATACATGGCTCACCATATATATATATATATAATATTATTGAGTTGGACACTTTTCAAATGCGTTAATCCTCTTTATATATATATATATAGGAGTTTCATCGATCGACATGACAGGCATTGAGACGTTAATTGAAGTACGTAGAACCTTGCTAGCAAATGACATCAAGGTATAAGACTACAACCTCTCTCTCTCTCTCTCTCTCTCTCTCTCTCTCTCTCTCTCTTTATATATATATAACTCTGAAATAATTTAGGAGAGAGAGAGAGAGAGAGAGAGAAAGAGGGGTACTGAAAGATCATCTAAACCTCCAAAATATATGTTTAATTATGAATTTGTTCATATCTATATTATTTTCCAGATGGCAATTATAAACCCAAGGATTAAGGTGATGGAGAAGATGATAGCTTCGAAATTCATAGACATGATTGGGAGGGAGTATGTTTTCTTGTCTATAGATGATGCAACCGAAGCTTGTCGGTTTTCGCTTCAACGGCCAAAGCCAAACGGTAACTGCTCACTAGAAGACTCCAGTACTGTTGTCTAAGATGAGATATACAGGTGGAGGTTAGAATTTCAACCAGCCATGCATATAATATATATGGCCGGTTTTTGTAAAAGAAATAGCGTTTGTACGTCATGTCCAAGGGTTTCTTTCCTATGATCTCTTGTAATAAAAAGTGCTGCGGACTGTTGTTATTGGAAAATTATTAGATCAATGTTCGAGTGCGTGAATGATATCTTTTCGTCACAAATAGTTATTCTCGCTCATTTTCCTTATTTAACTAATTAACAAAATATACTCACTATTTCTCGCTCATTTTCCTTATTTAACTAATTAACAAAATATACTCACTATCTAATAATTGAACCTTATTTAGTTATATCATGTGCATGCGTCCATATTTCTCTTTATATTTGTGCAAGAAGCTTGAAATCATGATTTAATTGCTCTGGAATATTGAAAACTCCACTGAACAAGTACTAATTTTTAGAACATTTTGTTAATTTATTAATGCCTAGTGAAAATTAAAAGAGTCTATATAAAAACAAGATGGGAATGTTTAACTTTTTGTTCATATATGCTTATAACTTAGATGATCTCCTCAGCTCATAGAAATGGTAATGGATTTTAGAATAAGGTTTTTTTCGGCCTTCTCTCTTTTTCTTTCAAGCCATACCTAGTTCTGTTAATAAATATATATATATATTTAACTGCTTGCACTTAACAATGAAATATATATATAGACAAATTAAGGTTAAGATTAAAAAATTTAATGTTACGTCCAAGTACTATTTCTCAGGAAAGCTCGCTATAAAATCAAACTCTTTACTACAAATTAATTACCTCATACATTAAAAAATATATATATATAGACAACTATTATAATAAAATAATATATATATAAAAAAAAAAGTTTTGATAGTTGTATAAAAGTTGTGTCCCTATCATTTATCCGGATCAACTTGGGGTTTTTAGATGGTTTGTCTTACAACTTACAAGTGGTTAGTCACGTACTCTTGTACTTGAGATTGAGGACGATATTATTGCCGTCGTATATTTGGGTTAAGAATAGTAGAAGAGGCAATCCCCTGGGCCCGGAAAAACTCCACCAAGGCCCTTATACCTGTTTGCTTTGTAACTGGCTCTGGAAAGGCCTCGTTTGTTAAAGAATTAATCTTTGCATCATCCTACACATCACATATCATAATTTTTTTAATTTTTTTTATTTGTTTCTTGTAGTAAATGTGTATTATATGGGTGATGAATAAAAAAATATAAATATTTCAAGAAGAGTAAAATTAAAAAAAATTTAAAAAAAATTTAAAAAAATACAAAATAGTTTGGTGTGTAGTGTGTAAGATGATGCATAGCAATGCTCAATCAAATAGTTAAATCCTCCCCATCATCCTGGCCGAGCCCAGCTCCAAAACTCTACCAGCAACCGCCCAGCCCCAAACCCAGCCGACCCTCCCTCTTAAGCTAATAGCACTCTTATCCCTTCCATCTCTCCCCTTTTCTCTCCTCCTCTCTTTTGTCAAGCCCTTAATAGATATAGAGATAAAAAGTCAACAATTTTACCGCATCGCCCCAATCCATCCCCCATGACAATTGATATTCTCCACTACCCAAGCCCACACACCGCCAACTAAGATTAGATCTCAGCCTCCTTTTGTCGCGCAAATGCTTCTACCTAGCTACTTGTTAGTTTTCTGTGTTAAATATTTTAATATGAAATATTAATATTTGGATCTTCAATTTTCTATGATCTATAATTATAAATAATAATAGTTAGAAAATGTAACTTTTTCCATTACAGTTTGATGCAGTGCCGGAACCAACAATTTTTTTGAGGGGGTCTGAATTTTCTAGTGTGTGACACATTAAAATTCAAAAATAATAATAACATAACTATATATAAAATTATATCTCAATAATTTTCACTATAAACGTAGAAAAAAAAAATCAAAAAATACAACGTCTTAATATATGTTTCAGATTTATGATGTTAAAGTTTCATGAAATAATATCATCCATTATTATTTTTGTAATGAAATATTAGAATTTATTTGCTTTATAGAAACTATCAAATGATCTTTTAGAATGTTATCTTTCATTTTATTATCTAAGCTAATTTATTAAGTTTCATGTAAATTATAGATATTTTCGTGTCACATTAAGCATATAATAATCTATAATAGAGACCTTAAATAAGTTGTTTCTTGCTCAATGAAGTCTAGAGGATAAAACCTCTCAACTATTTTTCATATAGATCACCAATCTTAAATGATTTATCTTATATTTTTACTTTAGACTCTATATTAAGAAGCATAATATTGTATAACAAAAAACTTTGGGATCCATATTAATAAGTNGGGGGGGGGGGGGATTTTCTATATTATGATTAAAAACTATGGTATATTTTGATTTTTCAAAAAACATTAGGGGGCCATGGCTCCCCCTTAGATACACGTAGGTACGCCACTAGTTCGATGGGATATTTGACCTAATTATGAGATAATCCCTAGCAACTATACCTTGAGCATCTCCCAATGACTAGAGACACAATTATGTTGTAGGTGACAATTTTTAACCCCCTCACTACTTGAATAGACTTCCGGTCATCATGAAATCTACAAATATTCATATCCCACTATAACTCATTAATTAATTAGTGATATAATTGAAGTATAAACCAAGAGATATGAGTGTGTCGGATATTGAGTTTTAATAAAACTCTTACATTCTCCCACTTGGCCCATATGTCCATAAAATAACATTTTTTGTTCATGGGTTTATTATAAGAAACTAACCATACTGTGCATGTTCATTTCCTAAAAACTTTCCTAACTCAAAATACATTATATGAGTTCTATAATATCAATGTCAAATCAATTACCAATTTGAGTCATGGTGGTCCTCTGCTATATTACCAAAAAAATTCCTTCCATAAACTACAACATTTGTAACTTAATTTAATATGATCTTTAATAGGGACAATTAAGGCTCATATTGTAATGTCTTGGATTCCAATTCATGCCTATTTTCGATAGTATCTTGTCATAATTCATCCACACCATTCAATATACATAAAAAGTGAAAAGACAAGAAAACAAAAACAATCATAAGAGATATCATTAAGTGTCCAAAAAAATATATAGTACATTAACAAGCTCTTTAACATCTTCACATCATGGATAAAGACATAAGACCCATTCGTTCAACATGTTCTTTGAATTTCTTCCCTACCAGGCCCTTTGTCGATGGGCCTGTTATCATAAGCATAGTATTAATGCGTTCTATGGACACTACAAGAAATAAAGCTTTTATCGAGAAAAAAGTTTGTCACTAAAAATTGAATTTTCATCATAAATAGTTTTTTGCGAGGAAAAAAAAATCGTTGCACATTTGTCAGAAATATCTCATCGTTGAAAGTTATTAATGACAGCAAAAACACACCGTTGCAAAAGATACCACATTTAGCGACGACAATTTTGTCACAAGAAAGGTCTCATACTTGGTCCCAAAAAGTCCCCATAAAATCAAAATTGTCGTAAAATCTAATGCAATTGTGACAAATATTTGCTCCTTATTAATATTAGAAAATTAATTCGTCACAAATATGAACATTATAGCTACCAAAATAATAGTGTGAGGAGGTATTGTCGTCGCCAAGCTAATTTTTGCCGTTAAAATTTATTTATCACAAATAATATAATAAGAAGCTGGAGTCTAGCATAGGTGACGAGTTAAATTTGTCGCTATTGTTTACTATTGGCGACGACTAACTCTCGTCACTACTCACCAAGATTTAGAATTACCGACAAATATTTATCATCATAAATAGTGACATGCATTTAGAATTAGTGACAAATATATTTTATCACGTACGATTGCACAATTCTTCATTCTTTATAAATAAAAGACCAAATAATCATCAATATTAAAAAACAATTAATAACAAATTCTAGTGCTACAACAAAATGCATAAATTAAAGCCATCGTTTAATCTAGTACCATTGTTCATAAAAACACTCAAATAAAGTTTGTTCTTTGCAAACTAAAATAGAAATGTGAAATTGAACATCTCTTTAGGACTCTCTATGAGTCTCTAATTGTGCCATGATTCCTAAGAGGCGACGATCATGCTCACTTTGTTTCTCTACCATATTGTTGATATTTGATTGCATATATTCTACCCTTTGCACCAACTCCTCCCATTTCTCCTTATAAACATCCATCTCATTCTTGTATTTCTCTACTTGTTGAGTGAGTTGAATGACTTTGGATGAACAAGAAGATGATGGAATAGGCATGACATAATTTCTCAATCTTTTGGCACATCCAGATTTATGCCCCAAAACCTTATTGAAATTATCTTCTGCAGTTCGTGATGATCCGACAACATTTCTCTCATTTCATAAATCTTTCATCCTATGTTGCAAAAGCAAGAACAAGTTTTTCTTAGAAAAGTAAGTTAGTATATGTATGCATTGTGCTTATCCAAGTCCAATGCATAACCCAAGTAAAATAAAATCAATTAATGTTAAGAAATAAAATATCACAAAAGAAAAAACAAACATCAGTCATCTCAAAGTTGAAATTGACTTTTTATTTTTGTTCATTGTTGTACAGTATAGTTTACAACTATGGTTAAAATAAGTGAGCAAGAGGTGTTTCTAATACATTATTTTAAAATAATCATAATAATTAATAATGCAAGAACATTCTAATTACATGGTGCCATAAAACACCAAATCTAAAAACTAATCAACAACAATGTAAATATCAAACTCTTGCACATAAAAAATAACTTCACATATATTAAGTTACATGTATCAATTGAACTATAGTAAGCAAATAGTGCAAGATGGCATATTCTAACTCTAACCCAAAATGGAACTCTATATAATAACTTAGACAAAGACAATGACAAAAATATATATATATTAGATTCCTTAGACCAATAAAAGGAAAAAACTAGAAATATAACATCTATATGGTAGAGTTAAGAAAAAAAAAAAAAAAGGATGAAGGCTCAAATTGAAGTAAGGTATTTCGCTAAGAAAAATGCATTACTTACATAATTTTCTTTTGATGTAGAAGTCGTGAAAGAGCCATCTTTCGAGTGTATGAGTTTATAAAAATCAATTAGAGTAGTATCCTCCCCACGCTTCAACAAATTAAAAAAAAAAAAAAAAACTCTATTATTAAAAATCACAATGTATAAATGAAAATTAAAAAATACTTTTTCTTTGAAAAGCTAAGCAAATGATTTTGATCCAGCCATGTGATTAACTTTCAAGTTGCTTTTATTCAAAGCATTTTGATCACAATTTCTATAAATAAATAAAAAAAACCAAAAAATGCAAGTTAATTCTAGGAGTAAAAAAAAAAAAAAAAAGAGAACTCCAAGGTTTATGAGTAGGTAATAGCTAGCCTTTTTGTCCATCCTAACTTAATATTTATTTTACTTAGAAATGGAACTAGTACCAACCAACTAGTTCTACCCTTAACATATATATATACAATTTCTTTTGTTGAGTATTTCTTGAATATCTTGTGCAATGTATGGTGATAGTCATTGTAGCTTCTTTGTAACTATGCTTTAATACTCTCTTTGACTTCATCTTCACTCCAATCAAGGAGGAACTCTCCCTAAAACATAATTGAATTAAACAAATGTATTACATATTTTTTAAACCAAAAAAGGAAAATAAGAAATAAACACAGCGATTACTTATGCGGACTCGAGTGTACAATTCCTCCTTATCAACTTCAGGGATGTGCCTCCAGCTTTTGCATGTAATGGGAGCAAAATGCCTAGCAATATAGCCTACCCTACTAATAAAAGCAGTACTATTTGTTCCAGTAGCTCCCATATCGCCTAATTCTATTTTCACTGGAATGAGACCAATTTTTCTCAGTTTCTAAAATGATATGCACTGCGCTTTACCACGACCTCATTTCACCTTAGAAGTGGCTTGAAAATATAGGAAGAAATCATTTTTAGAATTACTATTTTGTAGCTCTTCTAAAAGATGCATGCATATATAATAATGTTGACATGCAACAACTACTTTGCATTACATATATATATACTACAACAAAATTGTCATTTTTCCACAAATTCTTTTACACAATATAAACCCTTTAGGATAGTGCTAGTAGTACCATGGTTAAACAACAAAGTGAACCGATATAATGTAAATGTATTTTTTTTCGTATTTTCTTTTAATCATTCTTTACATAAATTTAAACATTTTAAAAAAATAAATTTATTTCTTTAATCATTAAGTAAAATTCAAAAATAAAAATAAAATAAAATAATCAATTGATCAATTTTATCATTAAGGAAAAAAAGATAGAAAATCATAATAAGATTAAGATTTTTAAAAAATTAAAAAATTTAACTTACATGCTTATTCACCACTCAACTGTGTTTCATGCACTTAACTACCAATTGTTGTTGAGTCTATTGGCAAGGATCCCCATAGAAGAAGATCATTCATGAAAAGATCACGATTAATCCGTAGGAGCACATATTGAAGTCAATCGGGATAATTGTCCTCCACGTCCTCGAGTAGTAATTGCAGCCACAATTACTAAGAAAATATACATACAAAAGCTTCATGATAGATGTTCCTATTAGTAATTTTATATATCACTCAATTCAATATCATTGAGATAAAATACTTGTGATGCCTGACTTGCTTAGAAAAAAGGATCGTCCTTATACCAAACATGAGATATATTTATACTTGTAAAATGATTGTCTATTTGTATTCCTATTCTTCGTTTTCCAATATCCTACCAATCACAATTGAAAATGAATACTTGATGACCTCCCAAGTAATGTAGCTCCAAAATATCATTTAAAACTCCATAAAAGTTAACATCATTTACTTCGTATTCCCCTTTAACAAGTACACCATTACATCGTGTGCACCGATTTCATTCACATTCTTTAGTATGAAACCTAACAGCATTCACGATACTACCATTATAGAATGCAACTTACGGTCAGGACCGCAAACTAGTCCATGTAACTGATCAGACCACTTAGGTGCATTCTGGCTATGCAAATGTTTAATCTATTAAAAATAATGCAAAACAAACAAAACATAACAATTAGCAAAATAATATTTTATGGATTGTATTCAACACATTAGAAATATCGCCATATTGCTAAAAAAAACATACTTAAATGTTGTTTGAACCACTTTAGAAATTTAGTTTCATGTCTACGATATACATTACTTGTGCATCTTGCTTTGATCTCCTCATAGTGTTCACTGCATATAAAATTTATATCAATACATGAAAAAATTAATAACTCAAATGCATGTGCAATTAAAAAATCATACATGATTTATTTACTTTAGATAATGCTCAATTTCTGTGCAATTATTTAACATATACCATTGTGCCATTGCAAAAAGTCGTTCATCTAAACTGTGGAGTGTTGAGGATCCCAATAGACGAAGATTCTGAGAAAAAATAGAAAAACCTCTGCATTCATTCTCCTGCCCAATATCATTATTTTGCTCTACACGATTAAATATTGTCTCAACATCATGAAAATACATGGAGCAGAATGTCAAGCATTCAATAACAATATATGCATCTACAATTGACCCTTATGGACGTGCTCGATTTTACACATATCTTTTGAGTTTGCCGAGAAACCTTTCAATTGGATACATCTATCGAAATTGCACCGGTCCTGCAAGCTAGTGGAAATATCATTTCGAACTTGCAAAAAATGATAACAATGTTGCTTTCTAGTTGCTTCAAAACCTCTATGTTTCACGCACGTGAACATAGTTCTTTAAAAAAAAAACTTAGTTCAATCAATGCCATCATTATATCTTTTCGTAAATACCCACGGATTGCAATTTGGAATAACCGTTGGAAAAAAAACGTGACAATCATGACTTTTCATTCCTGATATCCTACGATTAGCAACGTTCATATACCAAGAAATATTTGAAGCATAAACTGTCAAGGAACTTCACAGATTCTATCCAAGCACAAAAGTTTTTTCTCTCATCACTTAACAATGTAAAGGGTGCACGTGGCATTAGATAAAAATCGACATCTTCTTTTAATTGTAGTTCCTTCCTGAGACCCATTTGACACAAATCATTTCGTTCTTTGATTCTATTCTTTATCTTTCCCTCTATATTCATCAATGTTTATAGGACATTATCACAAATATTCTTCTCAATATGCATGATGTACAGATTGTGTCTTAATTTCAATGTTGACCAATATATTAATTCAAAGAATTTTTTTTTTTTTTGTCCAATTCAACTCCTCTACTGCACGCTATCTCTTATTTGCTTTTCCAAATTACATATCTCTAACATTCATAAGTTGTTCTAACACATCATTGCCAGACAATTCATGAGCTGTCAATCTATGTTCTTCTTTACTATTAAAAATAGTCTTTTTTTTTTGCCAAATATGCCCCGATTGCAAAAAGCAATGATGAGCCATATAATAATGCTTCTACCCATATTTCAACCACATAGACTCTGTCTCCTCATCACACTAGACATGCTAACTTTCTTTTAGTGCTCCATCCTGAGAGGTTTGCATATGCAAGAAAATCATTTATTGTCCATAATAATGCTGCATGTACTCGAAACATTTATGATACTGTTGCATCAAATGTATCTACATCTTCTTCCCACAACTGCTTTAACTCATCAATCAATGGTCTCAAATACACATTAATTTCATTTTCAGGTGCCCTAGGTCTAGGAATAAGTAAGGTCATCATGAAGTACGAATCTTTCATACACTTCTAATGAGATAGGTTATACGACATAAGTAATACTGGCCACACGCTGTAAGATATACTCATGTTACCAAATAGATTAAAACCATTTGTTGCCAATCCAAGTCGAACATTGCGAGATTCTTGAGCAAACCATTGATGTGATTTATCAAATTCTTTCCAAACCACAATATGACTTAGGCAACGTCTCTCCATCGAGAAGTGCCTTTCTCAACAGGTCGATCAACATGTCAAATGACTTATAACTCCAATTAGTAATTGTCTTCAAATGGAGCAACCTCATAACGAAAGCCAATTTCGAAAACTTCACACAACCTAGATAAAGTTGACGTTGAGAATCTTCCTACAACTATTCAAAATTTCTATTTCTCAATTTTGGCAATGCAGGACCTTGGCTATTGGAAGACTCTCCGACATTAGTATCCATAAATGCTCCCATGTAAATATCATCTTACAGTTCTTCAACTTCATTAACATTTCCCGTCCAATAATTCTCATTGTCACAAACCTGATTTTCATTCCACGTTTAATCTTCTCCATGAAATAGTCAATGCATGTAATTCTTATCAATTCCTTTAATGAATAGATGATCTTCCACCACATTTATAGTCCTATACTACCCATTCTTACACTTAACACATGGACACTAATCCTGCCCGGTTTGTCTGCATGACCACTTGCAATACTAATAAATTGGTTTACCCCTTTTATATATGTTGTAGAAAATCTATTAGTAAGATGCATTCAACTTTTATCCATTTTGTTGTACTTATAAAAAATTTAATAAACAAATCCAACTCAACGAAAAATAAAAACATCATTGAAAAGTATGTGTGAAAAATTATAAATTTACCATCTCTTAACAATTATATTATAATCTAGAAATTAGCTTTCATTATTATGGAATATAATACCGTTAAAACCATTTTTTAAAGAAAAATTCTAAGGCACGATCTTTTTCTTTTAAAATAATAAAGTCAAATCATCAATTATATTTGTTAAAATAAAATGAGAAAAAAATAATTATTTCAATTAATTCATTAAAATAAAATTTAAAGTTAAATGAGAAAAAATAATTATTTCAAAATTAGTAAAAATATAATGATTAACACTACTTAATTGTGATAAATCTTTATTTAAAGTAGTAAAATTATGCACAATTCCGATATTATCATTCTCAATTGATTAAGATTATTCAAAATCATGAGAAAATTATGATTGAGTCCATATCCATAATTCCATCTCTATCAATTCATATGAAGCTGGAACAATTCATCATTGAATACAAACAATTGGGAAAGAAATCACATCTCATAATAATAAGGTTTCATCTACAATCTTAGTTAAGAATTCAGGTAGGCATGTTCTCGAAAATAAACTCAAAAGCCTGAATATAAATAAACTTTAAAATAATATTTAAAATAATTAATTGAAAGAAAAATCACACTTATAGTGCTTCTAGAACGTAAAGATATCAGCAAGACTGTTGTAAAATTTTAATTGTATTCGCAAGTGAAAGAATCGTACCAAAGTATAGTTTTAGCAAGAATGAGGTCGAACCCACAGGGACTTGTAAAAACATAGAAAACTAATTAATTATAAACCAAATAAATTATAATCTAGTTCATAAAGATGAGTTGTAAAATAAAACAAAAAATTAAGAACTAAACAATCAATTAATTAAAACAAGAAATAATTAATTTAATAAACTAATCACAATAAAAGAGCTAAAATAAATTATGAAGATGCAAATTAATCTAAAAAATGAATAAATAATTAATGGATAATGAACTAAAGTTTTGGAATCCACCTTATTAATTCATAATAACATATTTATGAAAATTGATTCCTATGGAATAAATTCAATTTTGTTATCATGAAAAATAGCATTGTTGAAACCCCTTTTTAAGAAAATGTTTAAAGTATGCATGTTCTTGTTCGCTCAAAAATATAAAATCATGATCAAATCATCACTTATATCTGTTAAAACAAATCACAAAAGATATAAGATTTTATTTTTTACAAAATTATAAATCAAGCTCTCAATTGATTAAAATTATTCTGTATCATGAGAAAAACGTGATTGAACTCATATCAAGAACTTTATCTCTCAATTAATATGAAGTAAGAATAATAAATCGTTGAACACATAAATAATTGGAGAAAAAATCAATCCCATAAATAACACTACAATGTAATCATCAATGAGGTTTCATCCTCAAACTTAACAAGGCATATTGATAAAAATAAATTCTAAAATTTGAATGCAAAGAAACCCATAGAAAATGGATGTGTGAAACATTGAATTTTAATAAAACTCTTACATTCTAATTTTTTTTAAATATATACGATACCTCAAATTTTATTAATTGACATCGTTTATGGTGCAAGAATACCATACTCAAAGAGGTGGAAAGGCTCTTGGGGGGTTATATAAGAAATCCTAAAACCTTTGTAAAATAGTATCCCATTTGGATTAAATACATTATTAGTCAAAGTAACGAAACATGCATACCTAATTAGGAGTAACTATTTGACAAACTCTATTGGAGAGAGAGAGGCCGACCCTAGGAATTTAGAGAGAGAGACTCTCCCCTCTCTCTAGAAACACCCAAGAGATCTTAAAGCATAGGAGGAGGAGGGCCTCCTCCTCCCCCCTCCCTCCCTCCCTCTTCTCTCTTCCATTTCATCTTTTTATCTCCTCTTTTTCTTTTATTTTTCAGTGCTTTTTCAAGGCAAAGGATGGAGGAAGTCCGTTTGTTGTTCTCCGACGTTCGGCGATTGCCACGCACCCCTCCATGGGCTTTCCAAGGTGTCGATCTTTCAGACGGGCGAAGAAATTCGTCGAATAGAGCAACACATGAGCCACATGCATGGCCCAAAGTTTTGGGCCTCAAGTGCGTGTAACCCATGTGCCACCACGGCAAGAGCTTTTTAGCTGCAACGTGCGGCTGCGTTCCATGGGTCCAGGACCACCGACTACTACTAACCAGGCCAACAGCCATCTCTCCAGGGTGGTGCATGGCCCTCACGCGCCACCTCAGCCGCTACTTGTCTTTTTACAGCCCCTCCAAGGTTGTAAATACGAACCCCGCTCTTCCCAAGATGCAATTCGTTTTTTCCCACTGTAATTTTATTTTCTGCACTATCTTCACTTTTTTAGAAAAATAAAAAAAAAAAAAAACATCTTCAATCTGCTTAGTCGGGGTTTGGATGGGGTTTGGTGCACCCTACTCCACCTAGTTAGGGTAAGAGGCCTTGTTACCTCTGTCGTGGACAAAGTTGTACTATCTCTTAGACTTAGGTTTTTAGAGATTTTTCGTTTAGACTAGACCATGTTGTCAGTCATGGAAATGTACTGGGAAGTTATTAACGTTGTAATTGGCTTATACTGTTTGTGTCAAGTCAGCTTTGTAATATCCGCTTTTAAAAGAATGTGCTCCGTTTTATCAACCAAAAAAAAAATTAAGAGTAACTATTTAATATCTGAATTGAGGCTACTACCATTTTTGTCACATGCGTACAAACCAAAAATATACAGTACTGGAAGTTGGGAAATTGACTCAAAGAAACGGCCATCAATACCCAATGCACCAAGAAGGTTGGTCGATGCTGCAAAAAACAAGAAACAAAAGAAGGTTGGTCAATCCATTGGCGAGACGGTTGCATCGCCGGTAAATATGGGTAATATCAAAGACTAAAGTGGAGGGCCTGACTCAAGAGAAGAATATCTTCCCATAGTTTAAAGTGGCGCCAAGGAGGATGCTTACGATGCTGAAACCACTTAACCACCATTAACAGTTTTTAGATCTATGCAGAACTAGCGAGTGTTCACCAGTACCATACATGCATTCCGCCGGAATTTTTCTGGCTAGTATCCAGCTTCAATATCTCCTAATCGAGAAATAATATTTACAGTCGTGGAATGTGTAAGAACTGCACAATCTCTTTAAAAAAAAATAAATAAATACAAGATTTACATTAAAAAAAAATAATTTTTTAATAGTAAACTCTATTCTTTTTTAAAACAATTACACAGTGTTTGCACACTCTACAATTATACGTAGTATTACTTTTGTTATTAAGAATGGCCAGTATTTTTTAATATTATTATTATTTTGATATTCGAAAAAATTGAATTATTTATTATATCTTGTGTGAGAATTTGAAAAAATTGTAATAATAAGATGAGATCAAATGAAACATTTTCACTATCCAAAGAGGTTATCTCATATCATCTTATCGTATCTCATCTCATCCAAACTCCACAAACACAAACATTTTTTAATTTTAAATCTTCAACATTTTCATCTAATCATTATCTAATCATTACAACTTTCTCAAATTTCTAAACAAAACACAAAAAATAATTTAACTTTTATAAATCTTAAAACAAAAATAATATTAAAAACTATATTCTAATACTTTTTAAGTTTATAATATTTTTATTCAATTGTTTCTCTTTTTTTTTCCAAAATCTCATAAATATCTTAACTCAAAATATATCACTATTATTAATTCAGAGATTATCTCATCTCATATGAGTATCCAAATGAAGCCTTGGGAGATGTTTAGAAATAATTTTCATCTTATCTCGTTTCATCCCATCTCATTTACTTTCCAAGCATCATTTAAACACAAACACCTTCAAACTAATCATTATAACTTTTTCAAACTAATCATTACAACTTTTCCAAGCTTCCAAAGAAAAAATAAAAAATAATTCAATTTTTTTAAATCTCAAAACAAAAATTATATTAAAAAAGTATATTCTAACAATATTTTAATTTTATTATATTTTTTATTCAACTTTTTATCTCTCATTTTCCAAACGTAATAAATACTTAACTCAAACTATCTCATTACTATTCACAAATCATCTTATTACTATTCACATCATTCTCCAAGCATCGTCTAGGTTGTGTTTAGTTATTGAACCAAACTCAACTCATCTCAAACCAATCATTACTGGAATCTACTATTTTTTCAATTTCTCATAAATAAAATTAAAAATATCTCAACTTAGTTCATACATTTCAACCTAAAAAGTTAAACTCATCTTAATTTAAAAAAGTTAAATCCATCTTAATGGAACCTACAAAATATTACTATTTACAATTGCATTTTCGGAAGATACACCTGAAATGGAGATCATCTCAATTAATTTTTTTACTTGGAGAGAAGAGGAAGCTAGCTTTGACTTTGGTTGAAAAATGATGAATCCCAAGTTTTCGAAGTCCTAAAGTTTTTGAATAAATAGTTAGGTTTTTAACACATATTATAACATTCCACCGTGATACTGAATCTAAAGTCCATAGCCGGCCACCGAGACCCGACGGAAGTCCTTTTCGTTTTTCTAATGACACGGCAAAATGTTAAAGCTGTAATTATTGATTCAAAATTTTTAAAATCACCTCAAAAGAAACAAATATCTTAGCCAAACGATTATAACACAGAGCGAGAGTACTATATATTATATAATTTTATATCGGCAAAGTTCACGAGAAAGTAGTTATGTGGACTGTCGAAATCAGCATCTCCTAAAAGCTAGAGGGGATGCTCACGTGCAGAACTGTATAAGGTGTACGTAAGTCAGAGAAACACCAAAGCCGTCACAGGGAAGCAGCCTTGGTCCTTTTTAACATGAAAAGGCAAGCTATAGTGTAGGGAATCCATGGTCCTTTAAAACATAAAAAGCAGGGCATCCTCTTTATACCTCTAATCGTACCAATCTCGTGATAAGAAAGATAGATCCAGCGCATGGCACCACACACACAAGAATATGCTTTGAACCAGGGCCATTGGAGCTTACGAGGGGTCCGATTTGAAAGATAATTGGCGGATGCTAAATAGTGAGAATATATCCATCATGATGATCCATATTATAAAAAAACTGTTTATTCGTTGAACTTTCTTTATCATTGTAAATACTGAATCATTAATAAGAATTTTTACGTGGGTGGTTGCGTCCACCCAATTCATGTTTGCCATGGAAGGATCAGGCGTTGCACCACCTCCTAATGTACATCATGAGAATGATTAGTGCCCACCACAACATGAGGATTCGGCCATGCTAGCTCCTTGGTGGGTGGCACCCTTGAAGGGTTTTTTCTCAGCTTGTAATTTGTTGAGATTTGGACTATTTGTTTTCTTTTAATATTTACACCAAAATGATAACTAAACGAACACAAACATATATATATATATATTTATGTAGACTCCTCACAGATTTATATATATACATATATATATATTATATGAGAAGCCCATGTTTTTATATTATAGATTCTATATTATATATATATTGTTTTTAAAAGAGATGAAGGTCACATGTCTGAGTAACCCTCTCTCAATATTATTAAAAAATCCTCACTTATAGCAGAAGAATTCCATGGTAACATCAAAAAACAATAATTTAATTCTAAAAATTAACCATCAATGACGGATATACACCAATCCCAATTTATCCAGACGAACTAAACCCCGAAGACGCTTGTACCAAATCTTCACCAATAAATTCCGTGTCTCTACCATTAGCACCATTTTTTGCTAAAAAATCCGCCACCATATTTACTTCTCTAAAATTATGTTGAAAACCAACATTAAGTAAACGAACAAGTTCCTTTACTTCCTCCCAAATAATCCCTTAAAAACCAATAACGACAAACACCCAAGCTTAGCCATCCCACTACTACACTTGAATCAAATTCCACCAATAGATCTCTCAATCCAAGCATCTTTCATAATCTCAACCCATCAAGCAACGCTCGACACTCCGTAGTTGTATTAGTAGCATGGCCATAAAATGACCAAACCCGGCTAGAGCTTTTCCATGACTATCTCTAATAATGCCACCCCCACCTGACAACCCCAGATTTCCACAAGCACACCCATCGACATTTAACTTTAGCCTTCCTTTATCCGGTGGAGTCCATGAAATAGTTTTTGGCAATTTCACTCGTACCTACTCAATTTTACAATGTAGCTCCTGCAAGATAGCCTCATCACACAAACCAACTTTTCTAAAATGCTTAATATTCTCATTCAAAGCCACTAACATCACTTTAACAGCCCAAATGACTACCCAACAATTAAAATTTTTATCCTCCATCCTAGATGCACATCTAGCCTTCCATAATTCCCAAGAAATGAGTATAGGCAAGACCCCACGAACCCAACTCACCTACGTAGCAGCTAATGCTCTATTCCACCAATAGTTCATCATACCATCCTAGTTTCGAACTTGAGGTAATCTAATTCTACATACCTCTACAAAGTATTGCCACACTTTTCTAGCACCCTTCCCCTCACAAAGAATGTGATGAAGAGTCTCTACCTGTGTATGCTCACAGCAATGACATTGTGAAACAAGAGGAATCCCAATCTGCTGTAGAACATCATCCACAAGTATTGCACGTCTTCTAGCTCTCCAGAATAAGAATGACATTTTTTTTGGCACTGAATCCTGCACAGCCATCATCTCCATGGACATATTGTCCCCTATTTCCGAATAGTTTGCCAAACCGATTTTGTTGTGAAGCTCCCATCCACTTACCACTTCCAGACACAAACATCATCTCCCACCTGCAAACATACCCCAAGCTAAGTGATCTATTCAACCACATTCTCTGGTACTAACTCTCTCAATAAATCACAATTTGGCCTCATATCATGCCACACTGCATTTACTTTCAAGCCAGGATCCCCAACCACCGAGTGAATATCCGCCAAAGGCCCATCCCCCAACCAATTATCAAACCAAAAGCTCATATTACCCTTACGAACAATCCACCGTGAATGTGAGAGAACCACAAGCAAGCTTTGCATGATCCTTTTCCAGAATCTAGAACCTCGCCCCCAATGTCATCACTAATGTAAGGTGCGCCTCCCTTACATACTTGGCTACAAAAAAATTTGCCCACATCAAGGTACCTATAAGCAATTTCCAGGTAAACTTCAAGTTTGAACCTCACTAAAATCCCATATACCCAGCCCCCTTCGGCTACTGGAAACCAAATTTTTCGCCATGATATCCACTTCCTTTCCTTTATTTCCAGACTAGAGCCCCATTAAAAATTAGAGAAAATCTGATTCAGTGCATCCAAAATTCCTTTCTGCAGATTTAAAACAGAAAGCATATGAATAGGTATACTATTTAAAACATGCTTAATGAGAGTAATTTTACCACCGAAAGAAAGAAGTTTACTTTTCCAACCCACTAATTTGTTTTGCACTTTTGCCAACAAGGAATCAACATCCTAAGTTTCAACCTCCCCACATACAACGGAACCCCCAAATACGTGCAAGGCCAAGCACCTTCCTCAAAACCAAAAATTCGCTTCAAATCTTGTTTCTTCGCACCAGATATGGTAGAAGAAAAAAATATTGATGATTTGTTAGGGCTAATCAACTACCTTGACAAGGTCATACCTATGCAATACCTCCATAATTCTTCTCATAGAAGCTTTTCCACGATTGGCGAAAACTAATAAATCATCCGCATAGAACAAATGAGTAATCATGGTGCCCCTACTTGCATTAATAGACTTTATATGCCCCATCTGAAATTCATAGTTTAACATCCGTGACAGTATTTCCTCCGACAAGATAAATAAGTATGGCAATAAATGGTCCCCCTAACAAAGACCACGAGAAGCCTGGAAAAAACCCCTTGTACCCCCATTCAACATGATCGAATAAAATGGAGAAGAAATAGCATTAAAAATAATATTCTTCCATTTATCCAAGAAATCCAACCTACGAAGAACCTACGAAAGAAACCTCCAATTTACCTTATCATACACATTTGCCATATCTATTTTTAACATCACATTGTCATCCCAAACCTTCCGATTAATCCAATGCACCAATTCCTGAGCAATAGCCATATTGTCAAATACACTTCGACCTGGAATAAAAGCTACATATTCAGGAGAAATGATATGATGTAGAATTGGCACCAAACGACACACCATAATCTTCACCATGAATTTATAAACAACCGAACAAAGGCTAATTGGATGAAACTGACCAAATCCCTCAGGTTCATCCACCTTCGGAATTAAAATCAGATTTGTTGTACCAAAAAAAGTTGATAATGGTTTGCCTTCAAAAAATTCAATGGACATTCCTCAAAGATCAAACTTAACAACATCCCAAGCGAGGATAAAAAAAAACTAGCCAAAAAACCATCCACCCCGGGCTACTATCATTCAGAATAGACCACAACGCTTCTTTGACTTCCTTCATAGATGGCATAGCACATAACACCTCGTTATCCTGCACTATGACTTCCGATACCAGCAATGAAAAAACTGATTCATCTACCTCCACCGTAGTCGACGTAAGCAAGGATTTGAAAATTTTTACAGCACCCTCATGTACCTCCTCTGCCAAGCTTAGAATCTAACCATCTTCAAGCACCATTCTCGCCACTGTCTTCTTTTTCTATTTGATTCTCATATTCGCATGGAAGAAAGCAGTATTAGAGTCCCATTCCGCTAACCATTTTACACGAGATTTTTGGCATCTCAAGACTTCCTCACGATATAGCCACTTCAAATGCTTTTGTTTACACAATAATAAGTCAGTTTCAATTTGTGGCGAGTAGTCATCACATATAACTTGTTCAAGACCAACAATCTGATCTTCAAGAGCCTTTAGTTCATTATCCACTCTACCAAACACCTCAAGATTCCACTTCTCGCAAAGCCCCTTTAAGAGCCTTTAATTTGCTACTGATTCGCACCATAAAGCACCCCTCTACATCAATATTCCATGCCTCTTGCACCAAGCAGAGAAAACCTTCATGAGCTCCCCACATGCATTGGAAACGAAAAGGCCTAACTACTGATCCCCGCTCACTTATTAAAGAGACCAACATCAGACAATGATCCGAAGATGTTCTAGGCAAATAAACAACTCACACATAACCTTGTCCAATCTCGCCCAAATATGTCGCCCACCTAATCTCCCATTACACCATGACAATCGATGCCCCTCATGACGATGATCAACAAGGCCACAATTGTGAATGCATTCATTAAACTCAAACTTAATCAGGGATGCCTGCAAAATTCCCCCAACCTTTTCCGAATCATCGCGAACAACATTAAAATCACCTCCAACAAACCACAAACAACCATTGGCATTTTGATTGCACAAAAATTCCTACAATTCTAGACGTTTATTCCAAAAACAACTTGCATAAACAAACGTCACTAACACTCGGCAACTACCATGGATAAATTAGCCACTTATCGCTTGATCCGACATGGATACTAACTCAAAATCTAAATCCTCTTCCCAAAAAATCCATATTTTTCCTCCAACCTCTGCATTATTAAAATAATTTGGCAACTTCATCCATCTTGCCCATCTACTACATTTATTAGCACCCAAAAAAGGCTCTAAACGGGCCACCACCAATGGGCGAATTTTATTCAAAATATGCTGAAGCCTACTCTTCGAAAAAAGAATGCCCCTAATATTCCACGTAAGTATATGCATTATAAATTAAATAAATTTTTTGGAGCGACTCCACTGCTCCAAAACCACAATAAATTTTTCTTTCCAGATTCCTCGCAATTTTGTCAAAGGGATATATTCATATCAGGATCCTAGTCAAAATTTTTGCTGCTAACACGTTTAGTTCTTCCTCAGGGTCCCTATCCGAAACTAGTATGTCATTCCCAAGCATCACCTCCTCCTCAAGTCCGCCCAACCTTAAGATTTCTCTCTCAGCCATACAACCAATTTCAAATTTCAAAGCTTCATCTATTAATTTCAACGAGCTGCGGAGAGAACCATTTATAGAGCTAATTGGTATCTCCTCATTATTCTCCTCCATAATTTTAAACCAATTTCCACTCCCTCCCTTAGAACAATTTTGTTGCTACAGGTCCCCTGAGATTAGCACCTCCCCAACCTCTTCCTCCGAAGCGCTAGACGAGGCTATACAATCCACCATACGATGATCATGCACCTCACCAAACTGAGTTTCAAAAAATACGTGACCAACCCCACTTGCTCAGCTTCCTTTCGCTTACGAATTGCCTCTAAAATAACTTCTCTTCTCACATTTTTGGTTGTGATCCCCCAGCCGTATCTTGATCCATTAGCTTGGCCTTTGTATTTCGAATCCCCACTCCCTTCCAATTATGTTTCGGGCATTCTGTCTTCCCCTCTGCTACATTTATAACCTGCTTATCTTTAGACTAAACTCGAACACGACGATGGTAATTCTATTGGACATGACCAAGTTTTCGGCAATGTAAACAATACACAGGCATCGACTCAAAAAATACCTCTTGAAAATGACTCTGCGCTAAGCCTGGAGTGCCCAACCAGAAAACATTCCACAACGATTTAGATATATCAATTTCAACACATATTCTCGCAGCTTCTGGACGAGTTACATAGGCCGTAGCATTATCCCTCTTCAAGAAACAACCAAAACCCCATCCAATACTACATAGCATCGATTCATGAAAGAAATTAGGTGGCAATCCTGGAAGCGACATCCAAACCGGCACCCAAGGGGAATCCTCCTCCTCCACAAAATCAGGTGTCCAATGAGACACCCTATACGCCACACCGTGCACCTTCGAATTCCCTCTGCACATCACACTAATGAAATCCTCCTCACTTGACACACGAAAAAGAACATTCCAAGGATTTTTCAATTGTCTTACCACATGGACCAATTTTAATCCCCACCTATTTATGATAAAACTACGCACATGATCAAGTGAGGGGCGACGTCGAAGGGACTTTAGAACAACAGAAAACCGAAAAGGTTCTGCTGATTGCTTAATCTCAACCTTTGAAAATAGAAAAAACATCTCCCCATCTTGGAACTGAGGCTCTCTCAACGGAGTTAAAACTTCAGGAAGCAATTGAGGTTTTGCTGTGACAATATCGACAAACTTTGCAGGCGACGTCCCAGACTCACCGCCCTTAGTCCCCAACGTCTTCCTCTCGCCATCCCACATCAAGCCATCCCCCCTAGTGCCCTTCCCTTTCGAAAGGGATGTGGGGTTGGCGACCAGCACCATTACAAAGAAAACCTAATCGCCTCCCATGTCGAGAGAGAATTAGGCCCCTTGCCACTTCATTGTACCCATTCTCTATTATATATAGAATGGCCGACACTTGGTTCGAGTTCCTATCACTGATAAGGACAGCCACATTAAATATGACACCATGTCGTCTGGAGGAATGGGTGATCATTACAACGTCAGATAAGTCATAACTCCCTAAGGGAACTGAAGTATAAATAAAAGGGAGCAAGCAAAAGAAAAGGTTAATCACTCTCCTCTTGTTTTCTTCTCTCCAACACTTCATATCTTCTGACTTTAACATCAAAGGTGCAACAGGCACGCCCAACCACCGCACTTATCTCCTTTATAGGCATTTGGAGCGATTTAAGGCTGGTAGTTACATAACATGCTTTAACAATTGGCGTCGTTCGTGTGATTGATTTTTATTTTGATCTAACAACATCAACGTGCCCTTTGTATGCTAGCAACGACACACTCTCGAGCAACCCTTGAGCAGGAAGCTGCATCGACGAACATGTAGGGGAGGATGGCGGAAATTGAGGAACTCATAAAAAAGATGACCTCAGATGTCGATGCCCTTTTTACATAAGAATGAGGCGCAGAAGCGGAGGAGCGTTGAGCTTGGAAAAGGTGCAAAACCAAGTTGAACGACCTAATGGAAGGGTCACAAAACATTGGCAAGGTACCACCCAAAGACGAGGAATGCAAAAGGATGAGTGACAAGTCGTGGGGCCTTATTGGAAAGTATGAGGAGATGGTGAAGAGAATTGGGGAATCATCCTCTGTGGACCAACTACTTAGCCAAAACGAAGCTCCCCTACAGCGCCAAAGTGATGTTTGTCCCATTTACACCCAAGTTCAAAACTCCTCAAATGGAGATGAACAACAGGTCCAAAGACCTCGTCGAACATCTAGAAACATTCAAAACCTACATGATGCTACACGACTTCCTCGGGATGATCGAGTGCCTGGCATTCCTCCTGACACTAAAAGGATTTGCCTGGGTGTGGTTCGAAGCCCTACGGTCCAGTACCATCCATAGCTTTGAGGAGTTAGGCTGGCAATTCCTAACACAGTTCATGGCCAGCTGAAAGAGAAGGCGAATGACCGCCTACCTTCTCAGTGTGAAATAGTGGGACGAAGAAAGTTTGAAAGGGTATTTGTACCCGTCCAATAAAGAGCGAATGACCAATGATGAACAAGATAAGAAGATCACACTGGCGACACTCATGAGTGGTATCTAGCCCCAAAGGCCTTTCATGGTGAAGAACAAGACCCCGGCCACCTTAGGAGACTTCATGGACCGAGCTGACGACTTCATCAATGCCGAACACACCCTTAGGGCTTTGACTGCCTCAAAACACATAAGCACAAAATAGCCAAGAAGTGGATCTAAGCGGGATGCCAGCACAAGAATCCAAGAGAAAGAGCCCAAGGAAAAAAATGGGCAATAAAGGATGAGAAGTGACAACAACACTATCCCCTGAAAGCACACACAAATATGCATGTGCAATTGCGGGAGGAGGAGTGTCCAAGGGGAGACAATGACCGAGACCAAAGGGCTCGAAGGTACTACATCTATCACTGTGAACACGGCCACTTGTCCAAAAACTGCCACATGAGGAGGATGATAATCTCTAATATCCGACAAGAAGTGTGTAAACATCTAGATGCCCACCGCCTTTCACTCCCTAGACGAGCAATTGGAGAAAGGCAAGAATCGAGATGAGAAGGTTGTCGAAGTGAGAGCCCGAGGAGAATGAGGGATGTGAGGAGAAGGGGAGAAAGTGCCAGGTGACGGAACCAGAATAATGTGCCGTTGGCGAGGTCCATACCAAAGCCAACAGGGGCATATCCACCTCCGATCAGAAAGCATAGCCCAAAGGGCAAGGTACGAAGAAATCTTCAGCATCGAGAGGTCGCCCAAGCAAGTCTGGACCTAAAATATCCCACCAATCTCCTTTGATGACTCCGACTACGAATGGGTTATCTACCCAACACGATGACGCCTTGGTGGTGACAATGCTAGTGGCCAACTACACTACTAGGAGGATATTGATAGACAACGGCAGCTTGGCCGACATCCTCTTCTAGGAAGCCCTCATCACAATGGGGATCAGTCAAGACAAACTCCGCCCATCTCCCACGGCTTTAAGGGGGTTTTTTGGTGAGACAGTACAGTCGCTAGCTTCCATAAACCTGCCCTTGACCATCGGAACGGGAAGACTGACAACAACCACCATGTTAGACTTCCTCGTGGTCAAGGACCACTCTTCATACAACATCATAGTCGAACAGCCAACGCTAAATAGCTTGAAGATGGTAACCATTCGAAGATAGAATTTCCAACATAGAAATGCATGGGGTTGATACACAGTGAGCAAGTGATGGTGAGGGAATGTTATGTCCAAGAACCAAGGGACGAAAAGGGGGAGCGAGCACAAGTTGGAGTAGCTAAGGGGCGAGAAGCTAAATATACTACCTAAAGACTATCAAAGCTCAATCACCCAAAAAACCAGCAACAGCAAGTAAAGATGTATCTGGACGGGAGATGGCCCTCTTTTTTGTTCAATGGCTCACCGTGTAAACAACGAATGACAAAGAAAAACTCCCATCCTTGGGCAGCGCCTTCATTGGTCAGGAACTCCCATCCCTCGCCTAACACAAAGAAAAACTTACGTTGCAACTGTTTGGTATTGAAGTGGTGCCCCTCAAAACATCGAGTCAAAACTTAGGACGAGATCAAAAGCTGCAAATGTTCTTGTCCAGTGCTCGAACCATATGGGTGAAAACAAACTCCCAGGCTTTTCGATCCAAATATTGCTCCCTAGTGGCCTCCAAGACCATGTGCCATATCACACAACACGACGTCAAGATCCTCCAGGCGTTAGGGTGCACTTAGGTGGGAGCCTTGCCCAAAACGTTCAGCACATCGTGGACTGGGTGACAAAAGGGAAGTCTCAGACCATGTGAAAACTTGTCGACATATAGAGTAACTTTTTCAGAGTTACCCTCAAGATCGATGACCCCATAACCAAGCTCCAGAACCTCTAGAACGACGAAATTGGAGATTCCGAACGTGTTGCACAATGCGTTAAGGCCCGCAGGGTCGATGCCTTAGGACCACCCACACCCTTCATAAGAGGGAAGCTCACGAAGAGAAACATTCTTGAAAGTCATCAACGAAAGATTTAGGAAGCAAAAAAAGGGGGAAGACTAAGGTTGGGGTGGAGGGTGTCAAGCAAATGAAGAGGAAACCGAAGGTAATAGAAGTCATTCCAAGAACCAAAGGAAAACCTGAATAAAAGGAAGGCAGTGGTTCAAAAGTCACGACAGGAAGTTGATGGGACATGTGGACGTGGCCGTTGCGCCTGCTACCGAGACTTGGGAATATGTAGCGACCAAACAAATTTAAGATGCGGAACCTAAAATGTGCGGGAAAATAAAATTCCTACCTCACTCACGTGGCTGAAGTTTGCGAGGTAACTAGAATGAGATTTTTGGTTCTGGACGAGCTAGGCCTGATCCTTTTGGCCAATGCCTATGGCCACAAGTCAACAAGTTAGGGAGTAGAAAGGGAAAGCCCATACTTGCCAAAGAAGGAAAACATACACGGTGCCCTCCCTAATGCAACGCATTAATGAGGGAAAGACCAGTTGGGATCTTGTCCTTGACAAGATCAACCGCTTTCATTACGACGTCTAGTGGCCGACACCTATGTCGAGTTCCTGTCCTTAATATGGACGGCCGCAAATACGACGCCATGTCATCCGGAGCAAGGGGTATCATTATAGCATCAAAGGATTTCAAAACTCTTTAAGGGACTAGCAAAAGAAAATATTAATCACTCTGAACTCACTCTTTATTTTTTTTTTTATTTTTTTTTTTCTCCAACAATTAATATCTTCTGACTTTGATATCGAAAATATCTCGAACACACCCGACCACCGCACTTCTCTCTTTTAAAGGCATTTGGAGCGATTCGAGGCTGATGGTTAAAAAAAACACGCTTTAATAAGTTCATTTTGCAGCAAGTATCAAAAATTGTTTTCTCATGTTGATCCACAACGGCTGTACCAACTACCAGGCCTTGACCTAGCTAGACTCTTCAGTCTTTTGCTCTCCTTGCAAAGCTAAGGAAGATTAATTACGGAGAGAGAAAGAATGAGCACGCGCAGGTAAAGAAAAATGCAAGGAAAGGCGAAGTAAAAGGCAAAGAAAGTGAGATGAACATAAAATTACGGGAAATTCATGTGAGTGGGAAATCTCTGGCAGGCTTGCAGCTTTTGACTAAGAGATCAGAAGAACAGCTGAGTAGATATGAATATCATGAACCATGGTGTGAGAGATGACATGCATGGCCCCACAATTATGGGAATTACGCATGCGTGGGTCCCTTTTTGGGATGGAGGTCTTATGGTTTTTTTTTTTTTTTTCTTTTCCTATGGTTCTTGATCGGCCTTTGCTTTCCTCTGGGTCCCTGCCATCAATCAAAGGACACGCACAAAAAAATTTGAAACAGAGGGTAAAAAAATCGTGCCGACGAAATCGCACGGGAAAGACTTGCATGCAGTACTTCATTTCCGCACAGTTTCGGTCCGTAATTAGCGTTCTTTGTTTCTCTCGCTTGGTTTGGGTTTTTCTGGGAAGTCTCCGTTACAGTAAATATAAGGTTTAAAAAAAAGAGAAATTAAGGAGCAATATCACCAATAATTAATGGTTCCAAGCAAAAGAAAACGATGTTCTTGTGCAGTCTACACATACACGGGAGTGTGAAGTTGTAGTTGTAAATCAAAGGATCAGTACGGATGCAGTGAAATATGCTGCTTTCAAGTATTTGGTAGAAGTTTTAGTTCCCTCATCATCTTCTAATCTTTAGAGGAGAGATTGTGTAAAAACCAGCTCCCAGAATAAATGAAACTCACTATGATTTTTATGCATAGTTGGGTGAGATATGATATTCATCTAAAAGGAAAGAAGAGTTTGGACTGTTCATGTCATGCAGCAAGGATTCACCCTTAATCGAAAAATGCAAAAACAACTTCCAACAAGTTTAGGACTATGGAGGCAGAGCTAGAATGCTTTTAGTTTTAGATCACATCCTCGCCGAAGTTACAGTCACTGGTAAATACCCTCTTCACTGTCTCACTCCCTTGAAACGAATACATATTTTTTTAGGTAACTATGAAACCAAATCAATACATAGGGACCACCAATATTGTGTTGGTAAAAATTTTATATACAGTCATTTTTACGTATTTATTGTACATTGCATTAATGTAATTAGTTGCCTTATATTTTTTTAATATAAAATAATTATTTTGATCAATCATATCGATGGAATACGTAAAATATACGTAAAAATGACTGTATATATATATAGCAGAACTCAATTTAAAGATTTTAATAAAAATACATGAGATGGATTTTATAATATTTATTATTTTTGGTTTAAATTTTTTAGACAACAATAAAGAATCAATAAGTAATCATGTATACATAACTATTTTTATAACTACATTATAATTAGAGTTGTTTATATAAAATTTAAAATTCAAAACAGATGAAATTAAAAGAAAGAAATTATATTCTTTTTGTAAAATAACACTCGGTCGGAGATCGCAGCTCATGAACTGCATTGCTGTTATTGTAGAGACATTGTTCAACATTCAAATTTATATCCAACGGAACACGACGCGGCGAACATTGACGCGTTATGCGAACGCACGCGGTGCACCGCATAATAGCTAGGACAGGGCCCCTCCATTAACGCAAGCAATTCAGCCGAACAAGACGTGACGCGTGGCCCTCCAAATATCACTTGCCTACATCGCGAGTGTGAAGTTAAGGACGTTTGAATACTAATGTATCGAATCATTATTATAAAATTTTAAAATTTTTATAAAAAATTATTTAATTTTTTTAAATTTTAAAATTAATAATAAAATTAAAAAATAATATTTTATTTAACTTTTAACTCTTATCTAATTAATTATTTCATCTTAATGACACTGTCCAATCACACCTAAATATTAATGCCCAATAAGGCAGGGTCGTTTGGATTGGAAGGAAGTTGAAATAGTTTGTAAATAATAGAATAAGATATTTTATGAATATTATTTTTTAATAATATTATTATTATAATATTTTAAAAAATTAAATTATTTATTATATTTTGTCTAGGAATTTCAGAATGTTGTTTTGGAATTTAAAAAAATAAGATTGTTTGGTGTGAGAATTTAGAAATATTCTTTTGGGATTTGAAAAAGTAAGAATGTTTATTATATTTTAATGTGAAAATTTGGAAAGATTTTTTTGAAATTTGAGAAAAAAAATATTATTATATTTTGTATAGAAATTTAAAAAAATTGTAATAGTGAAGATAAAATAAATTGAGATGGATTGAGATGAATTTTGAAAACAAACAACCCAATATTTCTATGTTTACGTGGCTCCACCACCCCGTTCTCGAAGGCAACACTGCCGACCCTTTTTTGTTTTTTCTAACTCCCCAAAATGTCTTTTTATTTTTTCATAGGAAAGTAACGGACGTCGTGAATCGGTCGAGTCTGAAAAAAAATGATTGATCGAGCATTCTTAGAGACCGGTCCGTTCGATCCGGAATAATTATTAGTTTTTAAATAAATTTTTACAAAATTTATCTAAAATATTAAATTAAAATTAAATGAATTATTAATGTGAATTATGTAACTAACTCAATAACAAATTATTTTATATAGTCAATAATAATAAATTAGTTGAAAATCGCATTCTTAACTTATATAATTACTATATAATTAGTTAATTGATATTATACATTAGTTAATTAATAAAATATTAATTTGTTAATAACATATATAATTTTATATTTTTAATGATGATAGTTTAGATAAAAATTACATAATTAATTATACAATTATTATATAAATATATATTTTTTTAATTCGGTCGGTCCTGTCCGGGATGGGAAATCCCTAAATCGGGACCAGACCGAAAAGTCTCGATCCTCTTTTTCAAGGATCGAAATCGACTAATCTTGACCCTGGGTCAGTCCAGTCTGTTTCTCCGTTCCAGACTGACCAACTTTCACCCCTAGTATTATTTTGTGGATAAGAAGAAAAACTATTTGTACAAGCTTTAAATATACCAATTTGGTATAGTTTTTTATTAAAAAAATGAATCACACCATGAAAGAGTGTGAAAAAAAAAGAAAAAAAAAAGATCCTTTTTAGTGGCACCTACATTTTAACAAAAGATCTGCATAGAACCTGTCTATTCAGGGTTTCTACCTAACAATTAAGATAGGCACATTCTAGGTATGATAATTGTTTTCATTCAATACAAGATCATTAATGATATACCTACAATTTTTTTTATAATATTTTATATAATCATATTTTAAATTAAGAGTATTTCTTAAAATGATATTAGTTTTAAATTTATAAGCTATTTTATAAAAAAATCTCTTATTTAAAATAGGGTTGTATAAAGGATTATAAAAATAATCATATGCGTACCATCTTTCCTCTTTTTCTTTTCTTTTTAAATTAATATTAATTAACTGATAATCTCCTTATAACTAGGGAAGAATACATGAGGGACTAACCTCCATGTCAACAATCTCATCAAGATACTCAACGCATTTTTTGCTAATATATGTGCAACTACATTTGCCTCCCTTTTTACATGATTAATAGACCAAGATTCATAGCAGAGTAATTTTTGTTTTATATAATTAATAACCATTCATGTGCTAGCCAAGACTCCTCTGGATGTGTTATACCTTTGATCACTTGAAGAGCATCTTCTTCTAGTATAATCTTTCTTAGACCCAAATATGCACCAAAGAGAGAAGCTTATAGAGCACCAACTGTTTCTGCTAGGAAAGGGTCAAGGATGCATTCTCGATTCTTTCTCATAGTTGCTAGAACTCCTCCCTTCCAATCTCTCACAATAATTCCTACTCTAATCTTGCACTACTGTGTCCCAACTAATCTTGATGATATCCTTGTGGAGAGATTCCCATTTCTTATGCGGATCAGACCATTTGTGTTTACTTCAACAAAAGAAGCGTGACTTCTTGTGCTAGGCTTTATGTACTTTCCCATCTGTGCTTCCTTGAAATCCACCAAGTATGATCTTGCTTGTTGCACCAAGGTGTTTGGATGAATGAATTTTTATCTAAAATGACTCCATTTCCTCTCATCCAAATCCTTCTAGCAGTTTATGCAATTTCCTCCAAATGATGATCTGAGAACATTTCACACATGGCCTCAAATAAACCTATGAAAGTCTCCTTACTCAAACTACTTTTCTATATATGTATTGAACATTGGTCACATGCATCTTGTGTTGCACTACAAACCAGAGGGCATGTTCCAATGTTTCTTTTTCCTCCAAGCATATCAGGCAATTTGGGTTCTCTACTACTTTTTTCTTAAAAAGATTCAGATTTGTAGGGAGAGCCTCTGACATGCTCTCCATATAAAGACTTTGTCTACATTTGGTATGGTCAATTTCTAAATCTTGTGCCAAATGTCCTTTTTGTTGCTACTACAACATGACTACCCTCTTGTTATATCATGCTTCTCTTTCTGCATATGGTAGGCACTTCTATTCAATAATTTCTCATTTGTATTCCTCTTCAAATTAATCTGTCATGGCTATTACAGCAATTGATAGGGATCCTCTTTATAGTTTCAACTTCTTCCTTTCAAAAAATCTCATCAATGAAGGCTAGAATCCATTGCTCAATATTTGAGTCAATTAGAGCATGGACTCTAGCAGATTCATCCAAAATACTGACAAACTTTGAACTTTTTATGAAGTTGGTTGAAGTATCCATTTATCCTTCCATATCTAAACTTGTTGACTATTACCAATCCTCCACAAAGTGCCCTCCTCTATTAAAGGTCTTGCTGCTCGAAGACTCCTC
The DNA here is from genome assembly GCA_003123785.1 of Pterocarya stenoptera. NCBI lineage: Eukaryota > Viridiplantae > Streptophyta > Magnoliopsida > Fagales > Juglandaceae > Pterocarya > Pterocarya stenoptera. The sequence continues at coordinate 159,014 of QEOT01124261.1, read as the reverse complement.
CAAATGAAGGAAGGTATGCTCCCCAATTTTTCTTGGAAGAATAAGGTTTGAGGAAAATACTTCAGCTTGAGCACTTGAGAAGCTAAGGAGTCAGGGCTTTGGACCAGTCTCCAACCTTGCTTGGCTAAGGCTTTGTTTGGATGCAAAAATCAGCTCAGCTGAGTCCACTTTTGAACTTCATCTGCCATCCAAACACCCATTGAGCCGAGTTTCAATCCGTAAAAAGCAGTTAACTCATTTTGTTTACTGTATATAGACGGGACACATATAAATCAATGTGTTTGACCATTTTGTTTACTATGGGCTGCTTTTCTGTCTTTATGGTTTGACCATGTGTCTCGTTGGATGTTTTGAACGCCGGTCAAATATTTATTTTCATTTGCTATTTGGAGCCAGCAATTCTAGAATGTCAGTCAGCAGTACTTGTGTCAGTGAACAGTATTGTGGGACCCATTTCTTTTACAACTTTCAATAAATATATCTAAACTCATCTTAACATCCAAACACAACAAAAACTCATTTTAGGTGGACCCCACCAAACTCATTCAACAATCTCAATTCACTACTATTCATAAAAAACTCAACTCAGCTCAGCATCCAAACGCAGCCTAACATTGAAAGATTAAAACTTTCCAAATCCCTAAGACTCAAACCTTATGTTGTCTTTGCCTTCCCCATTTGATTCCATTTGACCCAGTGAATTTTCTTTTCATTTTCATTTTGGCCCCACCAAAAGTTTTGCATTAGTCTGTTGATCTGCTTGAGAAGAGAACTTGGAAGTTTGAAAACTCCCATGTTGTATATGGGTAGAGCTTGAATGACTAATTTCAGTAGGACTTCCTTCACTGCCTAGGAAAAGAATTTCATTTTATAATTACTGAGCTTATGGTTAACTCTGTCCAAAATGCTTTTGAAAGACTTGGTCCTGAATTTTCCAACTAAGGCAAGGAGGCCAAGATACTTCACTTAAGAATTTGTAGATCTAATGCTAGCTATGCTCAAGATGATTTCTTGCACTTCTTTGCTGTTATTTCTACTAAAATTGATGGAATTTTTTTCCTTATTGAGCCTTTGACCAAATGCCCTCTCATAAGTGTCCAATAGGTCAACCATTCTACTCCACTCCAAAGAGTTTGCCTCGAATAAAAGTAGACTATCATATGCAAAGAAAATGTAGTTTATATGGAGTTGTCCTCAAGCTAGAGGGATACCTATTATGGATCTTGAGGTTTCTGCACTAAGAAGAAAATTAATCAAAACTTCATAACACAAGATAAAATGATAGGATGCTAGAGGGTTGCCCTATCTAATTCCTCTTGTTGGTTTAAATGAATTTTATAGGGCATCATTGATGAGAATAAAGTATGACACTGATTCAATACATCTCATCACTAAGTTGATCTATCTTCCAATAAAACCCAATTTATTCATTACTACCCTTAAAAATTTCTTCTTTATTCGATCATAATCCTTACTCATGTCGAGTTTCATGGCCATGAATCCTAATTTTCTAATATGTTATTGTTCATCGAGTGCATAGCTTCAAAAGCCATAATTATATTGTCAGAAATCAACTTGCCAGACACAAAGACACTCTGTGTGGGAGAAATAAGCTCAGGGAGATTGCCTTTCAACCTATTACCCAATAGATAGTTTTATATGTGGCATTACAAATGCTAATTGGTCTGGATTCAGAAACCTTTGAAGGGGATTTTATCTTGGGAATCAAGGAAATGTAGGTTTCATTGATGTTATCCAACCAACCATCAGAATTAAGAAAATGTGAGGCAACTGCACATACTTCTTTTCCAACTATGCTCCAATGGTTATGATAAAAAGTAGATGGGAATCCATCTGGACCTAAGGAACCAAGAGGATTCATTTGAAAAACCTCCGCTACTTCTTGAGCAATCAACTTTCTCAGTAGGTAAGAGTTCATATCTTCAATCACCTTGGAATCCATCTGTCTAAGGCATTCTTCAATCCTTTCTCATTGGGAGGTGGTAAAAATATCTTTGTAAAATCTTTGAAACTGAAAGCTAATCTCCTCTTGTGTTGTTGCTTCCAATCCCTCCTTATTAACTATTCTTTTGATGGTATTAGCTTTTCTCCTATGATTTGCACACATATGATAGAATTTTGTATTCCTATTCCATTCCCTCAATCACCTATGTTTATCTCTCTGCTTTCATTTGAGATTTTCTTTTTCTAGGTTCTTATCCATTTCCTACTGCAAGATTGCGATTTCATTGTTCAAATTCCCATTATTAGCATTTTGGAGTTCTGCAACTAGTATACTTCTCTTTTATAAGACCCTTTTGTTTACCAATAGCCTCTTTACTCCTGATCAATCTCTTTTTGTCTTTATAGACCAATGGTAGCAGACATAAGCTTATTGGAAGAATTAGTAGATTTCTTAAATTCTTCAGTAATTAAAGAGTGACAGTCCTCCCTTTGTGCCTAGCTTGTTCATATTGGAACACGTTAATACTGCTGCTTCCTTCATCATTCTTAGGGCTAAACAAAAATTCAAAAATATGACTCTGAATCCAGCTCCGCTCCGACTCCAACAAAACAGAGGAGCCAGAGTTGGATTGCTTTTTTAATTTTTCAGTTAGAGTCGGAAGTGTTGCTGGACCGACTCCGACTACGACTTTATGCTTCGACTTTGCCCTCTGACTCCAACATTGTATATATGTTATAAAAATATATATTTATCTAGATATTTATCATTATGCTAGTATAATTATATAGTTATATAACTAAAATTTATATAGTTAAATTCAATAATATACTAGTATGAGCTAATTATTATAAAATAATATGCTTATACTATAATATAAATAAACTAATGATAGTTTAGTATATATAAACATTATAGTATTACTAAGATACATAATCAAGTATAGAAATAAGTTAGATGCTACTATTTAAATAAGCCTAGTATAATAAGTTAATAATACATAATACTAATTTACTAAAATATAATAACATGCAATTAGATACTAAAAAGTCTAGTATATAATTGAGTTATAAATAACTTAGATATTAGTATAATAACATGTAATTAGACACTACAATATAAGTCTTGTGTAAAATTAAATTAGACACCAATATAGAAATAACTAATAAATCTAGTATAATAAGTTAATAACACATAATACAAATTTACTGAAATATAATAACATGTAATTAGACACTAGAAATAATTCTAGTATAGAAATAAGTTATAAATAAGTTAGCCGAGGCATTCATTCATTTCATTTCATGGGCATGGGCATTCATTTCTTTTCTTTTCATTTCATGCTTTCATGGGAAAAACATCTTTTCATGAGAAAACATTCCTTTCGTTTAAAAACATGGCTTAAACATCATCTTTCATGGCATCGTTTAAAACGTCAGTTCTCAGGGACATGTTTTAAAACACTTTCTTCGCGTCTCCTTTAAAGCATCGTTCTGAAGCTCGAGGCATCACCCTCGAAGCTTCCGTTTCTTTTCTTTAGAAAATACGTACAATAGGTACACCTTATAGTCATTCATTCACATGCATACAATTAACACTTTTGGGTGCGTAAAAAAAGGGGCTTTCATAGAGGGGCCGTACATACATATACCATTCAATACTTAGCATGCTTTCTTTAAAAAAAACGTCTTTCGTGTCCTTTCTTAAAGCATCTTTCGTGGGAAAACAATTCGTCTTTCTTTTTCATTCGTACTTTAGAGAAAACTCTAGAAGAGCATGAACGTAACACTTACCTAGACTCCATGCTACTTTCATACTATGCAGTCCATTCATACCGTTCAGTCCATTCATGTGCGTGTCAGATGGCAACCTATATGCATACATAACCTTTACGTTATTCTCTATCTAATGCATAAATAGCTAAACTAGAAATAGAGCTATACTTTACTTAAAACACTCTCCTACTATCCCGTGTCCTTTCACGTTCCTTATTATGATACAACCCTTGGAGACCCATTACGGTCTCTACTTCCTTTAACCTTATGTTCTACCTCGAGTGCTTACTCGCTAAGGTGAACTCATGTTTACCTTAGGATTAAGACACCGAGACTTCTGTCTCCTTCTTCTCATTAACCACGTTCTGACGCATGACATAGAGTAAGTCACGCATCCCACTCTTAGAAGGGGTGGGCAGCGGGGGCGGGGCCCCGCTGCCCCGCCCTCGTGTGGCGGGGCGGCTCCACCCGTCC
>QEOT01124261.1:132242-154057 GCA_003123785.1 Pterocarya stenoptera | reverse complement strand
TCTAAATTAATTTAGGGGTTTCAAAGATTAGTTGACTTGTCTATGAATGTATTTGGGATATGACAAATGGGCTTTATAAAAACACAAGCTAGGCAATTAATATAAATTTTCAACTATAATTAAAGCCATAATACAAGTCAAGCAACCATCGATACAATAAAATTGTTTTGACTAGGTCTATATGTTTTCATTTTATTATTATTATTTTATTTTATTTTATTTTGGTGACTTTTCTCTAGGCTGGCCAAATTAGTTTATTGATGTGAATGTTATAAGAAGAAATTGGTTACTTGAAAGAAATTACACATGTATCTTTTTGAAGCATCTTCAAAAAAGCTTGTTAGTCTATTGGTTACTTAAAAGAAATTAAACAGATTTTTAATAAAAGAAATTGATTAGGTCACGATGTTATTGGTTATAATTGTCCAAAAATTAATCTTTGAAACCCCTAAATTAATTTAGGGGTTTGAAAGATTAGTTGGCTTGCACTGTTAATTGATTAATGTTTGTTGGTTTAAAAAAAATTGTTTGATGTTTGGTTGCTATGTTTTCTATTAATTCAAATTTATTGTTTGCTTTAGTTCATGGATATGCCAGCAGATTCTAGTGCGAGCTCTCCTTTCCAGGCCGAGGGCACCCCTACCCCTACCGCTACCCCTTCTACTCATACCCCTACCCATACCCCTACCCCTACGGCACCTTGCCCCGCCCCTAAGCCCAACAAGAAACCTGCTTCAATAGTTTGGAGTCATTTCACCAAACTAGAGGGTGGTGACCCAAGTAACCCCCAAGCCAAGTGTAACCATTGTGGGAAAATTTATGGGTGTCACTATAGAAAACATGGCACCTCACAATTAAAGGTGCACTTAGAAGAACAATGCAAAAAAAGTCTAATATTAAGATCACTACAAGAGAAAAACCAATCTAGGCTAGAAATTGGACTTCAAAAAATGGCTGATGGGACTAATGGCGGTGCAACTTTGAGGGAGTATACTAAGTATGATCCCGATGAGTGTAGAAGACATCTAGCTCGTATGGTCATTATGGACGAGCTACCTTTTCAAGTTGTTGATGGGAAAGGGTTCCAAGCGTATTCTCGCTACTTGGAACCAAGGTTTAATATTCCTTCTCGCCACACAGTGGCAAAGGATGTAAAAAAACATTTTTATATTGAAAAAGTGAAGTTGAGGGGTCAATTGGCGGATCAATTTGTTTGTCTCACTGCTGACACATGGACATCGGTCCAAAATTTTAATTATGTCTTTGACTGTGCATTTTATTGATTGCCATTGGACATTACAAAAGAAAATTATAAAATTTTGTAAAATCACCGATCACAAGGGTGGGATAATTGGAAAGGCCTTGGAGGCCGCAATAAAGGAGTGGGGGTTGACCCGAGTTGTTACAGTCACAGTCGATAATGCCTCGTCTAATGATGTCGCATTGGGACATCTAAGGACCTATCTTAGAGAGGCAAATAAGACATTTATGGGTGGTGAGTGTCTGCATGTGAGATGTGCGGCACATATTCTGAATTTGATTGTCAGTGATGGCTTGAGGAATCTTCATGACTCGATTGCTCAGGTTAGGATTGCTGTGAGATGGGTGAGATCTTCTCCTTTGAGGTTGGAGAAATTTATGGTTGCTGTGAAATCTGCTGGTCTAACATCTAAGAAGGGCCTTTGTACTGATATGCCTACACGATGGAACTCAACTTTTTTTATGTTGGAGGCGGCCCAAGAGTATAAGCTGGCATTTTTATTATTGGGTGACGAAGACATCCAATAAGTAAAGTATTTTGATGATCACGGGGGATTGGGGAAACCCGTAGAGGATGATTGGGAAATTGTAGCTGTTTTTGTAGAGTTTTTAAGGCTCTTTTACGATGTAACCATGAGACTATCTGCCACTTTGTACCCTACATCCAATGTTGTATGTCAGCAAATATGTAGGGTAAAAGAAGAATTAGATGACATGGTCGCGGGTGGTTATATTAGGCTGCGGGAGATGGCTTTGATTATGAGGACAAAGTACGACAAGTATTGGGGAGATTTAACTAGGGCTAATATTTTGTTATATGTAGCTGTCGTCTTTGACCCGAGATATAAGTTGGATGGCATGATATTTGGATTGGGCCTTGCGTATGGGCAAATATGGGCGGAGCTTATTGCGGCACCTACACCTACCCCATCAGCGTTAGGGGTTCCAGAAGTCGAAATTGGGAAAAGACGTAGATTGGAGTGGGGTGAAAGGTATGAGCAGACCCCCTTCCTTCGGAGTTCTCTAGAGACTCAGTCAGAGATAGATAGATACTTAGCAACAGAGCTTCTACCATTTTCACGAGACTTTGATATATTAAGTTGGTGGAAGGTGAATGCCGTGAAGTATCACATCCTTAGAGAGATAGCCCGCACACTTTTGGCCATCCCTGTTAGCACCGTAGCCTCAGAGTCGGCTTTTAGCACCGGAGGGCGTGTATTAGATTCATTTCGGAGTTCATTAGCTCCTACCACTGTGGAGGCTTTGATTTGCACGCAGAATTGGATCAAGGGAACTCCAATTCATGTTTTGGATGTTCTTGAGTATGAGGAGGCCGACGTCAAGGAGGAGGGTGATGATCAGCCTGGATCTGGTATTTATTTTAAGTTTATTTTTGAATTTCTTATTTTAATTTATTTATTTTCATTTAATTGGTATTCATTAGTTTGATTTTAAATTTAATTGTTATAGTGATACATGAGACGTCTACGGCTACCTCTGATGCAGTATGATTTTGTATTAGACCTACCATTGCCATGGTTTGCACAATTTCTCCCTTAATTATTTTTTGCATTTAAAATTTTGTTTCATCCTTATAATTTTATAATTCTCATTTGTTTTATTTTTAACTTATTAATATTTCACGTTTTAGAACTTATTTACTTTTATGATCTTCATTTGCAGTCTCATAGCAGTCAACACAACTCACCATTCAGTGAACTCACCACCACGACTCCACCCCAAAATCAAATTGAGAAATTATTTTGTCAATTTACAATTAATTGTAATGTTGCTATAATAGTTAATTGTACAATTTGTAATAATTTTTTTTTTAGAGGAGTTTGTAATAGTTTATTAGTTCTCTTAATTTGTATTTTGTATAATTGTAAACTACTTATTTTAGCTTAATGCCTTAGTGATGATTATTATTTAATTAGTTAATGTTGAAACTTAGTATAATGATAATCTATATATATTATATATTTTTATTTTCAATTTTTAAATATATAAATTAAATTCTGGGCCCAAAGTGGCCCAAAAACATATTCTGGGCCACTTAGGGCCCAGAAAAATATACTGGGCCAAAGGCCCAGTAGTGGGGTGCGGGGGTGCGGGCGGATGGAGGTTCACCCCCGCACCCCGGCCACCGGACGGGGTACCCCGCCCCCGCATGAACGGGGGAGGGGTGTGGGGAAAATTCCCCATCCCCTGCATATGCGGGGGCGGGGGGCGGGGGAGGGGTGGCCCCGCCCCGTAAGGGGCGGGTATCACCCCTAACTCTTAGACAGTACCTTCGTCGTTACCCTCATGTATCTTAGCTCACTCTACTTCTCATGACCATCCATCTGCACTACACGGCTCCAAGCCACTCTGAGGCTTGAGCACCGTGTAACCATGCTTAGGACAGATTACCCATTACATACGGTGAATCTGTCCGGCACGTGCGTCTAACCAGACAACACACGTACCTTACTCCTTTATTTCTTAAGACCATCATTTAATACATTGGTCACGGACTCGTATGGCAAACGCCATACTCCGTTACCAACCTTCTCATAACCCGGCTAGCACGATCCTTCATGCTAGCCGTACTTCATGATAGTTCATCCCAACACTTAGCACGATGGGACTCTGTTCATAAACACACTTTACGTCACGCCACATAGTTCGAGACTAAATCCCAAGCTATGCCGTGACCCTATCCCGTCATCTTTCATACATCCTAACCCATCACAGCATAGCTTCATGATTGACCACGTCATTTCATGACGTAGCCCAATCACGCTTTCGCTGCACTGCTCTGATATTTCTTGGCCACTTAGCACATACTTATGGCCATAGGCCGACTACTTGGCGACGCTCGTCGCCGTGGATTATAGCCATATCACAACATCTTACGTCACGCCATATAGATCGAGACTATTCTCAAGCTATATCGTGACCTTGTCACGTCACTTCTGACATTCCGCTACGTCACCTTTAGAACTCATCACGAGTACGGTTCCTCACGTACTCTCGTCACAACGTGACACCTCGTCACGTTCCTTCTACATCACTCTTACGCTAACCCTTCACCCGTCACAAGCACGACTTCTTAATCGACCACGTCACTTAGTGACGTTGCCCAGTCATGCTTTCGCTACGCTACTCCGATACTTTCTAGCCATTTGGCACTTACTTCCAGCCATAGCCAGTCATATGGCGACACTTGTCGCTTTGGACTACAGGCCATATCTCACACTTCGGGACACTGTTCCACAGTTCCCGACACCATACATCAAGCTTTTCGCCCATCACTACGACTTCACCTTTATTTTCGCGACACGCCATACGGTGTATCGCTGCAGCTCATGGAGTACTCCTCATGTACTCCCTTCACAAGGCTACGCTACGTCGCCACTATGTCATTCACGCCATATGATGCGCCACTCCATTACAATGGAGTACACCCCATATGTACCCTACCCACAATACTACGCCACGTCACCACTATGGCACACACACCATACGGTGTATCACTCTGCCACATGGAGTACACTCCACGTGTACTCTATCCATAATACTACTCTACGTCACCGCTATGGCATACACGTCATACGGTGTACCATCTCACCACATAGAGTACACTCCTCGCGTACTCCATTCACGGCACTACGCCACGTCACCGCTATGACATACACGCCATACAGTGCATCGTTCCACCATATGGAGTACACTCCTCGTGTACTCCATTCACGGTGCTACGCCACGTCACCGCTATAGCACTCACGCCATACGGTGCACCATCTCACTACACAGAGTACACTCCACGTGTACTCCTTACACGGCACTACACCACTACTACTGCACATACACTACCACCACACTTCACAGCACAATCCACAACACTACACAGCACACTTCCCAACTACGTCCAACACTTCACCACATCACGTCACATCGCCACTACACAACAAATCCTATAATGCTAGCAGCACAGTCCACAACCTAATACTAGCTAGCATCTAACATTTAATATAAAAGGCGAGGGATAGAGATTTATACCGTCGACGGGATAACCCGTGCGTCGCTCGTTGACCGTTACAGCGATAACGTCGGAGGAGCGTATGGGTGGCTGCACCGCGTACAGAGACTGTTTAAGCATTTGGATAGCTAGGTGTGGTCTTGGAAGGGCCTAAGGTGGCCTTAATGATGCTGGCAAGGGGCATAACACGACAGCTATAGCCGTGTGCAGTGACGATCAATCACGCGCAGTGACTATCCATCACGTGCAATGACCAACCCACCACATAAAGTGGTGGTTTGGGCCTAAGGCTGGGCTAAGGGAACTGCCGGAGGAGCCGTGGAGGCTCGGTGGTGGTTGGCACGGTGGCCTACGGTGGCTGGCCGTGCACTGTGAGGGAGGGTAGGTCGTGGGAGAGTGAGAGAGAGTGTGGGGCCGTGGGTGGCAAATCGGGCCCATGGGTGGTGCCATTGGGTTCGTGGTGGCCTTAGGATGCCGGCTAGGGTGGTCGTTCGCCGTGGGTGGTGGCGGACGGCGGCGGGGGAGGCTAAACCCGTGCGGTGGAGAGAGGGGTTTCGGGAGGTGGAGGAGAGGCTTATTGGCCGTGGGTTTGCTGGAGTAGGAAGGGGTAGACCTCAGGAGTCTCATGGTGGTGGCCGGTGGCCGAGATAATCGCGCACGGCGACGCTAGGGGGCTGCACAGTGAACCCGTGCATGGGTGCACCTGTGCTCGTGCATGGGAGGCTACCGGCAGGGAGAGGGAGGCTGGGGTTGCTGGAGGAGGCCGGTCGGTAGCTAGAGCAGCTACCCTGGAGGTGGTGGCGCCGGAAGACGGCGCACGGCGGCGCATGGGGCTCTAAGCCCGTTCGGGCTTGCACCGTCAAGGGAGGAGGAGGGGCGAGCGTGAGGGGGCAAGGCCGGTGCTGGGGGACTCGCCGGAGGGAGGCTGTTCCGGTGGTGGTGGCCGTGAGGCACACCGACGCACGGCGGCGCCGGGCTAGGCTGGAGGAGATCGAAGGAGAGAGAGAGAGGGCTTCCGTGCTATGCAAGCAGTAGGGAGGAGAGAGAGAGAGAGTAGGGAAAAGTGAGGGAGAAAGAGAGAGGGGCTGGGGTTTTATCCTAAAACCCGACGTCTGGGGGTCTATAAAATGGTCTACTATGACCTTTAAACACTACTTTAAAAACAAGTAAACGTTTATTTATTTAAAAGCATCGAGAGGAAATAAGATAGAATATTATTTAAAATAATATTTCTCCATCATTTATAAAATGATGAAGTCTTACTTAAAATATTTAAAAGAGTAAAACTATTAATTTAATTAAAGATTTCATCATTATTTAGATCACATAATATTTTAAATAACTGGAATCATTTATATAAAATGATTCCTACAATTATAATATTTTTGGAGCTCTTCAAAGATATTATAATTGAGTTATTTAAAATATTATTTATATAAATAACGATGAGAATATTCCATTTAAAATACACATAACTTTAAAGCACAAAGCTAATTTTAGAAATCACATAGTATCTTTAAAAACAAGCCATCGAGGTCTGGCACGCATAACGGAGCTCTTAGACACTAGAGAGGAGGAGCGGGCTGTCCATCACATCTGACGTAATTGCTTACATCAGAAGACTGAAAGAGGAGCAGGTCTACTGAATCTGACGTAATATCTTACGTCAGAAGAAAGAAGGAAGAGCAGGGTGTTACATGTAATACTATAGTATGATAATATATAATTAGACACTAAAGTGTATGTCTGGTATAAAAATACGTTAGATATTAGTATAGAAGTAAATTAGCTGTGAATGATTTAGTTTTGAATGATTTAGTTTTAGTTTTTAATTTTTTTCAAAAAAATTGATATTTAAAAGCCCACAAAAAATTCTTTTTTAAATGGGCTAAAAATGAAGTTAAAAAAAGAAGAAGCTCAAAGCGAAAGCCCAAATCCCACTATGCTCCGATAAGTTGGAGTCAGAGTCGAATTGGAGCCCACATAAGTCAGAGTTGGAGTCAAATTTCAGATTTGAACTCCAACAAAGTCAACGTTGGAGTCGGATTTAGGGGAATCTAACTCCAACTAAGTCGGTGCTCACCCCTAATCATTCTTTCTCTACACTTAGATCAAAAGAGGGCAATGGTTTGAGCTTTAGATTGCTTGACTTTGAACTGAGGTGGTTTCAAATAAAGTATACCAGGTTGAAACCCCAAAGGCCCTATCTAGCCTTTCTTTTTTAAAAGATCTCCCTTCTTTACTATCATTCTAAGTATATTTAATACTTTGAAACCAGATTACTAAAGCCTAAGGCCACATTCTTCCACTACCTCTCTAAATGTTTCTATCTGAGTAACAAGTCTCACAATAGCCTCATACTTTTCATGGTGGTGTAATATCTCATTAAAATATCCCATACATAATCATGCCATGTCGCCTTCAGGTTTCAAAGCTTTAAGAAGTAGACAACTGTCCTTTCTTTGTGCAATCAAAGGATTACTATAAAAACCAGCAACAAGGCAGGTTCTTCCACTAGTATTCTCAATAACTTACGGCGATATGTGATAATTAGAATATGTGTCCAAACTTGAATTTATACATATTCTTCCATAAGAAAGTAACACCTCCACTAAGGCCCTTGCTATCCACTACAAAGCTATGGTCAAAATCTATTAGTCTTTTCACCCTTTCCACTTTAATCCTATTACACTTAGTCTCCATGAGAAAAATAACTTTTGGGAATTTAGTTTTCATCGAAAGGTGGAAGTTCTCTAGCCTTCCAAGGGTTAACAACCACTCAGCAGTTCCAACTTAGACAATTCATGGTCATCGGTGGAGCTGCTTAACAGCCTCCACCAATACTTCTTGGTTTATACTCCCTTCAGGACAAATGGGGAGTTTAGATGTTTTAATAAAGCTTTCTATCTAAGATACCACTTCAAAGTTAAAAGCTTCTCTTCTTTTTTTTTTTTTTTGGCAACTTTATGACTTCCATCTCATCAGTGACTTCAAAAGCAAGTATTTATTTTAAAAAAATTATCCCCGGCTCTTCTCTTCCAGCTAGCTAATTTTTTATACTTATTAACAATTGTAATTTGCTCAGCGATAAAATCATCTAGGGAGCTTACCTGATATTCTAGAGTCATTCCAACCTATTGAACCATTAGCCATATGTTGGGATAAATTTTCCTTATCATGCTCTTCTGCTTTTGAATTACTAACGCCATCAATGGGATTTTCCAAAGAAAATTCTCTCTCCACTGTTATGATTTTCTATTGCTTGATTCTCGGATTGTGATACCTTTGTTAATGGCACAGGAGTCTCGTTATTCATTGGGATTTCCTCCAAACTTTCCAATGTTTGTACCAGAGAAAGAATTTGTATTGCCTTTTCCATTGTCCAAAACATCCTTGTCGGAGTTGGCTTGTCGTTGGACCGATAGGTAAGAATCTGCCGGTAATCCACCACCCTTCCTTGTTCAAAGCCATTGAAACTGACTGGATTAGCCTGAAGCCAAGGACCATACTAGGATTGTACCTCATCAATCATCTGCTTTCCTCCATTCATCTTTGAACATCTCCCCTTACCATGCTTAATAATACCACAATGGAAACAAAAAGTTGTTAGTCGTTCATATTTGAGTGTTATTTGCATATGTTTGTCACCAATTTTCAAGAGTTTGCCTCTTACTAGTGGTTTGGTGATGTCTATCTCCCACTCAAACTCGTGGAAATTTGCCCCAACCAAATCCTTTCCATCAATGTTAGCCATTTCCACTCTTCCTGTAGCCACTCCAAATTGTTCACCGATTTCTCTCGTCATACTACCAATAAGCATATCATATAGTTGGACCCAAACAAAACCGTAGTTAAAGAGATGTCTTTTGGGGGAGTACTACAATCAAACTCTTGAAGGCGCACTAGAAGTCCATCAAAAGACAATGGCCATCCCATCAAAACTTTCTCCTTATCTAGTTCACGCTGAAATCCCAATATAAATCGATTTTCACCAGCCTCTTTGAAGTATATCCATCCGTTAGGTTTCTACACTTTCAAAATAGTATTCTCGAAAGCCTCTATGTTTATCACTTTATCAGCAATGACGAGTGCTAACAAACAAAGTCTTCCTTTTTTTGATAGAATCATGCAATACTTCTGTAGGTAGCACTATTAATTCATGTTTTTCTTGATCCATCAGGCTAAATCGTAAGAGTGTGCATCTGGACCGGATTTTTTTCTGGTCTGGTTAAAATTTCGAAAATCTGAATAATCCGAGTGGATAATCGCCAAGATTGGATCCGGGCAGATATAAAATTAATTATATCCGCCCGAATCATTACGGATCCAGTATTTAGCTGGCATACCATCCGTAACCGGCTTTTACAAAAGGCTGAAGCCATAGGGTGGTAACCTAAAAGGCAAAAGTTAAGTAACCCGTAGGTTACCTCTTCCCCAAAACAAAAGTAAAAAGGTAACTTTTTCATTTCCTCTCTCTCAGACTCTCTCTCTCTCTCTCTCTCTCTCTACTTTGTTTCCTTTCTTTCAACCATTTTGAAATTGCAGCACACACAATCCTTGTCTCTCTCTTAGGGTTTGTACGTGCTTCATATGAAGCCCATCTACATCTATTTTTTCGTGAGCTCTCTCTCTCTAAGTTTGTATTTGTAGATCTGAGATTCTGTGTTTGTAGATCTGAATCTAGGTCTGGTTTGATTCTGTTTTTGTTTTTTTTCCTAATTTCGATTTTTTCTTGCTATTAATCTTTCTAGATGCTGCGATTGTATTCATTAAACTTTTTTTCCATTCTTTTTGGTTTGGATCTAGGTTTGGTTTGGTTTTTTTTGTTTTTGTAATCTCTAGTCTATTTTTGTTTTGGATCTGGGTATGGGGTTTTTTTGTTTTTGTTTTATTTCTAGTGTATTTTCGATTTCTTTTTTCTTGCTAGTCATCTCTCTAGATGTTGGGACTGTGTTTATTAAACTTTTGTACCCTTCCTTTTTGGTTTGGATTTGAGTTCGATTTTTTTTCCTAATTTCTAGTCTATTTTCAATTTTTTCTTGCTATTAATCTCTCTTCATGCTGCGATTGTGTTCATTAAACCTTTTTTTCCATTCTTTTTGGTTTGGATCGGGGTTTGGTTGGGTTTTTAATTTTTTATTTGTAATCTCTAGTCTATTTTTGTTTTGGTTCTGGGTATGGAGTTTTTTTGTTTTTGTTTTTATTTTTAGTCTATTTTTTATTTCTTTTTCTTGCTAGTCATCTCTCTAGATGTTGAGACTGTGTTCATTAAACTTTTGTCCCCTTTCTTTTTGGTTTGGATTTGAGTTTGATTTTTTTTCCTAATCTCTAGTCTATTTTTAGTTTTTTTCATGCCATTCATTTCTTTGGATCTTGTATATCAAGAATCCGAAGTTCTATATTTCTCCACTGCGTTCATTAAACTTTCTTTTCCTTTCTTTTTGGTTTGGAACTGGTTTTGGTTTGGTTTTATTTTTTTCTCTAATCTCTAGTTTGTTTTTTATTTTTTCTTGTTATTAATCTCTCTGGATGTTGTGACTGAAGCCATTATTCTAACCTTCCATTCCTTATTGGCACACTCAATATCATTCTCTATATATGAATACCATTTGGGATATTATTTTTTACTAATTTTTTGATTTTCATTTCTTTGTTTTCCGCTACTCACAATGAAGATGATAAAGGGGCTTGACTTCAAATGTTCTTCCATAGTTTTTTGCTGATGTTTTTGAATTTTTCACTATTTGTTCCTTGTAAAGCTAATGACTTGCAATATGATGTAAACAATAATATAAAGTCTGTAGCGTTTCATGTATGTTGATATCTATTATTATTTATTTTGTTTTATAAAAAATTGAATAGGCAATAAAAAATTTCAAAAAATGCCTATAAAAATATGCATTATATAAAAAAATCCCTATACAAATGACAAATATAAAAGCCTACAAAAACAGCCACTTAAAAAGTGTTAGAAAGTTTTTTTTTTTTAATCGTTTTAAAAGTGGTAAAAACTAAAAACATAATTTTTCTCAAAAAAAAAAATCCGAATATCCAATTTGAAACCAAATATATCTGCCCAGGTTTTAATCCGGTTTATCCGAGCGGATGTCCGCCCGCTTTTAAAAAGTCAGATCCGGATCCTCCCGAATATCCAAATCTGGATCCGGATGCACAGCCCTACTAAATCATTCCCAAAGTTTTGCTAACTCGTCTTCCATACTTACCTCTTCAAACTCACGTCCAATAGGCAATGACTTTGCCTTGGCAAAGAAAAGCACCTCACCGAAAGGATAGGACTCCATCTAATTATTTAAATTGTACCATTTTTTCAAATACAAAGGCAAGCACAGTAATGATTTTGAGAGACAAACTTATAGCATCAAAGGTATCACATGCTAAATTATATCTTATAAACTATAGTGCCAAGTGTATTTAGCAAAATGGTTCGAGCACGGAGACAACCTCGCTTGTTTTCAGGAAACTTCTCAACTCATTTTATCTCATCTCATTTAATCATTGCAACTTTCTTAAATTCCAATACAAAATAAAATAAACAATTCAATAATTTCAAATTTCAAAACAAAAATAATATTAAAAAATATATTCTAACAATATTTTGTTCAACTTTTTAACTTTAATTTCAATTCATCTCCTTTGCAAAAACAAACGAGGTGCGATTATTGTTTTTAATTCCGTACCGTACAGTGTCATACCGGCCACTAGTCCGGTACAAGCAAACCTCTGTTTCGTACCGTCTCAAATACCGGGTGTATAGGCCTATACCGGCCGAAACAAATATTTCAGCCGGTATACATTCTACAACTTGTTTGGATGGTATTTTCGCAATTTCAGTAAACATCTAGAGGTTATTTCGAAAAAAGTATGTTTGTTGTAACTTTTTTTTTTTTTTTATATGATGTTTGTTGTAACTTAAAACTTAAGAATTTATGTTAGTTAAAACTTAAAACTTAAAACTTGTATTGAGAAGTATAGAGTTTATGGCTTATTTTGTTGTTATTTTAGAATACAATTAATGTTTGTATATATATAATTTATCCAAAAACTATTCTGAAATAGTACATGAAATGGCACCGGTACAAAAAGGTTATTGGTACCAAAATATTATTCCAAAATAATACCGGTACTGAAATATTTCATTCTAATACCTTGATCAGTATGGCCTCCGGTATGATATTCAAAACTTTGGATGCAATGGCATTATATGTTTTTGTTATATTGACGAGGCCGTACAAGGGTTTTCACCTCTGTGCATGGATCACGACTCATATGTTTTTGTTACATGCTCTAATTATCTCGAATAACATGATGGCATTCAAAAAATTACATGAAGTTTTTATTTATTTATTTATTTATTTATTTTTATGTTGGTCGCATAGTTATAATCCTTTTCGTCAATATACATACATACGTAGGAAAAAATATAATTCCTTTTATCTGTCTTTCCCGTTGGTCAACTTCTTCGTATGACTACTTTTTTTAATGCAACATTCACTCATGGAAGCCATAGGAAGTCATGGGAACAACTTTCTATTTTATAACATTCACAGCACAAAAAAGACGTGGAAAGCACTTGCATGAGGCTTTGACAGCGTTTTTGGTAAACCATATATAGAAGCAAGCACTAATAAAGGTACAATATATTCCTATCAAAAAAAAAAATAAAGGTACAATATTTAAATATATATATATTTATATCAAGGGTCGAATGCTCTGAGTGTGAAGCACGATCGAGTAATTTTTAAATATACTTGTTTCTCCCCCAACAAGTAATCGGTGATTCGGTGCTCATGCGTAAGAAAAACTTTGCTTTCATTATCATAGAATGAATATAGGATTCATTTCTCCGGAATTAAAAAAATAATAATGATTATTGTATTTTTTTTTTTTAAAGCACATTTAGTAAAATAGTTACATGACATAATTCTATTTGAACGATTAATTTTAAAAATTGAATTTTACAAATCAAATCTAACAATTTAAATGATCATGTGAATGATGTACTCTACATTTCGATTTGAAAATAAGTAGAGATATAATATAATATAATATATTATAATATGAGCTTTACAAATCATATAAGTTCCAACCTTAATTATAATAAGAACTATGTATTATTTCTATTTTTTTCCAAACTTTAAAATGTATTTAGTTTAGTGTATGTTTGAGATTGTGGTAGAAAATATAACTTATAGTTTTAGGGCTTATAGCTTAAATAATAAGTTTTACTATTAAAAAATAATTTACTGTTTAATGACCATATGTTTAAAGCACTTTTAAACATGTTACATTTGTTTAGAAATAACTTTAAAAAATGCTTTATAAGATGTAGAAATGACGATTATTTGATTTTTTAAACATTATGACCATATTTTTTAAAATTTGAAAATTGTAATTATTTGAAAGTTGTATGGTTATTTTCTCACATTGGGGGTCTTTTAAAATTCGAATTATGCTATGTGTTATTTGGAAAATGATGTTTTTCCTCAAGCGTACTTTTTAACTTATTCGAGATTAAAGAATATTTAATATATAACACACAAACAACTTAATTATTCTATTAAAAAGCTTCTAAAATTATTTAAATAATTTTTAAAACTTTTAATGCAATCCTAAACAAGCCCTTAAAAAATTAGTCTAAAGACCCCTAAAGTGGGGAAGTAGTGATTAGTCAACTTGTGACAAAAGCTCTAAAAGGCTCCTACGTCCGATCCATCCACTAAAATATGTTGAACTTTAGAGCAGATATAAATTAGTCAAACTATAATTAAAAAGAAAAAAAATAAAACTATCTATTTTACGATGGCTCCCAAAAATATGGAGGACTTTAAAGTTAGGTTTGAATACACAGGTCAAATGAGATAATATGAGATGTTTTGAATAGTAGTTGAATAAAATATTGTTAGAATATATTTATTATTATTATTATTATTATTATTATTATTATTTTAGAATTTGAAAAAATTAAATTGTTTATTATATTTTTGTATGAAAATTTAAAAAAGTTGTAATAATTGAGATGAAATGAGATGAGGGTTTTGTGTAAGCAAATGGAACCTTCATAATGGTACAGCTGCAAATCTATTCTTCACCCATTTTTTTTTTTTCCTTTTCTAGATTAAATATTCTGATAGAAATTAAATGTAGGCTAGTTTAAGACTAATACATCATTACTATTTATTATTTTATTATTATTTTTTATCTACTTTTCACCTACTTTTTACTAGTATTTATTAATATTTAATATTTTATCATTACCTTTTGATTACAATTCTCATAATATTTAAAAATACCTCACTACTCAGATGCAACCTTATTCAAAGATGCAACCTTATTCAAAGATTTAGGATGACATTTTTATCAGAGAAAATGTACTATTTTCACCTCTTTTTTTTTCCTCTCAAATTTATATTTAAAAAATTGTCACATACTATTACTTACAATTTTAAATTCTTTTGCTTCTAATCACTTTCAAACGTAGCTTTAGATATCAAATACAGCTAGAGCTCTTTCAGCCCTTTCTTTTCCATTTTAAGACTTTATGTCATCATTGGTTGAGAACTTGAGTTTGTAAATAAGCCAAAATGAAGGCAAATAGAATTATGAAAAACAAATACACCCATCTATAGAATTATGAAGAATAAATAGAAACAGAATTTGGTAATATGGTAACACTCCCGTGAGGGTATTTGTCCCACAAGTTTGTGATGGACAAAAGGAATTGAGTGAATTGATTTGTGCACCAGTGGCCCCTATTTATAGGCCACCATGCACTGGTTAGCAAAAGGCACAACCATTGGTAACTTAATGGTTGGCAAAGGACACAACCTTAAGAACTGACACAACACTAAATCAAAAGGTTGTGTCTTTTAACACTTTACTAGTAACACACAACCTTTTGATTGTATATCTTGACACTTCCTTAACCATCACCTCTCATGGAAACCATCACCATGAAGAGGGTTTCATTTCAAGGGATACATCGTTTGGTGATCACATCCCTTAGAATTACATCTCCCACTTGATCACACAAAAGAGTGATGATCCAATTTAGTATTTTACCTTGGTACCAGCATTAGCTTTCCGCTACTAAACTCTCATCTGCATACTCTTGCAGATCGGCATTAGAGCATGACAAGCCTCTTCGTGCACATGTTTTTGTCATTACCTTATTTGACCGCACTATTTACGATATGTGCTCCCACTGATCACATATTAGGGGTGTCTTCATTTCACTAAAAAATTTAGTTAATGGCATCAATTCTTCGTGACTGGATCAATAATCCATATCCTGTGATTGGATCAATAATCCATATCACTATCACAATTGACGACTTCAGCTGAATACACAACACATGTATTGATCTGCTCTGAATTTTCGTTAAGTACTTCCTCTAGAAGTTATTCCTAAGGTTTTCCCTAATCACCTTATCAACGATTTTACAAATGATTAACCGTTTACTTGGGTAATCAAATCACATTTCACTAAAAGTTTAGTGAACGTCACTGAATTTTCATTAAGAACTTCCTCTCCTAAGTCTTTCCTTAATTATCTTATCAACGACTTTACCATAATCAACATTTTACTTGGTTAATCAACATGCATTGAAATTTTATGAAGTACTAACCCTAAGGCCATTATTGAGGTTTTTCTTGATCACCTTATCAGTGACTTTACAAATGACCAAAATTTTTATTTGGGTATCACCATAACTCTAATTTTCTAGGTCTTCCAAAATTTTCTGAGTTATGCATGTCAACCATAAGATCGCTTCACCTAGGTTTCTCTCAATCATATTCTAGTCACATGTTTTCTGAATCTCTCCAAAGATAAACCTTTGGTCATCGGATCTGCTACCATCTCAATCAAGGAAATAAAATTAACCTAGACCTCACCTATTTCCACTATATTTAAAATATAGTGATAATGCACATCAATGCATTTTTTCTTGAAACTCTGTGTTTCACTTTTTATCAATGAGATAGGAAATTGATTATCACAAAACACATTGATTAGTTCTATGGATACATCTAAATTCAAGCTTTCAACAAAGCATTTTATCCACACCGCATTACTCACTGTAGTACTACAAGCAATATACTCTGCTTACATAGTATACTTAACAACACATCTATGTTTCTTACTTAACCAAGAAATTGTTGTTCCATCAAATATAAATATGTATCCAGTTGTAAATTTTCTATCATCTACATCACTTCCAAAATCAACATCATTATAGCTGATTAATTCTAGATCATTGTTCTCAAAACATAATTTCAAATTTTTAATACCTTGTAAATATCTTAATATACGCTTCACTGCTTGCCAATTTTCTTTACCTGGATTGGATTGATATCTGCTGACCAATCCTACTGCATGTCAAATATCAGGTCTGATACTTGTCATTGCATACATGAGCCTTCCCACAACTTGAGCATAGGGAACTTTAAGCATTTCGCTTATTTTCTCATCATCTTTTGGGTACATACTTTTATTTAAAATATGACATTTGCAAATAGGCGTACTAAAAGATTTTCAATTTTTCATACCAAATCTTTTAAGCACTTTTTCTAGATATTTTTCTTGATCTAAATACAATAAATTCAAATCTTTATCTCTAGAAATTCTTATACCAAGAACATAGGCGGCTTCATCTATGACTTTTATTTCAAATTTAGATTTCAAGAATTTTTTTGTTTCATGCATCATATCTAGACAATTACTTGCCAATAATATATCATCAACATACAATGATAATAATATTAATTTATTATCATTTTTTCATATGTATACACAATGATCTAATTAACTCATTTCATATCTCAATTCAAAAATGGCTTGGTGAAATTTCAAGTACCACTGTCTGGAAGATTGCTTAAGTTCATGCAGTGACTTTCTCAACCTATAGATTTTCTCTTTATGTCTTTTAATTTGGAATCCTTCTAGTTGAATTATAAAGATGTTCTCTTTTAATTCACCATTGAGAAAAGCTATTTTTACATCTAACTAATGTAATTCCAAATTCATCCTGGCAACAATAGACATGATGATCCTTACGGATGTGAATTTCACCACAAAGTCTACACCTGGTTGTTGAGTATATCCCTTGGCCACTAACCTTGCTTTGTATTTTTCTAAACTATCATCAATTTTAAATTTTCTTCTGAGAACTCACTTACAACCAATAACTTTTCTATCTTTTGGAAGATCTGTTAACTCCCAAACATTATTTTTGTTTATTAATTCTATTTCATCTTTTATGACCTCAAGCCATTTATCAGAATCAATACTATTATTGATTGCCTTAGAAAAATTTTAAGATCATTACCTAAATTTTCCAAACTGGTATGTAGTGCATAATGATCTTGAAATAATATTGATGGTCTTCTGGATCATTTACTCCCACTATCTTAAATATCAATACCTGAAAATTGATTTTCATCTGACTTTATTTTATTTTTATTATTCTGTATTTGAATAATATCAGAATTTTCATTGTCAAACTTTGTGAAGATCTGTTGATTCTCTAAATCATTTAATAAATCTATTTGATCAATAGGAGTAATAAGGTTCGTATTTTTCAAGAAAACTGCATTCATACTTTCTATCAATCATTTTCTCAAAATGATAAAATCTATAGCTACTTTCGTTTTCTACATACTCAATAAAACTGCATTCCTAGGTTTTAATTTTTAATTTATCCCTTAGTGGCCTTCGGATAAGCACTTGTGCCTTACAATCCCACAATTTGAACTTGTTTAAGTCTGGTTTTTGTCCCATCCATAACTCGTAAGGTGTAAGAGGTTTTGCTTTGATTTCAACTCTATTTAATATATATATAGCAGTCAATAATACTTTATCCCAAAAATGTATTGGTAGATCAGCAAATATCATCGCACCATATCCAATAAAGTTCTATTTTTCCTTTCTGCAATGCCATTCTGTTGAGGTTTATATGGTATAGTATAAATATGTCTTATACCATTCAATTTGTCTAAATTATCCAAAACTTCAAATTTTCCTCCTCTATCATTATTCAGACTTTTAATGGGCCTACCCAATTGGGCTTCTACTTATAATTTAAATTCTTTAAATTTCTCAATTGTCTCAGATTTATGCTTGAGTAAGTAGATATGCTCATATCTTGAATAATCATCAGTGAAAGTAATAAAGTACTTCATCCATCTATAGGTTTTAGTTTTAACAGGTCCACAAAGATCAGAATCTATAATTTGTAGTAAATCCGTAGATTTCTAATTTTTGAAAAAGATTTACTACTCATTTTTCCTTTGATGTATGGTTCACATATTTCAAAATTATCTGAGTTTATTTGTGATATTAATCCACTTTTACACATTCTGATCATCTTATTTTTATTTGTATGGCCTAATTTTAAATACCATAAATATGCACAATCTGTAGACACATTCAAATAATTATTAATAGGTACTTTGTTAATATCAACATTCAGAACATACATATCATGATCTTTCACGCCTTTCACTGAAACATTCCTTTTAGTTATTATAACGATTCTGGACTTAAACTCAACTGTGTAGCCTTTCTAATCTAGTACAGGGATTAATACTAAATTCCTACGAATATTAAGTACATATAATACATCACTAAGTAAAATAACGGAACCATTTACTTTAAATTTACATGTACCTTGCCCTAAGACATCACAGTATGTGTTGTTACCCATATACACTCTGTACTCTCCTATTTGTTCATCTTCAAGTTTGACAAACATATTTTTATTCCTACATATATGTCTTGTTACTACAGAGTCAACCCACCATGAATTTGACACTGGTTCCACTAGCATTACTTCTAAATTTGTCATCACAATTTCCTTGCTTTCTTGTACTTTTCCCTTATTTGGATATTGTGATTTGTAAGGTCTCTTCTTTCCATACTTCAAACAATTTCCAGTAAATGGTTTACTTTGTTTCATTTTCAACTATTTTTTTCTTCAATTGTTTTGGCTTCATCTTTCATCTTGTTCTGTGTAGAATGCTTGTCCTGAGCCATCAATAAATTGGATGATTCACTATCTTTATTCATTCTCTTCACCTTTTCTTCTTCAAGTACTAAAAGCACTAGAAGTGATATCATCATTATTTCATTTCTACTGTGTTAAAGAAGTAACAATGTGATCCCAAGATGAAGGGAAACTATTTAGTATGGTTGTAACTTACATTTTATCAGTGCGAAGATGACCAGCATCATGTAATTCTTTTGCAATTAATCCCATTTGAAGTACATGATCACCAATATCATCATTCTTTTTCAAGCAAGTCTGGTTATATTTATCCAATAATAACTGTATATAAGTATCCAACCTTAAACCATACTTTGCTTCAACTACATCCATAATTTCTTTAGTAGTTTCATAATCTTCAAATAAAGGATTAATGTGATCATTCATACAATGCAAAATTAAAGTTTTTGCCCATGCACTGAGTTTTTCCCATTTATCTTTATTTGAAACGCTGCTTCCACTTTCACTTACACCAACTTCTACAATTTCTTCACATGGCTTTGGTGTTCTTAATGTACATAAGGTTATTTCATGGGTTAGAATAAAAGTTATATACCTTTTCTAGATTCGAAAATTTCTTCAATTAAGTTTTTTATCCTCGATGGATCAATACCTTTCTTTAGTGCCATAAATAATAAACCTTAAAAATTAATCAACAAGAAGAATGTAGAAATAATAAAAGTGTACTATTTAAATAGAATAGTTCAACTGTGAAAAAAATTAAAACTATTACAAACTTAATAGTAATAATAACTCTTGGATTTAATCCAAGGTGGCAACCTCAAAATTCTCATATTATATTTTAAATAAGGAGAATAATGAAAGTGATGCTCCGATCGATGATATCCATGACCTTTCCTTAATGTTTCACCTTTTTCAAAGAATTTAGGCGATACTTTCGACCAACAGGTACTTTGTAATGTTTTGGTACAAAATTTGGAGCACAACGACTTTCGAACGAATCAAATCGGGCTTAAATGATCTCGAACAACCTGATGGAACAAATCTGTCACGAACCGATTCAGGAAATTGAGTAAACCGTTCAGCCAGTTCAAACCAGGTTTAGAAGAAAATCGACGATCGGTGGCTTAGTCAACGGCTCAGTCAGTGGCTCGGCTCGAAGATCAGCTTGCGGCTTGACTGGAAGGTGGCAAAACGGTGTCGTTTAGAGGTGACCGTTGTGTCTCTTCAATGCAAAAAATGACTCTGTCATTTTTCTCATTGGGCTAAATCCTTACCATTAGACGAAATGACGTTGTCGTTTTGATCTTTGGGCTGAATGATTATGTGGTTTAGTCCCTTCTGAGTTTGAATTTGATGACTGCTAGACGAAACGGTTTCATCTAGGGTTTTCTTCTTCCTCGTGTTAGGAATTTCCAGAAACTGTGAAGCTCGTCTTCACTTCCATCTGACCAGTTGGTGACCGGTGATGAGGACTCCAACGTGCTCCCGAGATTAAAGAAGTTTGGTGGCGGTGAGGGGCTTTGGCGACCGGCCGAAACAGTAACAATATGTGAAAATGAACTAAATAATTCATTGTTCCTTTATGTAAAATAATACTAATAATTTTCTTCTAAATAATAACAACTTATAATATTTTGAAGATTCCCATTGTACTCTAGACCCCCCACCGTGATTTGAAAAAGTTTCTCTCTTGAATTTTCAAGCAAACAAAGATGATTATAATATGCAAGTATGGTTGCCAAACCAAGCATTTGCCTATTTATCGTCTTCACAATGTGCGATAAAATTCCCTTTGACATAACCAAGCTCTGATACCACTGTAGAATTATGAAGAACAAATAGAAACCGAATTTGACAATATGGTGACACTCACGTGAAGGTATGACTCACTCAAAAATGAGCAGCACAAAGGCTATCCCAAGTATAGGAGCGTGTCGCGTAGTAATTAGGAACGAATTCCTAGATCGTCTCCACAGGGAAAGTGCTAAAAATAAACTCGTGAAAAATGGTGGAAATATTTATGATGGAAAAATAAAAATAAAAAGTGATGATATTTACAATGGATGGAAGAGTGCAGTGAAAAAAAAGATTACTGGTCGCAAACCAGATTCATTTTGTTTGATTTGGTTGTTTGGAGATTGCAGTGAAAATTAAAGAAATTAAAATGCGAGACTGTGAATTTAAATTGCTGAAAATTAAAAGACTGGAATTTAAATTCACTGAAAAATTAAATTGCATCAAAATAACTTGCAGAAAATAAATAACAGAAAATTGCATGACGATAAAATAAAAGTACTGAAAATTAAAGTGCAGAAAATTAAATTGCAGAAAATAAAAGACAGTAAAATAAAAGACTGTGAAATAAAAGTGCAGTGAAATAAAAGTGCAGAAATTAAAAGTACTGAAAAATAAATGACATTAAATTAAAGTGCATAAAATTAAATGACATAAATTGAAATAAAAAAAATAAAATAAAAAAAATTGGAGACTGCAGATAAAAGAGA
>QEOT01124261.1:26851-126221 GCA_003123785.1 Pterocarya stenoptera | reverse complement strand
CAGAAACAAAGTTAGTGAAAAACGACATGCCGTTTTGGTCTGCTGACCAAACGACATGTCGTTTAGCCAGCGCAGAAAATAAAAAAATAAAAGAAAAATAAAATAAAATAAAATAAAATAAAAATAAAATAAAATAAGATAAAATAAAATAAAACAAAAATTAGACAAGCAAAAATAAATAATAATAAAAATAAAACTTAGACAAATAAAATAAAATAAAATAAAGAAACTGAAATAAATAAAATTAAACAAGAGATGAAAAATAAAATTTAAGAGTGTGTTGTGCATGTGAAGAACTTATTGCCCAAATAAATCACAAGTTATAAAATCAAGCATAAAGTATGCTTTTAATTAATTTAATTCACAACTTGGATTTATGCCTCTTAATCAATTTATCCATCTAAAACCAATGATAAAATAATAAAACAATTAAAAATTATTGGTTTTAAATAGATAAAATATGCAATTATGCAGCTCAATCAAAGTATTTGTCCCACAAGTTGGTATGGACAAAAGGAATTGAGTGAATTGATTTGTGCACCAATAGCCCCTATTTATAGGCCACCATGCACCAATTGACAAAGGGAGCAACTATTAGTAATCCAATGGTTGGCAAAGGACACAACTTTAAGAAGTGACACAACCTTTTGACTTAGTCAAAAGGTTGTGTCTCTTGACACTTCCTTAACCATCACCTCATGGGAACCATCACCATGGAGAGGGTATCGTTCCAAGGGATACACCATTTGGTAATCATATTCCTTAGAATTACACATTCATAACCAACACGTGGGGGCTCACCATGCTGATACAATTCTTCATATTTGTTAGAATGCCCCACGTTCTATCTATCTTATTGCTTTTTCTAAAATTCTGAATCAACGTACTTATATGTCCAAGTTTATGAAATAGGAGACAAAGACATTCTTCAACTACAACAATTGATTCAATATTGGTGTAACTCTATCTATGGTTGCCTTTCGAGGCTGCAATGGAAATCCTGGCCAGAGCTCTACGAGGGTTGTCAAGTTTCCAACAAAATCTACTTTTATGGTTGGTCTTCTTTTGGACCATATTCCAGTCTATTGACCAAGAGAATATGAGATCTGGACTACTTTGTAAGAGCACTCTCAATGTCTTCTTTATTTTATCCTTTAAAATACATTACTAAAATTCACTTTTTCTATTTTACATACTGACTTTTACAATATGTCATACATCAGTTTATCTATTTTTTCTTTATATCATTTAAATATTATACTTTTTAATCTTTTTTATTCATTTAAAATATTTTCTCTAACTATCAATAATATCATCATATTTTTTTATATTTGCAATATCTCTCCATATACAATATCATATAATTATGTTCTATTTTAAATTAATCCAAATTTATAAGCTAAATCAAAATATAAATTAATTCAAAAAAAAAAAGAGATTATTTTTTCTGATCATTTCAAACCTTGATGAGTAACATACAGAATGTGGGATTCATTTTTACAAAATGAAATAGATAGTATCAGAAAACCCAAAGCCATCAACGACCTAAATCATTCCATGCTTGGTTTGTTGGTTAGTCCGACATTTTAACAAGCATCTCTTGTGCGGGCGACAATGCCAATAAGGCACCCAACGGATCTCATTAGTTCAGATGCATGCCAATGCCTTATGTTCATATCTAAATAATATTTTTTATACATGAAAAACTTCATGGTTTTGCCATGTTGAACAATTTTTTGTTTACTTCATGACTGCAGTTATTTCCATATAAGTCTTAAAAATGATGTTATGCACACTTGTATCATTGATTCTCTCTTGTGATGGCCAAAACTAAGAACAAGATAAACCTCTCAAACAAGCCATTATATAACCTTTATAAAAAAAGACTACGGACAGCAAAACGAAAGGGCAACGGCAAGTAACTACGCACAAAATTATTTATAAGAAAACAAATTGCGCACAAACAAACCAACAGAAATGGATAAAATCCAAGTACTCTAGATTGAACTTTATTGTGCGTACCATTGACAATAAAGCTGTGATCTTTATGATGTCTATTGCAAAAAATATGAAACCAAGTCACTTCCTCTAAAACCATTACCATATCTTTGAAGCAGGAGGTCTATCTTCCAAATCTGAGCAAATAAAGAGTCTTTTTACTTCATTAAATTCTCTCACAGGCTTTCAACCATTCAAAACTTTTAAGACACTTTTACCAGTTCTATAAAAACCTACCCCCCAACACAAAAGCAAACTCCAAATTCTGATAATTGTCCTGGGAGTTGAACAGAAACTCAATAGAACCCAGAAAAGGGCAAAAAAATGGATAGTAACAGGGCAAAAAAATTTGTAATCTTCACCTCAGCCATGAGAGCAGAGCTTGAAGACAATGGATGATCGATGATGGAGTCGACGAGCGAAATCGAGGAAGATGGAAGGCTTTGGTTCTGTCTTTGGTGCCAAATAAAGAGAGAGCGTGGGAACGAGTGAGGTTCGAATGTGAATAAAGAAATTTGAAGAAATGAGAAACTCAGGAGGAGGAGTGAGAAATTAATTAAAAATATTTACATTGATGAATATAATCCTCTACATCTAGCTGTTTCCTGCAGCTCAATGTAAAAAGATCTTTAAAATAAAAGATCCGGTGTAGGGTGTTTTGAGAGCATTTCTTTATATTTAAAAAAAAAAAAGGTATTATACAACATCCTTGGGAGTGCTTAGTCCTAATTCCTATATTCTCTATTTACACTTCTTTGACTAAATAGCACCTACGCCTTGAAATTTTTGAAGGGATTGTAGAGGTCCCCAACCCCATGCATCTACTGTCCTTTGGAGAATTGTAATGGAATAATTTGCTTATAAAAAAATTGCTATTATAAGATTTATACGGTTGCTACTCATATTTAGGGAGCAATTGGAAAACAGTCCAAAAGGCTTTTTTCCTTTTTTATGTTTTTAATTCAACATTTGGCCCCAAACTTGTCTTTCGTGGCTTTTATGTAAACGTGGGGCAGTTTAGATAGTGAATTGAAATAAGATAAAATGAGATGAGATGAGTTGAAATGAAAGTTGAAAATTGAATAAAATATTATTATTGTTTTGGAATTTAAAAATTTTNTTTTTTTTTGAGTTTTAAAGGAAATTTTCTCGTTGTTATGTATCATGAAATTATTGATGAGAAAAATGGTACATTTTTTAGTAAGGAACAATGTAGTTAACTATAAGTTCGTAATTCTCCAAATGATCCTTTAAATATTACAAGGTAATTAAATGTTGCATTTTTTAATTTTTAATCGGATTATTGAGATTTTAGTGATTAATATTTATATCTCTCAGATTTCTCTACTTTATTGCATTTTACTAAAATAAAGTAAGAGTAAGAAATAATATTGTATGAGTAGAAGATTATCAAAATTAAGTAAATAAATATTTAGAGATTGAAATATGCTTAAAAAATTAATTTGTTAAAAAAAATGATTACTTAGAAATTGATAAAATTCTAGAAATTATTTTTGCGGAAATGTCAATCAAACAGCACCACCTACGATCTCCATTTTTCTCTCTTATTCTAATTATAGAAATTAAAGTGAGACTAATGAAATGGTATATCTATTTTCTTTTAAAGTATATCTTATTATATTTATTAAGCATTTCCAACCATTGATTAAAAGTGCGGTTAAGAGATTGAAAATGAATAATATTAGATATAGTTATAAATTACGTAAGTATCATGTAAAAAAATTAAAACTTATTATTAAAAATTAATTTAATTTTATATAAATTTTATATTTATTTTTTATTTATTTTTTGAAAAAATTAAAACTTATTATTAAAAATTAATTTAATTTTATATAAATTTTATATTTATTTTTTATAATTACAAAAATGATTTATCTTTTCTGATTAAACAAGGGAACACGACAAACATAAATTAATAACTCTACCCCTAAGCTTTCTGACAGTTTCCAGAGTAAATTTACTACTGTCTGTCTGTCTGTCTGTCTGTTCAGGTCACCCTGACACCCTCCTCCACTCAATTTCACCCTCCATGTAAATCTAAAATCTCGTGATACGAAATTCATAAAATTCTCGTTGGATTATCGGCCAATTTCCGGCTCCCCCCATAAAGTTCAAATATGTTACTCCGAAAAGCAACCGGATCTTCTTTTCCGGTCATCCCAAGCCGGATTCGGCGCCGTCGATTACTCTATTGACAACTTTTTATTATGACAACGTTTTCACTTTTTATTAGAAATTTGATGAAATATTTATTTTGAAATATGATATCCCACAATTCTCTAGATGAGAGAAAGAATTTTCAGACTGTATTTAAATGTTGAATTGAGTTGAATTAAATTAAGATGATAAAATATTATTAGAATATTATTTTTTAGTATTATTATTATTTTAAAATTTGAAAAAATTGAATTATTTATTATATTTTGTATTAAGATTTGAAAAAATTGTAATGATAAGTTGAGTTGGGTTGAGGATCCAAACGACTGAATTTTAGAGCTAGTTTAAATAGTAGAGTATTTTTTAGAATACTCTATTATTATTTATTATTTTATTCTTATTTTTTACTTTCTTTTTATTATTATTAAGTATTATTTTATTATTTTTTACTATTATTCACAAAATATATAAAATCACTTCACTACTCAAACATAATCTTAATTTCTTGAATTAATTTAGATGTTTCAATTATATATATATATAGAGACGTCCCCTATATTTTTTAAGAGTAATGATATAATTACAATCTTTTTAATTTATTTTTAAGCAACTAATAAAATCATGACATTTTATTAAAAATACATTTTAATATTGCAAAATTATCTTCTATTTTATATAGATTTTAAAGATAATTGTAAGGTTATATTTTTATTTTATAAAACTTAATATTATTTGTATAAATTTCTAAAAATTTAAATGGTATATAATATCAAATATCATATCTATTTGTTATTATATTAAATCATTTTGATAAATGATTCAATCAAATAATTGAAGACATCTCATTTATTCTCATGAACGCGGTATTAGGAGTCTTAGGGCTGCTAAGTTTTTATATTTATTTTTTTTAAAACACGGTATCTGAACCAAAATCTTTTCTTCTTTTTTTTTTTTAATAAAAAAAAAGTATAGAATATAGTCGAGCTCTCTTTACCCACTGGTGAGAGATTCTTAAATAAAAATTAAATTAAATTATAAAGAAGAAAGAGATGGAGAATCCGGTGGGCATTGAGCTGTGACATAGCTGTCTTTTTTATGAATTATTTCCGACACACATCTCCAAATTTCCCCCTAGAAAAAAACCCTTCCCTCTTCTCCTCCCTCCCTCTGCCTCTCTCTCTCCCTTTGCCTCAAGTTCAAAACGAAACCTCCCATTCTCTCTATCCACACTTCCCTCAGATCTCAAGGTGAACGTTTCTCGAGTACCCATTTTGCATTTCCCTGCAGAGAAGAGTTTTGTGATATATAGGGAAAGGAGAGCAGACGGGAGTGGCGTTTGAGAACTTGGATGTCTCTCATGTGAGATGAAGAAGACAACCCTCTTCACCCATTTTGATCTCTCGCTCCTCATTGTTTTCTTTCTCGGTGCAGTCTCCGTCTGTGCCGCTGAACGACTCCTTATCACCCCCAATGGAGGCCTTACCGACGTCGAAGCCTTGTACATCAGGCAGCGTCAGCTCCTGTACTACAGGGACGAGTTCGGCGACAGAGGTGAGAATGTCTACGTCGACCCATCTCTGGTCTTCGAAAACCCAAGACTTAGAGATGCTTATATAGCTTTGCAAGCTTGGAAGCAAGCTATTCTCTCTGATCCCTTCAATCTAACTAGTGACTGGGTTGGATCTAGTGTCTGTAAGTACACTGGGGTGTTCTGTGCCCCTGCACCTGATAACCCCAAGATCCGAACTGTCGCCGGCATTGATCTTAACCACGGTGACATTGCTGGGTACTTGCCGGAGGAGCTCGGGCTACTTGTTGATCTTGCATTGTTCCACATTAACTCGAACAGGTTTTGTGGTACCGTGCCGCACAAGTTCAAGAACCTGAAGCTTTTGTTCGAGTTTGATATCAGTAACAATCGCTTTGCCGGTAAGTTCCCAGAGGTGGTGTTGAACCTCCCGCAGCTCAAGTTCCTGGATCTGAGGTTCAATGAGTTTGAAGGGACTGTACCCAGGGAGCTGTTCGACAAGCCATTGGACGCAATCTTCATCAATCACAACAGGTTCAGGTTCGATCTGCCAGACAATTTCGGGAACTCGCCGGTGTCGGTGATCGTGCTGGCCGACAACAAGTTCCACGGCTGCATCCCGGCGAGCATAGGCAACATGTCCAACCTCAACGAGATCATCATGATGAACAACGGGTTCAGATCTTGCTTGCCTGTCGAAATTGGGTTGCTCGCGAATTTGACGGTGTTCGATGTGAGTTTCAACGAGCTATTGGGCCCATTACCGGACTCCTTTGGCAACCTGTTCAGCATTGAACAGCTCAATGTGGCCCACAACTTGCTGTCCGGGAAAATCCCCGCCGGTATCTGTAAATTACCTAGTCTTCAGAACTTCACCTTCTCGTATAACTTCTTCACTGGTGAGCCACCGGCGTGCTTGAGCCTTCCTGACTTCAGCGACCGGAGGAATTGCTTACCCAATAGGCCGGTCCAGAGGTCTGCCGGGCAATGTAAGTCGTTCTTGTCTAAGCCCGTGGATTGCAATTCCTTTAGATGTTCAACTTTCGCTCCCGCTCTCCCTGCACCTACTCAGCCTTCTCCACCTCTTCCTTCACCTTCGCCGCCTGTCCTCTCATCTCCACCACCGTCTCCACCGATATTATCGCCTCCACCATTTCCACCGGTCTTATTGCCACCACCGTCGCCACCGGTCCTATCGCCACCTTCTCCACCGGTCTCATCGCCACCTTCTCCACCAGTGTACTCCGTGGCTCCACCTCCACCTCCACCTCCTTCACCACCGTCAACGCCGCCACCAATTCATTCAACACCCCCACCGTCACCTCCAGTATATTCTCCACCTCCATCCTCACTGTCACCACCCCAACCGTCTCCTCCACCACCTTCGACACCATTGCCACCTGGATCTGCACCACCGACCTCACCGCGGCCACCTACTCCATACTATGTGGGCTCTCCTCCACCACCGCCAGTTCCTTCGTTGTCCCCACAGCCATCGATACCATACTATAATTCACCACCTCCGCCTCAGCATTCACCACCACCGCAGCCCCCACCTCCACCTCCTATTTATCCCTATCTATCACCTCCTACGCCTCCAACGTCTTTCTACTCTGCGCCCCCCCCCCCCCCATCGCCACTCCCTTGTGTTGAACCGCCTCCACCTCCCCCATCGCCATCCCCTTGCGTAGAACCACCACCATCATCGCCACCTCCACTGCCACCAGTTCATTACTTGCCACCCCCATCACCGTCACTCCCACCCCCGCCTCCTACAGTTTACAATTCGCCACCCCCACCTTCACCTTCACATTCTTCGCCAACACCAGTTCACTACCAATCCTCTCCACCCCCTCCGGTCCACCATCATTCACCGCCACCACCCCCTCCAGTTCCATGTGAACCACCCCCTCCGTCACCACCACCACCAATTGTTTATGAAAGCCCGCCACCTCCGACTCCAGTATACGAGGGGCCTTTGCCACCAATCCCCGGAGTTTCATATGCGTCTCCTCCGCCACCGCCCTTCTACTGATTCTTTTGAGAATTTTCCTCTTAACCTTTCGTCAACCACGAGCAGAACTCACATTAATGGGAACGGCCATTGCTTCTTTTTCCGCATCCTGTGCTCTATCTCCACCTACCCTTCTTTCTCGTTGGGCGATTCTCGCCGCTCATGGAGGAAGGATAAACATAGAGAACGTAAAAGGGTGTGTCGCAGCTCTAGAAATGATATCCAGCATTGTTGTCAAAGAAGCAGGGAAGAGGTGAAAGATAGAGATAGAGACAGCGAAGAGAGAATGGTGAGAGGAGAAAGTCGCTCCAGCATTTATTTTGAATTGTTATGGATATTTAAGTTGTGAAATAAAATTTGGCAGTGGAAGAGTAGGGTTGCAGAAAAAGTGTATGTATAGGGATGAAAACCGGAGACCATAATTCAGTGCATGGTACGAAGACAGGCAGCACTTTCTGCTGCTGCTTCATGTTTGTGGGTTTTATTGTTGTTGTGTCTCTCTTTGATATCCTACTTTTGTTTCTTATTCCTTTCCTATTTATGGTATAATCATGAACATTTTATTTGTATTTGATGCTCTAAATTCAGATCAATTCCTTTCTCGTCTCATTTGTTGAATCCGTCTGTGATTGGATAAATGACAAACCTTGGTCTTTTTGGGATGTTTTTCGTTTGGGGCGAGGAGCGATAAATAGTAGATAGAAGAATTTTTCATTAGAATAGCCATGAGACAGGGCAAACCTCTCTGGTTTCATTAGAATACTCATTAGTTTCTCGATGTCTGAAATAGAACTACTAATTTCCAGTCTATGTTGGAAAGTTTTAATAATCATTCTGATCTTGTGGCAATACATGCGGTGTTCTCCAAAAGGAATGACTCAAATGACAAGTCATTTGACTGAAGTTTCAACTCTTGGATGTAAACCGCGTCTCAGGTGAAAAACCGATGATTTTTAATGGCCAGGACTCCGGATTCCTAGCAGATAAAAAAAAAGTAGTCCTTTCACCTAGGAGAGAGTCATCTACCTGTAATCTCCAGAAATTGCGATCAAGGTCGCAGGCCCCAACTGAGATCCCCGTGGGACCTGAATGGCCAACCCATATCCATGATTTGGGTCACTTTTATAATGCCTGAGCCGAGCTTTATCATTAGATAAATAGTGTTGTTGGGGTTAGCAGCATGTCATGTGCAAACTCTCAACATTTGTTTGAAAAGTTGAATTCAAACCCGTTTACTTCACGCTGACACTTGCTTTGCTTTCCCATTGAAATTGGAATGTTCATCTCATTATGCTCATAAAAAGCTTCAAAAGGTTTTAGTCAGGTTGAAAGAGTAACGTGTCTTTAGAAGCACTACTGTATTTTTGTTCATGTTTCCCTGATATGCATCGTTATCACATCCCCAATGCCGTGCTTCTGACCCTTGTGCATTTCTTAGGAAAAAGTAGTGTGCTTTTTCTATTCAAAGACGCATAGAAGTTAAAAAAAAGGATAGAGGGAATTTAGGATTTCAATTTTTCTCGTGTTTTCGGTCTATTTTGTTCTGAATATATTTAATTTTTTTAATAAACCACGTGGCACAATATTATAGAGACATAGTAGCAATACTCATCTAGAAAATCCAATCAATATTAGATTAAAAAAAAAAAAAACAAAAAACATCATGCCAATGTTGCATCGTCGCCTCCATGGTGACTCGCAAAGGTTTCTGCATAAAACATGTTTTCCCAACTTGGCTGATTTTCACAAGGTTAGAGACAAACCCGCTTAATCCGGAGAAAGTGTATGCCCCAGTTTTGTGTCGTATATATGCTTCCTTGGATGGCCATATGCATAAGACTGGCAGTTGTAGCACAGGTCGTTTTCTGGGAGAGAATTTGGATTGGAACACAACTTTTTTCTTGGGGGATTGATGCTTGTCAAATATATGTCCATGTTGCCATTCTTAACAAAATCCTCTTCTGAGCAACTGGGGAAGATAAAAAGTAAAATGAACAAGTTGCGTCCACCGATGATCTTTGTCTGCATATTACTCTAGTTCTAAAAACATGTCAATTTGTCTTGTGCCACATATTTCCTTTTAGCTCTTAAACTACTTCACAAACTATTCAATACTATTTCATTACTATTTACAAACTATTTTACTACTATTTACGAATCATATGAGATATACTCATTTTATACGCTGCCTGTGATATGAGATACGAGGCGATATAATCAACTCGGGTCATGCAAGTTAGCCCGAATCCGATACGAATATATAATAGGTCAATTAATTGATTAAGAGACGATTTTATTCAACTATAACCCTATTAATATTACTCGGTCGGGACTATATTAAATTCACGAATGGTATAAAAAACCGTATCCCTACTCTATACTTTCTTTTAAAGGAATTTATGGTCTTGCCATATAATTACCCATCTTTAATGAAAATCTGTCGGGATATCCCCACCAAGCTCCAGGGATGGTGATGTTATGATGGTCACATGGGAGTTGACAAGTTGTTGCTACTTTCCACATCATATGTGCTGCTACGAGCGTCTAGAATGTTAGTAACGAGTTGGTGGACTTGCTCTCATTAACTCAAATAAGACACAACCACCATTTATTTAGGACTCTTTATAGACAGCCTGGGATTAGGTCGGATACATTAGTTGCACGCCATAAAGTGATGCTCTTTATCTTGAACCCCTCACCAATTTTCTTCGATACATACAAATAAATACAAAAAGAGTTTTGAAACCTTACCTCAACTATATATCTCTATTATTCAATTCAATTGATTCATTAATTAGTCGATACATGAGATGGACAAAATCTAATTAGACAATTGGATATAATCTATCTTTGTTTACACAAATGGGTCAAAAAGAAAACCCATCTAGACGAGTTGGGATGGTTTTAGATGAGTTGAATAAAATATTATTAGAATATTATTTTTTAATATTATTATTGTTTTAAGATTTGAAAAAGTTGAATTATTTTTTATATTTTATGTGAAAATTTAAAAAAATTATAATAATAAGATGAGATAATGTGAAATAATTTATGTATCTAAACGAGTCCTGACAGTGGTTATTTGATGGTCTTTTGTTGAATATGGTTGCATTAGTTGAGTGGCCCAATCAATACAACTGGCTATGCCAAACTAATTGATCATGTGTCTACTTAATCACAGGCACTGTCCTAGAAAAAAAGTACGAAACTCCACAGCAAAAACGGAGTATTAGGTAGATATTTGAGTCATTTTTTTGCCCAGATACCATTATTTTCCCCAACAACAAAAGGACCCAACACCAGCCTAAGTTATTATTATTGGATAAGAAATGTAGTCTCTTTTAGCATTGGCATTATGTTAGATAATGCTTGGCTAGCTGAAATTTAGCCAAAACCATTTATTTTGTCCAACATTAGATTAGTTA
The DNA here is from genome assembly GCA_003123785.1 of Pterocarya stenoptera. Taxonomy (NCBI): domain Eukaryota; kingdom Viridiplantae; phylum Streptophyta; class Magnoliopsida; order Fagales; family Juglandaceae; genus Pterocarya; species Pterocarya stenoptera. The sequence goes on along the minus strand of QEOT01124261.1, from coordinate 115,078 downwards.
TGGTGCATTTGACCAACAATGCCTCTCTCTCTCTCTCTCTCTCTCTCTCTTAAATATTGGTATTGGTTATATATTTGTGCTGGTTTTTTGTTATTTTGTGAAAGATATCTATTATTTAAATTTTATTTGTTTTGGTTTTTTCTAGGTGCTAGTGAAAGAGCATTATATTTTTCTATGAAGACATTTATAAAATGAAATAAAAATTTATTTTATTTTAAAACTACTATAAGGTTTTGTTTACTTTTGTAGATGAAATGAGATGAGTTGAGATAAAAGTTAAAAGTTGAATAAAATATTATTATAATATTTTTTAATATTATTTTTATTTTAAGATTTGAAAAAATTGAATTATTTATTTTATTTTGTGTCAGAATTTAAAAAATTTGTAATGATTAGATAAGATGAGATGAAAAATTTTGTAAAAGTGAAAGAAGAAGACTAGATTAAAAAAATATAAGAACATTTAAAAAAAATGGAGAAAATAATAGCTTATTCAATGTAGAGTGAATTTCAAATGTTATTATCAAAATAGAAATTGTAGCATCCGTGAAATTTTAGCTAATCCAATATCAATACTCAGATTGACGAGGTACATTTTCCCCTTTTTAGAGGCCAAATATATTCTTTTGATGAACGTTTTACTTTTCAAATTCTCCTCAAGGAACACAATAGAATAAACTATCCATTCAGGCCCATTTAATATGGGCTTTAGGTATCATGATCTTCTTGGGTCAAAACCAAAGTGCCCTCTTTGTCAGTGTGATCCACATACGGCCCAATTGAATAGAAGGTTCTAATATGTATGTCTATAGATATCTGCAATTATTTCCTTGCCAACACAAAAAATCAAACCGAAGAACTAGCAAATAGGTATTCGTTAGGAGAACCAAAAAATATATATATATATATTTATAGTTTTAGGTGTGCAAGTTTCGGATATTTATTTTGAAAAAATTTGATAAATTTGAGGCATACATAAAAAAAAAAAAAAATTATTTTTTTAATTGTTAACACTTTTTTTTTTTTTTTAAAAGAGTGTACAAAATTTGCACACTCAATAACTTTATTTAGCATTACTAAAAAAAAATTAATGTTACCAATTTATCCTATCCAAGTTTGTGATGTGGCAATATTGGAACATCCTATTAATTTATCATTTTATCCGTGACTAGCTTCTAAACAATTACTTGTAGGTTGATTTTGAGAGAGAGAGAGATATATATATATATATATATAGTTGGCACAAGTAGAAAGCAAGTGCAAACACATGATGGAAATTAAAGTTGTGGTCTGGAGTTAAAATTGGAAAAGAGAGCATCGTATATACTTTAATGGTGGAAAAAACAATAGCTAAAGATGATTCCTCCTTCGATTTGTCTCTTACGTACACTTTCGGCATTAAATGATTCAGAATGTTATTAACTTATTACATTCTGTTAGGCATCATCGATCTTATGTTTTTTTAAAGGCAATCTTCATGTCTCTTTGTGTTAAAGCATTAGGATATATAAGTAATTTGCACGCAAGTATGGTTCTGTCTTCCAAGTTCATCTTCATGTCTCTTAGCTAGCTGCCTTTTCCTAACACGTACAATGATAGTTCATCTGGCTGATAATTACAATCTCTTAACTAACAAACAAGGAGGACTAATTTGGACTAACTACAATATTGCTTGGCCAGGCCAATTTAATGCAGATCATGGTTTGAGTTTTAAAGAGAGATACACGCAATATTTAATACTCATGCGAGATTATAATGACAAAAAATTCTAAACGTAAGAGTACATGAATATCAAATACTGCCGAATCTACATAATGTGTCTATCTGTCTCTAGAATGAATGTCTTGCTTTGCTTTGTTTTGTTTTGTTTTGTTGGTTAGCATCCTGCCGTAAAGGAGGGAAGATGATCACCTAGGTTGGTGGGCGATTGGAGAAAATCTAGAAAATAATCCTCTCTCTCTCTCTCTCTCTCTCTCTATATATATATATATATTTATATATATATTTTTTAAAAAAAATTTCTCATCAGCTACTATTCATTATCCCACACCTCACATCCTATAAACAAACACTCTTATATGCGTCCCAACAACCATAATATGCACACGTTTATGTTTTTGTTGTTGGACTCTTGTTCTTTTCCTAATATTCTTGCCGTCTCTGGTTTATTAAAAACAAGAAATATATGAATAAATTGTCGTAGGTTATTTTCTTTATCTAAAAATAAGAAAACATAGCAATAGTTCCTTATGTAAAATTACCGCTTGTCGCAAAAATTTAAACTAATGGAAAAAAATAAATTTTATTATTTATTTTATATCTTAATACTCCCCCTCACGTGTGGGTCAAATTCTATCTCAATGGATGATCCAAGAAGTAGAATATTTAATTAAATGGAATAGAGTCAAGATTCGAATTTAGGAGCTCTGCTTTGATATCATGTAAAATTCACCACTTGTTCAAAAAACTTAAGCTAACGAGTAGGTAGAGGTAAATTTTATTATTTATTTTATATTTTAAACCTTTACAATCAAAACAACTAACTTATAAATTTGTAGGGAACTCAGGCACAAAGGATATTAATCTTAACAAAACTACTTTCTAAAAGTAAGAAAAAGATTGAACATATGGGGACCTCAAATGATTTGTTATTGCATTTTCAATTCAGTGGCTAGTCGGATCAAGGTCTTCCTAAGTTGTAAGTTATTTATGTTTATGAATTTAACAACCTTAAGAGATAGATATATAAAACATACCATAAAACATTAATTGCTGCCTATATAAATCATGTAGAATATATTTCATGTGTTTCTTTAAAACTTATAATGATGTTTTTCTTTTACTACTTGTTAAAATTTAAAATATAAAATAAATAATAAAATCTACTTCTTTCCATTGGCTTAAACTTTTAGGACAAAAATTGATTTCATATGGTATCATAGCAAAGATCTCGAACCCTAATTCTATACTCTATCTTATTTAATTAACTATTCTACATATTGGATCCACTTATTAAGAAAAAATCTCATACTTGAAGTGTTAAAATATAAAATAAAAGTTCCACTTTGGGTAGGTCCATCCTTTAGATGAAATTTAACGGACACCAATATGAAATTGCCACTTCAGCATTTCACAAAAATGAAGTATACACCTGCTCACACCATAGTAAGGGCATTTTGGGCAGCTTTATATAATCCCTCCCCCTCCTTCCCTCCCTCCCTCCCTCAAAGGAAAATGACCAGACGGACGCACCCCTTCTGGTCCATAAAACTATCAATATCCAACAAAGTTCTCAAGACGCACATTCCTAAATACAAAGAAAATCATTATAGTTTTTCAAACGGAAAATAGAATCTGTCCTCAGTCCTCTTGCAACTTCTTGAAACCAAAATAGATAGTCAGTGAATATGATTTCTTTAGAGCAAACAAAGCTCTATAAACTGAAAAAATAAACTCTATCCTCTATGCTTTTGGAACTTCTTGAAATCAAAATGGGTAGTAGTTGGTGGCTAGATATAATTTCAGGGGGGATCTTGGGATTATTGTAGTTATGGTGATTATTTTTGTAATGACAGGAAGGGGTTGGTAATAATCAAAGGAGAGAGAGAGAGGGGAGCTCGACTGAAACCCTTCGAGATTCATCAAGCCACAAGTTTTGATTTGAAGGAAAATAGTATTCAATATATGCATTTCTATTGTTGCTGTGATATTCGTGAGCCCTGGAATCCATCACCGTCGCATTCCACCGTCGCAAGTGGCCTTCATCGACGCAAGTAAGTCTTTCTCTCAATCTCTCTCACTCTTTAATCTCACTCCGCTGATGACAAACCAGCGACAAGGCTCCAACAAAACTTCGGTTATCCTCCATTGCCACAGAGAGGGAGCGAGAAAATGAAGGGGAGAGAGAGAGAGAGAGAGAAAAGAGGAAAGAAAGGGTTTTGTTGGCTTGTGTTCCTCTGTCACGCAGCACATGTTATGCACTTTGTAGGCTCTACATGGTACTCTCTTATCAGGATATGTTATTTGAGACTTATTTGATACTCACGCTTAAAGTTATTCTCATAAAATAAAAAGTCTTATACTCTATCACCTAAATTGTGCCGATGAAGTTGCCCTCATGGGCGTCGTCTTGTCACGTGACAGCCACGTCATTGAATTTAAAAAATAATTAAAACACAGAGCTGATGATTGTTCAATTATGGAGCAACTTCATCGATACACTCGAAAGGTACGGTCCGACGCGAAAATAAGATGCTTAGGGCGGGAAAAAAGAAGCAACCAAATAAAGCAAAGAAAATCTCCAAAAAGCAATCTCCCTCTCTCTCTCTTTGTCTCTGGGAGGCCAGTCCTAAAGCGCCTCAAAGAATCATAAATTATGAGAGAACTCTGAAATTCTTTCACAATTTTGTCCTTGCACAGAGATTTATTCAGTGCTTCTCCAAGAAGTTCCGTGTCTTCCCGTCTTCCATCTCGGTCTTCGCCTACTCTTTCACAGGTACGTCGCCGTCTTCGTTTTCTTCTTCTTCGAAGTTTTTGCGTTTCTTTGAATGCTTAGTCCACAATCATCTTTTGTTCTCGGAAACTTGTAAGCTATGTTGGTGATAATCCATGGATTGGAATTCCTATACCATAGCCTAATTCTGTCCATCAGAAAAAGTAATGGTTATAAATCAGACCTGAAGATGATTTATTTTTTCTCTTTGTGATCGATTGAAAACATCGGTTTGCTTCGTCTTGTTGGTTAACTCACCATGAACTTTTTAAGAAGCTTTTTTCTCCACAATGCTTCGTTTGGTTGCAGCGAAACTAAAGGAAAAGGATACAAATAATTTAACAGTTTAATTCAAGAGATCACGAAGAATCATTTTGCTTTCTTTAGAGGTCTCTTCCCTCTGCTCCACACAGTTGACGACGGGCAAAAGTATAATCCCACACTTAACAATTGTGTAATGCCTAAATGACCATGGCTACCCGTGAAAAGTGAAATTGATCCCTGGGTCGGTGTAAAACGTTGAAGGTACAGTCCTTTAAAAAAATTCTCGCAGTTTCGTGAGGCAAGAAATTCCGGTAGAGAGAGTAGAAGTATTAGGTTTATAGAAACATTTTACACAAAAAAATTACACGCTAACGTAGTTATTATGACATACTAAATTTATTTTACAATAAAAACAACATAATAATATGATGAATAACGTTAAGGCCCCATTTGAAAGTCTAACATAATAATTTTAAATTGAATCTAATATCCAAACATCTAAATTTCAAATCGCTAAATTCATCTCAACTCAAAGTCTCTTCACATGTGAGATTTACAACTTTTTCAACTCAGCACTTCTTTACATGCGGGATTCACAACCTTTTTCAACTTTTCATAAATATATCTAAACTTATCTTAACATCCAAACACATCTAAACTCATCTTTGGTAGACTCCACAAAACTCACTCTACCATCTCAACTCACTACTAAGAACTCAACTCATCTCAATTCATTTTAACATCCGAAGAGGGCTTAAATCACTTCAATTTGTTCAGTTCCTTGTGTAATATTTTTGTCTATTCAAAGCATTTCTTTTTTATTGAATCTAACTTTAATTGTTATAGACCCTTAATAAAAGTTAGACACCTCATCTTTTTAATAAATATTTTTTTAATTGGCATCGAATGTCCGAGAATAAAGTTTTGACTAATTGTAATAATGCACAAGTCTTCGGCAAGAGGATTCTCTTATAAATTGTTTACACCTAAGAGAATTAGACTTGGAGGGAGCATACTGTTAAAAATAAAATACAAATAATAAAATTTAACTCTTCCTATTAGTTTAGCCTTTTAGAATAAGTGATGATTTCACATGATATCAATGTAGAGGTCCTGAGTTCGAAGTCAAACTCTACACTCTACCTCATGTAATTAGGCCTCGTTTAAATACAGAAATGATTTCATCTCATCTTATTTTATTATTATAATTTTTCTAAATTTTCACACAAAATATAATAAACAATTCAATTTTTTCAAATCCTCAAATAATAATAATATTAAAAAATAATATTTTATTTAATTTTTCATTTTAATCTAAAACCATCTCATTTCATCTCACTATCCAAACAGTAAATATTCTACATGTTAGATTCATTCATTGAAAGTCTAATCCACACAGGAGAATAAGTGTTAAGAATATAATATAAATAATAAAATCTAATCATTCTCTAGACTAAGTTATTACCGCTTGAGCCAATTCTTAAGGATTAAAGTTCAAAATAATTAAATTTAAATTAAAGAAAAAAACCAGTGGTTGTTTGGCCGTCGTTGGTGGAGACTAGCAACCAACCGGCACCTAATTTGGACAAAATCCAATGTGATGTGGTAAAAATTGGTCGGATTCATCCAAATCTGACTGTACTAGCTGGATCCGGGAGAATTGGATGAGATTCGAATTACGGATCTAGCTGTCTCAGTCAAATCTCGCTGGATTATAATAGTGTAAATTTTAATGTTATTCAGATTTGTTACATGCAAAACGCTTTACTATATAGATTTTGACATATAATTATTGAGAAAAATTATATTTTTAAGTTAGTGTGATAATATATTTAGACATAATTTAATTTAAAAAATATTTTAAATTATGTGTTCGCTGACTTAAAGAATAAAATAATTAAAAGCTTTTAAATTCAATTGAATTTTTGAAAATGATAAATATTGATGGGACGAAATAATATTTCTCAATCGAAAACCAAAGCAAAGGAGCAGCTACGTAGCTTGTAGGCTTTGTTGCGTGACCTCAGCTTAAGAGAATAAAAACACGCGCATTGCCGTGTATGCCCTTACAGTGGTGATTACTGATTCGATTCTTTTGTTGCTTTGCTGCGCAGGAAAACAGTAAGCAAATGTCCTACGAGTGTGGGACTCATGGCTTTACTCTAGTCTGCTCTGAAGAGAGAGAAGGTAGCTGCATAAATGAAGAAATAACCATTTGGGATTTCCTTAGCCCCATTTAGGCTCTCTGTCACAAGCGTTGCCGGGTTGAGGTGGTAAAAATGGAGAATGGTGAAAGCAGCAGCAACAGCAATGAGAGGCACTCCGTGTGCAAGGACGACTCGTGCTCTCGCCAGTTCCGCAATGGCTCCAATCCTTGGATGGCAAGATATGTGTACGGCTTGATTTTTCTAGGTGCAACTCTTCTAGCATGGGCTGCTCGAGATTATGGCGGCAACGCCTTGATGGAAGTGAAGAGTAAGATTCCTTGAGAAACTTGCCTGTCACATTTGTTTAATTTCAAATGACAATGACCAGTGATTATTTTTCAGCTTTTGTTACCGATCAAAAGAAAATTCTCAGCTTTTGTGGTACATATGTTCATATTCATTTGTTTGATCAGTGGTTCCGAGGAATTTCGGTCTTGATCTTATTGTTCAGTAGTGTTGCTCTGTACATTATAAATATAAAAACCCTTCTCAAGGCTGCAAACTGGGCATCCTCGTTGGCAATGAATGCAATGGGATTGCAATAACGTAACATCCACAGAGTATGTACATTTTAAAATGTATGCTTGATATGTGTGGGGTATTTTTACACATGAATGGCGGTGGAGGTATAAAAGGAAGGCTTTTTATGCCTATGCCCGTGCCTCCCACATAAAAGTCCTTGTAAAAGAAATGATTTCCACTTGGTTTGTCATGAAGTCATTAAGTAAAACAACAGATGCCATTTTGATACTTTTCTTTGCTGGCCAGACCAGTAATGCATGATACTAATGCACATTTGTGGGTACAGGATTAAGAGGATGCGAAGGTTCAAGAGACTGTTTGGGTGCTGAAGCAGTTCTGCGAGTGAGCTTGGGGTGCTTTGTATCCTTTTAGTAATGAGCATGGAATTCACTTAGTTCTGAGACAAGCTTGTCTTAAGATTTTTTGTTCGATAAAAGCAGCTTTCTTAAATCTCTGATGAGTGATGACATCGGTGTGAATCAATTTCCGCAGTCCGAATCTTACGACTTTTGTATACCAAAACTGATAAGAGCATCTGTGTCATCTTCATTGTTTTTCACCTATAAATCAAGTGAACCTTAATGCCTCATTAGACATTTTTTATCACAATGTTTTTTTCAACAGTTGGCATCTCAAAGTTGGATGAGCCCAGAGATTCTTGGCATTCTGGATGGTGGTCTGCAAAGATAGTTATGTGGATTGCCTTTACTACCATCCCTTTTTTGCTTCCCTCTGACATTATTAAGCTCTATGGTTAGTGCAATCCCATTTCTGAGCGAGCCTGATAGTTTTTTCTCGAAGTTATTTTTATAAAGATATCAAGTTTCTTGCACTTTCAAATTAGCCAATGACATGCCTTTGACATTATATCTTCTCCTTTGGCAGGGGAGATTGCACATTTTGGTGCCGGGTATCTATGCTTCCTGTTATGTTATCCTATCTTCAAATCATGTATATAGAATTTGTTGCATTGGGAATTGAAGATTTAAGTATTCCATCTCATTGCATCACAAAATTCTTTTGAACATTATTTATGGAAGATTTAAGTATTTAATCATTCAGCACATTCCTTTTCAGGGTCTTTCTTCTAATTCAGCTGATAAGCATTATCAGCTTAATTATGTGGCTGAATGATCATTTTCGGCCAGAAAAAAGTGCAGAAAGATGGTAAGGCTACTCTTATGTATGTAATAATCTAATACCATAGTATTTTATTGGCTTCCTCTGTTTTCTCCATTAGTTGATTATTTAGTCATCAAACCTCGCACAGTGGGGCAAGTGGTGAGACAAGAAATATGCTTTTGTTTTACCTTCACAAAACTACAAATGCATAAACAAGTCCTTGATACATCTATGACTATAGGTAACTAAGAGAGTTTTAGGTCTCTTATTTAAAAATTGTTTGCTGCCAATTTCAACAGTCACATGCTACATGATACCGGTTTAAAAAATTAGAATATACACTGCTGTTTTTCAGATTTCATAACAAATGATATTAGCTACTGTGTTCCTCATATTGTTATCACTGCAGCCAAATCTATTTTATGTTACTTGCAACGTCTGCATATGTTGTGTGCTTGGGGGGGATCATTTTGATGTATATTTGGTATGCACCGGAGCCATCTTGCGTCCTTAATATTTGCTTCATCACTTCAACATTGGTACTCCTCCAACTCATGACCAGTGTCTCTCTTCACCCGAAAGTAGGTTCTGATCACTGTACCATGCCTTTCTGTTCCTTAATATTCTAACCTAATTTGATGTACATTGCTAATATTTATCTGAAACAGGTGAATGCTGGCATATTGACACCAGGGCTCATGGGGCTTTATGTGGTCTTTATCTGTTGGTGTGCAATTAGGAGGCATGGTCTCTATTCTTTTTTTTGTCTTTTCTTAAATAAATGTGATTTTTTGATGATGTTACACTGCCCCCTTTAAGTTCTTAACCATCCAATAAAACATGGTAATTTAACTTAAATCTTTTAAATTGTCATTGATGCCTGCTCCAGAATCTAAATTCATGCAACAGAGTGCCTAAACAAAGCCATTTTAACTCAAGTAAACAGAAATTTTTGACGGGTTCATTTATGATTTCTGGTGATTTATTGCTTTTAGAAAATCTCTGCCACCTTGACATCTCTCCTTTATCAAACTTGACACTTTACATGTTTGCAGTGAACCAGCAGAGGGAAAGTGCATCAGGAATGCAGGAGCTACAGACAAAACAGACTGGCTTACCATCATAGTAACATTTGGATTCTTCATAAATTTTATTTAATAGCTTTTATGATATTCAGCTCATGATAAATCTTGTTCGTGATACGTGCCTTGAACCCCTTGATGGTTGATAAAATTACTTCCTAGCTTTTCTCAAGGGGAATACTGATCTTAGTAAATCTTCATTGTTTATTCTGAAAATCATTGCATCTTCAAACCACTTTGCTTGGCTGTCAAGCTTTTGCTCAGCACAGCATAGCAGAATTAAGTTACTACAAAAATACACTCCTTTTTCTGAATGTGATTATGACATAGACTTTGAAAAGCACACTTGTATCACTTTCACTTAAAGGTCACTAGTTTATGCTTTATTTTTTTAAGTAATAGAACCAATAGTTTATGTGAAGCCTAGATATACAAAACGAATTAAATTTATATCTGTAGTTTTATATATTTTCAATCAAAACACCATATAGAAAACATCTCAGGTTTTTTTTTTTTTTTTTTTGTAATATGCAATACGTTATAGTAAACCATCGTATATGACTTAAAGTTTTATCCTACTCTGGCAAGCTTTAGTTTTTACAGTTCTCATTGCCACAATTTCAAAGCTCCCTTTTATCCCAGTGTGACAATGACTGTCATCTGTTGACAGAGCTTTGTTGTTGCTGTGCTTGCGATTGTTATTGCAACGTTTTCAACAGGCATAGATTCCAAATGCTTTCAGGTTTGCTCCAAATTTCCAATCAACTCTTATTGATTACCGATATGTCCACCAAGATGTATCTGACTACAGCTGCAGTTCAGGAAGGGTAGGACACACGCCCAAGATGACGTTCCGTATGGTTATGGCTTCTTCCACTTTGTGTTTGCCACAGGAGCGATGTACTTTGCTATGCTATTGATTGGTTGGAATACTCATCTTTCCATGAAAAAGTAAGTTCTCTTATTATTTTTAGTCCATTAAACTGTTGTTCCAGCAGACATACTCTATTTATTATTTTTAGTCCATTAAACTGTTGTTCCAATAAAAAAATTACTTTAGCTATAAAAAAATTATACAAAAGTAAATTCACAAACTGACGTATTTTGATGCAGTACGTCAAATTGGAAAATTACTTTTAGTATAAAATAGATCTAATAGATCACATGAAGTCACGTAAGTTTGTGGGTTTACTTTTGTGTAATCTGTTTGTGTTTGTAGCAGTTCTCTTGACCTTAATTGGATATCCATAAAATTCCAAATTATTTTCATAACAATATATATTGTATTAGATTATGGATCCTTGACAAAAGTCTTCATTATGCGGAGTAAAGCAATGTCGTAATTAGAAATAGAGTGATAAAGTAATACTAATTGCCAAAGTTCAACCTGCATTCTTTTTGCCCGTTAAAGTTCATCATCAGCAAGTTTATTTTTAGTTCATTTATTTCTTGGCAACATAAGTTTGATTATGGGAAGGTAATTATAATTTGTTCATCCACGCTTCCACAGGTGGACGATTGATGTGGGGTGGACCAGCACATGGGTCAGAATAGTGAATGAGTTGCTGGCAGTTTGTGTCTACCGTAAGTACTTAAACTTCAACCAAATGTAACAAGAATCTATCTGAGGATGATCTTGTTATAAATATCAAAAATTGGATTAAATATTATCATTTTGAATCACAAGATTGAATATTGAATATTCTTACTGAGTTTTTCATCACATACCGATGATTGAAGTTCTGAAATGTCTTGCAGTATGGATGCTGGTGGCTCCACTCGTATGGAGGTGCTGGCAGACAGAATCCACATGAGACGTTCAAAAAATGTTGTCTTTTTGTTTTTTTTTTGACATTATCACTCTTTGATTGTGCATATATGGAGATTCGTTTGTCCTTTGTCCCCTTGCACATATAGGAAAAGGAATTGCAATATACTCAGGTAGGCTGAAGCCAGTGCAACCCAGCATACTATATGAAGGTACGGATCGACTGTATTATTCTAGTTGCATACGAAGACGATATTCAAACCTTCGGCTTCATGCGAAGGGTAAGCAAAGAAAACACAGATTATTCATACCGCTTAGAGAGATTAGATCCATCTTTGTTATTTGTAAATACAGTACTGGCAGAGATTTTTCTTGATAAGTAAACTGGCAGAGATTAATGCCTATCTAGTACAACCATAGAGGTTCAAGTTCGTAATGCATCTCCTTTTTCACTTCGATGCACAGGTGCACAACTAATTTATAGGAAGGGCAAAGTTCCCCCCCATGTAGTCCACTGGCCGAAGGCCCCAAGGGGGCCGACTCTTTGTAAGGGGAGTGTCCATTCGTGTACGTCAGTCGTGTTTGTGTCGTATTAAGTAGGGACATCTGACTGTATGAGTCTATGAGTCAATCAGAACATGACTTGTTAAAATAACATGTCAAACCTTCGAATCTTAATACAAACTATTTAAATAACGGGTCATGCATCATGTTATTCATTTTAATCTAAATCGATTGAACTAATTTGCATAAATCTATTTGATCTTATTAATATAATTTTATAAAGAAGTTAAAATTTATATTATTACTAGTCACAATATCTCAAAAAAAAAAAAAAAGAGACTACTGGCTAACAAAAAATATTAATATTTTCAGATTTTAACCTATAATAAAATCAATATTACAAATCCAATAATAATAAATATGAGCATAGGTTTATAATTACAATATCAATAATAGAAAAAAAATAAGCATATTGAAAAAGGTGGCACTATAGCCATCGCTCTCAACTACTACTGGGAGCTACTGTTAGTTATAGAATTTTTTTAATTTTTTTGCTTTTTCATATATATATTTTTTAACACTTTTAAATATTTTTTTAAAAAATAAAAAAATACAATATTATTAACAAACATTTACTTAATCACTAAGTAAAAAAAAATTAAAATAAATAAAAAATCACAGAGGTAGAATGGAGTGGTAGAAAGGAGCAATGACCATAGTATTTTCTTATTAAAAAACACTAATATTACAAACCTGACTAATAATAAAATTTAATTTTGAAATAAAATTTTAACAATTTATTGTGGGTTTATTTTGGGTTAAATAGGTAAAACGGTTATTGATCCGTTTATTAATCGTCTCTTATGAGTTAATTCGTTTTGACTTAAATCCATTTATATTAAATTGAAATTCGTTAATTTTATATCATGTTCGTATTGAATTCACAGGTAATGTCACATATTGCCACTCGCTTTAATTTAGAAATGGCTTTATTATTACAACAATTTTTTGGCTGCAATCATAAAATAAAAATCTCATAATTGATCCCAAAATTTTTAAGTCGATACAAGTACAGAAATTTCATGAAGTTTTAAAATATTATTGTAACTAAATTTTGTGAAACTTCAGTTGGTAAATAGAAGGCAAAGTGGCTCCACAACTAAACGTAAATGACACCTGACCTACCTATTTGACCAATGAGGAATACTAAATACAATATTTTAAAGTTTGCAAGTCTCACACACTCTTCTCTTTAACCAATATTACCGTGAAAGTGGATAGACAAATTTGCCACACCAATAACTTGGATGACACATCATATATAAGAACAAACTTAAATAAATAAATCTAAGAATAAATAGATATTACATATAAATCTATATCATTTAAACGGATATTTATATTAAATGTTGAATAAAATGAAAATAATAAACTACCTATGTTTCGAGCAATGATCAATCCATATATTCCAATAAAAAATAAATAGGCAGTCACGCACCACGCTCACTCACGATTCTGTAGGGTTTAAACTTTAATCATCATTAAGACAGAACACACTCCGAAAGAAAACTCATCTCACTATTCAACAATATACATTATTTTTGTTTTTTTGGTAAGTCTGTCTCGCTGTTCAAATAATATTTTAGAATACAAAATCAGTTTACTAAACTTTATTGCATTTATTGATTGGTAAAACTTCCAAGGAAGCTAACAGTTCACCACGATGTTGAAGAGATAGCAAACTGACAGAATACAACACAAAGACTTGATGGATATAGCATTTTGGGTGTGCATCAAACGAACACACGTATCCCACAATGGAACAAAATACCAATTAACACTATGGCCGCACAAAATGTATACCCCAAGTCTCCATGGAAGCAGCCCTCTCTCTCTCTCTCTCTCTCTCTCTCTCTCTCTCTCTCTCTCTCTCTCTCTCTCCCCTACAGCATCGAACAAATCTTACAAGGCCAATGTAAACATTTTGACTTCACCTGGAGGAACAGAATATATTTCTCCTTTGGCTGGATATCTTCACTCAAAACTACCACAATATAGAAACCAAAACTTTCCACCCAGCAATTAACAGTAAGCAATTAGATGATGCTTGACCTAAATGGGGTCAGATAGGCTTTGTTTTTCATGTTTCATCCAAATGGGTTTCCACCAGCAGACGAGAAAGAATCCGGGGTAGCAGGAGCTGAGAATCTTCTAGCTTGCTGCTGATCTGTATTTAAAGAGGCAGGAGCAGCTGCACCATTGCCAAAGCCCCCTACTCCTTCATGCCTACGAAGATACTCATAGTCCTCAATAGGTGATACTTAGACTTGCAAATTACTGCAGATTGACAAGCTAGGTAACCTAGTAACCACTGAGGAATACTACGAATCCACATATTTTCTATCAATGTTGGTGAGAGTGCCAGGCACACAGCCCTGGTGCACATTTTAAAAAATATATATAACAAAAAAAAAATATTCATACAATACAATAAATTTAAAAAAGCAAGATAGTAATATATTTAGCCTAATTAGCTCAATTTGTTAAGAATATGACACAACATGTCAATCAAGCAAGCTAATTAATAAAATCTTAACATAACATTTTATGTAATTTTCTTATGCTTTACAAAATATACATCTGCAATATTTGATAACGATAATCAAAATAACAAGTACATGGTTGAATCAAAATATACACAAAAAGCAAAAGACCCAAACAAACAAGAGAATTGAAAGCATTAACTTTAATGCTAATATAAGCAAAACAACGCAATCCTGAAGGATATAATTGTTCTCATCAAGCATAGAATCGCCTTCATTTTTATCAAAAGATTTATAAGCCATTCACTGGCTTAGTGGTATTGATGCCCTTGGTTTACCCAGATGGCTGGATTTCACTTATCAAAAAAATTTCATCTAAATTAGTGGTATAGACAAGCAGTAATAGTTAACATTGCGGTTCGCTTTTGGTAAGCAAAGCATTTTGCACTTAAGCTCACTTTTACCAACACTGATGTCAAAATCATACAAAATTTTAAACATCAAAATTATGATTTAAGAAGCAAATACCTGGAAGGTGGCATGTTGCTGGTTACTTGTTGCCCCATGTATGAACCTGAGATTATAAAAAAGCAGTGTTCGGCACAAGAAAGATCACGTAGGAAGCATACTCATTCACTTAAAAAAAGAAAGAGAGAGAATTGGCATTGTGGGTTTTTTTTAGTTATATACTTATAGGCACTCCCGATGCATAAGATGGTGCCTGTGGAAGCAATGCTGATGTGTAAGATGATGCCTGGGCTGGCATCCATGCTGATGACGGAGCACCAAGGCTGGAAGTACGCAATAAGCCTGATGCAGGTGGGACACTTGGGAGAGCACCTTGTAAGGATGCCATCGAGGGAAACTGCATCATGAGAAATAAACACGAGGAAAGACTAATTAACAGATGGAATCTTTTCTCAGCAGAGAAAGGTGCTTCAGTATAAATTCTACCCAACAGACTGCACTGATAGGTTATTGATGATGTTGACCATGCTAGTTCTTTTATCTTTTTCTACGACCAAGCAGACCAAACTGAAAAATTAAATCAAGCCTTCAAGTAATTGGCCAAAAGCGCAATCAAGATTAAATATCCAAGCATCCTGTTTGTTTGGGCCCAGTTGAAGTCTTAAAAAACAATTCACGTAACCATTAATCCAAATAAGGCCTGAAAAACCAGAAGCGGTGAAATGGAATCAATTCAAATGAATTGAAATCACGTACCGTTGGGGCTTGAACTGGAGGTACTTCACCACTGAAGTCAAATGGGTTTGTGGATTTTGACTGTTGAAAAGCGGGAACTGGCTGCACCAATGATTAGAAACTCAAGCATTAGTCGTTTACTCGAGGGATTTATACATGTAATTGCATGAAAGATTTGATAAGATAGAGATTAGATGTTACCGGAGCGTTATTATATTGCATATGGAACCCCATACCATGGGGTATACTAGTTTGCCACATTGGAACTGGTGCAGGGAAGGATGAATAGGTTGCAGTGAAAAGATCCTGCAGATGCACAAACCATTTATCTTATACCATACTTAATGCAAATATACAAATAATATCGATGTCAAAGAAACACAATATGAAGTCACAATTACCGCAGGCAGTTCTCTTCTTGCACTGTCTTTTCCTTCCAAAACAGAGGGTTGTGACACATCACCAGAAGTGGGAACATGTGCCATTTTTGAGACAGCTTGTGGTCCTTGTGCAGTTGGAGTACTTGAAGGGCCTAGTGTATTAGTGGTAAGTGATAAATTCTGCTGCTGCAAATTTACCCACAAAGCAACAAGGTAAAGATAAAACCTACTTTAGAAGAAACTACGATCATGAAGACCACCACCCTATGTACCCACCTGACTGCTCGTAACTCCATCAACTGATGATGCATATTGTTGAGTAGTTGACTGACTACCAGTAACAGGGAAGAAAGAAGGTTGTTGATGCTGCATATTAGGCCCTTGCCCAGAACCTGGTAATATTGGTGTCAATCCAGGGGCATTTGCTGGTGCACCACCAGGGGGAAACATTGACAGACTGTGTATTGGTGCAGCAACAGGACTGAAGGGCAACACAGGTGGATTCCCTACAGATACAGTAGCTGAATGACCAGTAAAAGGTAATATTGTCATGTTGCCAATGGGTGCAGTTGCAAGGGAACCAGCACCTCCAGGAGTTCCAAAAATATGACTAGGTACAGGTGCTGAAACTGATAATTGTGACACCACAGATTCCAATGTATTCGCATTCAAAGGGACCTGAGAAACTTTGGACTCAGGTGCAACATCGAAAGAGGCCCAATTATTGTCATTATTAGAAGTTGTTGGATGTGAAGTTGATTGAGTCATTGAAGTTTGATTTGGTTGTGGAACTGCCACAGCAACTGGAGGTTCAGGGTCAGCATCAAAATCAATTAAGCTTCCAGCATTTTCAACTTTGACTTCTGCTGGATTCCCAGGATTGGATCCCAAGCTACTGGAAGATGCGGTTCTCTGTTTATTTAAAGCAATAAGAGAATAAGTACATGCATGTATTTTCCTTGAGGAAATATTAAAGCAAAAAACAATTTTCAAGTGAATAACATGGTGCAGACTTCTAATAACAGACTTTAAGCAGCAGCAACTATGGAAAAGCATGTGGACATTTGGACAGGTAAGTGATGCCAGTACACTCGGAAGAATTACTGTTTAGTTGCAAATTTGCAGGGAAAGATAATCACACCGCAAGTTACTAAGTCGATGTCACTTAAAACAGAGATAGCTATCATATAAAACCAGAACATGGACTACCACAAAATGGCCTCAAATATGGAAAATTGTCATATGCATAATAAAAATTGGTACATTGTACTTCAAAACTTTTTTTGTTTTGATAAGTAAGAAGACAATTTTATTAATATGAACGAAATAGGCAAAGCCCATGTACACAGAACGTTTACAAAAGAAAACACCTAAATACATTCTAGAAAACAGAAAATGACAACAAAAAGTCGTGAGCAGAAGCTCCATTAAGCGTTAAAGCAGAAAACCATTGCAATGAACATTACACAAAAAAATACCCAATTTCCTCCAAGATGCGCTCCTTATCATTTAAACACCACTCGTTCCTTTCCAACCAAATGACCACATAAGACACAAAGGAACCATCTTCCACACTGCAGCCACTTGAGAACTACCATATAACCCATTCCAACATGCAAGAAGATCCACCACTCTCAAATGCATCACCCAAGCCAACCCAACTCTACTAAAAACTCCATCCCACAAGGCCTTAGCAACCTCAAAATGCAAAAGTAAATGATCCACGGATTCTCAATGCTTCTTGCACATGAAACACCACTCCATAACAATAAGACCACATTTCCTCAAATTATCCATTGTCAAAATGTTACCAAGTGAGGCTGTCCATATAAAAAAAAGCAACTTTGGAAGGCACGTGAGTCTTCCAAATGCGCTTCCAAGGAAAAGAGGTGTTATGCTAACAGTCACCACCTCATAATATGAATGAACCATGAACTTTTTACTTCCCATAGGCTTCCACAACATCTTATCTCTCTCATTACCCCCTACATTGTACTTCAATGCTACAATTTAAATAAAGAGAATTACAAATAAAAAATAATTAAAAGTAATAAAAATAACGAACTTTAATGTGCAGACAATTGGAAGAAAAATAGCAACATCCTAAGAAATTAGTACAAAGTTTATGGGTTCCAAATATGAAGACAATGGATTTCTACATGACCATGAAAGGAAGCATTTTACACCATATAAGAGCAAAAATAGTTTTTACTGCATGTGTAATGGGAGTGGGGAGCTCGTTGACCATCTTTTACTCCATTGCAAGATGATTCCTACTTGCCTGGTATGGTACATTTGGAGAGAACGAGAAATTTGAGGATGATCCTCAAGGACATTAGAGGAGCTCAAAACTTTACATTTTAGTACTCCCATATCATTTTCAAATTCGAGACAGGTGACTCTTGTCTACAGGCTGAAACTGGATGCACACTTGGTGTAGTTAAATGAAGTTTATACCTAATCCAAAAATAATGAGAGAAAAGGGCGAGGTCACAGGCTCAGTCCTATATGGTGCTTGGGTTGTATATTTACCTATTAAAAAAAAGGCTGAAATACAAGTTCAGTAAGTAATTTTACCTAGGTGTGATTTTCATTCATGAGATTTAAACAGTCCCAATTTCATCGGTGAACAATTTAAAAGGAAGCAATATGATCCATTTGTGCATCAACTATGAATTGAATGACAGAAGACTAATATGGCATGGTATAATAAGTCGTGGCATCCACAATTATAACAAGTGCATGAAGGTGTAAACTTATTGATTGAGAGAGAGAGAGAGAGTAAAGTCGAATTGTTTATGAGTAAACAATTTCTCATCCTCAAGTATTCAACACTAAGAAAAACACAATTTCTATATTACATACTCACACATTATTAGCTATAAGATCGCAGGGTTGNCCCCCCCCCCCCTTCCCAAAAACAAAAACCTGGTACGAAAAACAAGCGACTTAAATGACATAAAAAAAGGGTACATACTTATCCAAAAAAAACAAAAAAGGTACACACAGAATGCCACAAACACAAACACATATATTCTACAAACAGAAGCATTCAGATATGCTCTTTGCAAACATCAGATACTTATTTTTCAATTATTCCAAAATGAAACTCAATTTTTAGCTTCATGATTATTTGGCCTGGTGTTTGAAATGAACTCTTATCTACTTATAATCTGGCCATCTTGAGCTACCCAGGAAAACCCAATTAATCAAATCTGTGTGCAGGTCTGAGTCAGACTTACGTTTGCTTTCAAACTGTATACTGTTTTTCCAGAGAAAGAAAGATTGATGAGATAAAAACATACCCAGCTAATCTTGAACTCAACGTGCACCCTGTATTTACAAAGGGCGGAGATGTCATTTGAGCAAGAGCTCATTGACCACACTTTGCCAAACAGCTAGCAAGAAAGCTGTAGAAAAAACCTATTTTAGGTATAATATGGAACTTGACTGTAGAGTAATGAGATGGGCATTTGTAATATACAATACAAGGTTTAAATTGATTGTAGTGGCTCAAACAGAGGAACAATCAAACAAAGACTAATCCTGATCTTGACGAACCAGACGGAATTATCAGTGAATACCGAAATCATTACTAAACAAAAAACAGTCTTGAGTAGGTCCAGACAAAAGTAGAAAGTGGTAACAAGAACTTGAGCTTTAAGGAACCAGACATATCCAAAAATAAAGGCAGCTTAATTGAGAAGTCTCACCTGTGTATGTGCAGAGCCATCAGCAGCCCTTCGCCCATCAGCTTTTGGAGGTTCAATTATGCGAAGAGGTACTACATTCTCTCCCAAAATCTCTCTCACAGGCCGCACCATAGGGGGACTAGATGAATTTAAATCTTTAGGTTGCTCCAGTGATCTGCCTCCCAGCTTAGAATCTCCATCAGACTCCCTACGGTCTTCGAATTTTCTTCCATTTCCAAATCTATCCTCTCGACGCCAATCATTGGCAATCTCAGGACGAACAGGACTTCTCCTATAATCACCATATTGCCTACTTTCTTGATCATATCCAGGACTTCTTTGATCATAACTTCTTCCACCAGGACTAGACCTATCACCATAACGGCGTTCATATTTATCCTCATATGGTGGGCTTCGAGGCCCTCCTTGATATGCATCTGTTCTCCTGCTTTCATAGACATCTTCCTTCTCACCCTGTTCGAGACATGATATGAAAGGAGGAAAATACTTGAACAGATAGATCCAATGACATCTAAAAAAAATCCAGCAATGTATTAGTAAAGAGTTATGCTATATACTGCACTGCTATCTTAATTTTATCTTACTAAGCTGCTTGACATTGTACAGATCAGTTCAATTTTTAAAGAGAGAAATTCAAGGGTTAACAGACAATGCCACGTAAACACAGAAGAATAGAAGTGGAATGAGAATGTAGATTGTTCTTTTTNCCACACACACACACACATAAGGAAAGAAAGTCCAGGAAATATTTGCAGCAACATGTCATAACTTACTGTATTCCACCGCAGTTTGTGCAAACAAATGTCCAGAAATTTGTGCAAACATATTGAGGTCCCTGCTTAGCAGAAATAAAGTAACACTAGTTAAACAGACTATTTATGTGCTTTTCCGTAAAGGAATAATTTAAGAATCTTTGCACTTCGTAGTTAACATCACCAAAACTTCAATCATGCACTGCAGTGAACAAGAACTCAAACAAGGATTGCAGAAAACAACTCTCTTATAGAAACTTTACTGCAAAGGTTCTTTCATTAATTTCCAAGCATGCCTTACAACAGTAATCTTTACAAAGGTAAGCTTCAGAACAATATATTTTGTATTTTATCAAAGTTCATAATCTTCTAACTCAAGTACAAAGTTTGGTAGAGAGCTCATCACTAATTTGAGCAGTACAGTTCAGAGTCTGATTCGCAAGTCCGGTAAAAAAAAAATTTATTTCATAATTAATCTTTGTATAAATAACTATTTTAATAGAGCTCTACCCACACAAGCACAATTTATCATAACGTATGAGCACAAAGGAACATTAATAGTCCCAAAATTAAATAAGTACACAGGAGGTATGCAATAGAAAACAGCCAACCAGGAATAAAGAAAAAGAACATAATTCCATGAAGAGGAGTGGGAGCCATTGTGGCCGACATCCAAATATAAGAGAGTTGAACATAATGGCTCTAAATTCTGACACTGCCCTCTCACAATCTTCAAAGGTCTGGGTATTACATTTCACCAAATACACTACATCAAACACAAAGGGACATTCCTCCAAACTTCTAAATTTCTATGGCTAGTTGCTAGATCAAACACAATATACCAGACCAAAACTACTTAGGTTATGGGGCACAAAGGCATCCAACTAAAAACTCAGAAGCAAACAATTTCCAAGGACAACATTCACACTTTTTTCATCTGCTATTCTCTAAACGTAAAAAATACAAAAAAATCATGAATGCACACTTTTTGAACTTGAGGAATACACATGAGATGAAACAAACAGTTGACATAACATAGTCATAGATCTATAGTTGACTTGATCCTGAATCAATGTGTTTCTTTTGTGCTCCAACATTTGGAACTCCTCAGAGGAGTTAGGAACAGAAACAAGGAGAAGAAGCAACAACTTAAATTTAAGGAATAGATCGTATTTCATCCTTTGTTCACCATTGCAACTGGGGCTCAAACACATGAAATTTTATGACTTACTCAGGAAAAGCTGAACTACAAGATGCTGTTAGAGTGTGAACAAAACATATTGTTGCAAAAAAATCTCCCCTTACCAAAGCACAAAGCTTTCATTTACACTTAGAATATTTATTCTACTTCAGATATCCAGATAAGTATCTAATTTAGTAAATCCTATCTCACCTGGTTGAATCTCTAGAGATATACTAAAGTTCTATGAGTCTCAGTAAAGCCCAAAAGACAATGTTTTAAAGGAAGCAGCCTTGTTTGTTTTCGGAAAACTCTCATCTCATCTCCTCTCATCTCATCTCATCTCATCTCAATTTCATCATTATATTTTTTCAAATTCCAATACAAAATAAAATAAACAATTCAACTTTTTCAAATTCATCTCATATTCTCTCACCTAATCATTACAACTTTCTCAAATTTCAATACAAAATAAAATAAACAATTCAACTTTTTCAAACTCATATCATCTCATCTCATCTTTGAAAACGAACGAGGCCTTAATCTCTTTGTTTCCTATGAATGGGTCCTGCAATAATCCAAATTAATGATTTGTTGAAACTAATTCTTTAAGTTGTGGATTTTAGTGCTTGATCGTTGCAGTTAGTAGAACCTAGTTTCTTATTTGGTCATGGCAGGTTTTGAGAGATACTTGAAATTGGTTTAACAGGACAATCAACAACTTAACAAACCTAGATGAAAACAAATGTATTTTCACAATCAATCGCACGTCTGATTGCATTATTGCAGAATGACTGATCAAAAAAAAAAAATTAACGCAGAATAGATACAGAAAAGTAAATCAGAGACGTAAGACTCTGGAAAACAATGTTATCTCAGGAAAAATCATTATCGATAGCATACCAAGCTGTTACAGTTGATACATCTCCGATTCTCAGCAAGCTTCAGAAGACCCCGTATAATTCGTTCGTTTTTTTCATCCTCCTTCAGTCGGTTAGCCATTCCACTTCCTACTAAAAAATATAATATATGAAGGAACAACAGCAGCGACAACCACAACAACAACAAGAAAAAGAATCCGAAAAAGACAACGGATAAACTAAACTAGACTGACTCCTGTTTTCTCGAAATGACACCGGATTCACCCCGGAAACAACTAGTTCAACAATCCGGTGCTGGATTGCTAGGGAAACAAATAAACTATATACCAATAATTCGGCTTTTGTCTCTAACTAATAGTTCTCATTTCTAACGCGCCTATGCCAGGTCCCGTAGTCTCGCCAAACCCGCACAGTCGAGCACAGTTCAAGAATCATGTCAATTTCTAAGAACACAACAATTCACCGAAGACGATGAGGAAACAATTAAATTGAGATACAGAATCATCATCTCTCTTCCTACATTTCCCCACTTACCAACCGGATGCCAAATGAACAAACCGTATATAGATATTAGAAACTCAGCCATACGTACCAACGGATCTGAGCAATCCGGACCGGATATGAGTCGAACGATACCAGTAGACTCAACTAAGAAATGTTCAGAACCCTAGAAAGTAGACAAGCAGAATAAAAGACTTTGAAGTGACCTGAATTTTGCCACGGACGGAAGAAAGTCTCTCTAGTTCCGCAGCCTTTTCCAGCCAACGCCGATGCCCGAGAGATCCACCACGCGCTTCGCGGATGTACAGCCGAAGTCGCCCACACGGAGAGAGAGAGAGACAGAGAGAGTCGCAGTCTCGCAGATCGTTTTTTCGTTTAAAGTAACAGTTAGTTGGTAACTCCAAGAATTTGTACAGCTCAAAGCGCAGTATGATAATTTGGATATTTTACGGTATTCCAGGATACAGGCTGATACCCTGTCCCCTATGGGCCCGCCCCTGGCCGCTATATTGACGGTCCATTGTCAGACAAGGTGACTGACATGGAGCTGATTAATCGCCCTTGTTTCTTTTCAAGATTACGCTTTTGCCTTGCAATCCCCGAGCAAACAGCGGATTTAATTAAGTTTTTATTTTTAAAAATATAAAAAGTTATCTTATATAATTTAAGCCCCACTTTAGATTAAAAATCAATCCATTTTATTTATTTTATTTTATTATTAGAATTTTTTTAAATTTTTATATAAAATATAATAAATAATTTAATATTTTTAAATTTTAAAAAAAATAATAATATTAAAAAATAATATTATAATAATATTTATTTCAATTTATTTAAAACCATTTCAATTCATCTATAAATTCAAAAGGAATTTAAAATTAGCTAAATTATTATACAACGTGTGTAGAAATTATGCCAAAATACGAGAATTAAAATTTAGAAAAATGCTACGTACCCAGCCCCTCCAACTTTATCGCTAGGCTTAGAGCACTAGCATTAGATTGGCCAAATGCATTTTCAAATTTTAGCTAATATCACACTTTTTTACATTTGCATATTCTATTTAAATTCAATCCCCACATTGGATTAGCCATTTACTCTCTCTATAATAATAAAATATTATTAAATTAATAATTTTTTTATATCACATTTTATAATTCTACCAATTTAATATTAATAATAATTATATTCTAATTAAATTAATATTAAAAAAATCATATTTTTAAAAGTCATTTAATGCTAATAACAAAAAAATATTTGATTAAACTCATCAAAAATTCTATCTAAATTTCTTAATTACAAATCAAATAATATTTTTATTGGAGTGAGAAATTATTATTTTAATGTTTACTTAGAGTGAGAAATTATTATTTTAACTTTTGGTGAATCAATTTGGTTCTTCAAATTTGACTAATCATTGTAGCTAACATTCAAATTATTTTAGAGATACCCAATTCAATGTGGAGACTTTTTAATACATATTATCTAAAATTTAGTCAATCTTTAGTTTTGGCCAAGCCAATACTAGTGCCCTTAGTGGCTTACGTGGATGTACCATGTGTAATATGTTTAAAAAAGAAGGAAACAAAATGGTAAGAACCTCCCTCTCCCTAAGAGGCATTCTCTCCCTATGTACTCCCCTCTCCTCAAATCCCTCTCTCTCTCTCGCTGACAGAACTTGCATAAGTGATATGAAATTGTTAATACTTCTCAAAATCTATAAAATTTTCATGGTGGAGTGAATAATCGATTAAAATGGCATGGTGCTAATACTTCCAGAATTGGAGAACTCTAATAATGCGTAGACGGCTTTTATTGGCTGCTAAGATAAGAGAGCTTGCATTCCTCATCTTATAGAAAAAAAAACACTTAAAAAGGATAATTATATTCTTTTATTAGTACTTAACTTCGGTTGCAAGCATTGGTTTTTCTACAAAATCTTCTCTTCTTTCTTTTTTTTTAACTAATAATTTTTCCTAACCAAGTTTTTTCTATACAAATTTTTAATGGGAAATGGCGAATATATATGGGGAAAAGTATAGAAAAACGTCTCATTCTTTGTTTAGAGGCTGAAAGGAGGAAAAAAAACATTTGTAAACACATCTGGTTGCAGTAGCTCGGAGATGGAGTGGTCGATGATGCTCGATCAACGATAATGCGAATTGTTGTGGGTGCCGGTGCAGTCAGGTGATGTTTTTGAATTTAGAAGGAGCTGGTTGGGTAGTGATACGGAGTGATCGATATAGGGATGGTTGGGTACTGTTACGAAGTTGCTGACAATGTGCTCGATGAGAAATGATAAATACAGTCGTGAGTGTGCAAGCGGCGTACAGTCGCTTTGATAAAAAGTGAATAAAGATGGAACCCACTTGAAAAAAAGTTAAGTTTTTAATAGCGGACCCCACTCCTTTTCAAAGCGACTGTATGGCGTTTGCGCATTCCACGACTGTATGTAGAATTACCCGTGCTCGATTTTGCTTGGTTTCGGAAGAAGCAGTGCGAAGGGATCGATTTTGGGATCTCAGAAAGTTCACTGATTTCAGAAGTTTGGTTGCTTTTCACTTTGTCAGTGTGGCAGCCACGTCTCGTGTCCACGTCGAGCGGTACACTCCAATGGTAAGATCCAGGCGACTCGGTACGTTGCACTACCCTAAAATTTATACATTTAGGTGTCAATAAGACAACCTCCAACTCTTCTCTTTTTTTCATCCTTTTTCAAAAAAGCTTTAGAAGTTATTATTGTAGAGTTTTTCTATTTATTTTTTAATATTATAAAATTGATTTGCCACATGATTACAATCATCTCAGAGCAACTTGTATTGTACCACTAGATTTCTAAGTCATCACCAATCTACGAAGATGAAGAAGCTCTGCTAAAAATGATGGGTGCATCTGCGTCATGCTAGTCCGCAACACCCATTACCAAAGCTCAAACCACATACCACACGCGTTACTTTAAAAGATTCCTTGCCATCTTCAGAATTTGGCTATCTATATCTCTCAACCGCAGTTGCATGGGCTTCACATTGTATAACTTTGCATTTCTTTGAAAACCCATTATTCTTGTCTACTTTATCACTTTCTCTAAGGCTAAGAATTGCCACACTCCGCTATCTATGAAGACAAGTTGAAAGTT
Source organism: Pterocarya stenoptera (assembly GCA_003123785.1). NCBI lineage: Eukaryota > Viridiplantae > Streptophyta > Magnoliopsida > Fagales > Juglandaceae > Pterocarya > Pterocarya stenoptera. The sequence continues at coordinate 88,828 of QEOT01124261.1, read as the reverse complement.
TGATTTATAGTCGTCCGCTAACCATCATCACCCTTGTGACCATATAGCAATTTCTACCTACGATAATCTGCCAACCCTATCTTTGAAGACAAGTTTTGCAACGTTGCATTACATGATGTCGAGCCGTAACAACGTTGCATTATAATTCAAGTATTTATCTTTAAAAAAAAGAAAACTTCAGATTTATGGCATCATTGTTGTGTATGATCAAGGATAGCATAAAAACATTAACTCGTAAAGAGTCCAATACATGAATTGTAAAACCTTACCTCCAGACTCTTGTGCATGGCATAAGGGACGAAGTTGTCGCAAGCTAGTGGCCTCTTTGTAGTATGCATCAAGGCAAAGAGCTGGAGGTACTCGTTGTTTCCTTAGTACCTCATTAGGTTCGTTCCCGAACGAGAAACTATAAGAGTGTGAAGAGGAAATTAGAATGAAAAAAATGAATCCCTAGGCCCTTGTGCCTAAGTGAGAAACTAAGCAGTTGTTGAAGCATGGGAGGAGAGAGAATTGCATCTGTCAATATAACTATGCTGGATAATGACAATGTTTCTAGAGTGGAAAATGGTATTTATTATGATCAGGCCGGCTCAATAGATTTTAAGGCCTGAGGCGATAAGTTAAAACGGGATCTTTTTCTTATATTAAATTAATTATGTTATAATTAAATATATTTTTATTTAAAAATTATTTTCCTCGCTTTTTGAGATGCAAAATTACTAATTAAATTTTTATATTCAAGTTCTTCTAATATCTTCTTCTCAATTGATAATATGGCTAGTCCATTTAATCTTTTATGCGACATTGTTGATTTTAAATAAGATTTTATCAATTTTAATTTTGAAAAACTTCTTTCTGCAGAAGCAAAAGTAATAGGTATTGTCAATAAAATTCTGTAAGCAATACATGCATTTGGAAAAGAATCAAGTCTTTTTATATAATTTAATATATCAATAGGAGTGCTTTCTACTACTGGTAAAATTTATTTTAAAACTTTTAGTTCAGAAAATAAATCTAAACCATCAATATCATATTTCAAAAAGCTTTCAAGACTAAGACAATTTTTTTGCAAACTACCATCATCAAGTGTTTTCAATTTCTTGATATTAAATAGAAAACCAAAAATATTTTCATATATTTGAAACTTTTTAAACCTGTTTTGAATTAAAGAAATTGCTTGATCTACTATAAATAAGAAATAATTAAATTTAAAAGATTTTTTAGCAGATTGTGTTCTATCTTCATTGACATTTTCATCAAACTGTTTTTTTTATGAATTATTTGTTTTGCTCTAAATACAGGTTCTATTTCCATACTAATTGCAATCTTTTTCGATGAAATCTTAGTAGATTTAAATCCATTTTCTTTATAATTATGAAAAAAAGAAATAATACCTTTTAACTGATCAATGGCAACATCTATATGCATATCTTTGGATTGCGGATTTTTACTTACAGTATTGATTGCAAATAATATATCATACCATATGGTCATGCCTAATATGAATTCAAAGTTCTCAATTTCATATTCTACTAAACAATTAGCTTCACTCTTTGTTTTAGGATCTTCAGTTATTTTTTCTAGTTGCAATAAAGCTTCTCTTATTTGTGGAGTTTGGAATTTTATTACTTTAATACTTTCAATTTGACTTTCCCAATGTGTTTGTAAGAGTGGCTTAAGAGTTAGAATCAACAAATTATTTTGTAAAATTTTCGATCGCTTTATTGATGAAGAAAACAATGAATAAATACGTTGGACTATTCCAAAAAATGATATAGCTTTAGGACAAGAATTAGCCATGTCACATAGAACAAGATTAAGATTATGACAACTACATGGAGTGTAAAATGCTTTGGAGTTTATATCAAGCAATGTTCTTTGCACCCCTTGCTCTTTTCCTTTCATATTAAATCCATTATCATAACATTGTCCCCGAACATTATTAATATCAAGTTCAAGACTTTTTTATTGTATCTAATAATTATTCACTAAGAATACATTTTCCACTTGTATTATCTACTTTAATAAATTCTAAAAAATGTTCTTCTATTTTTATTGGGCTTGTTGAAATATTAACACATCTTAATATGAGAGACATTTGTTCTTGATGACTTGCATTTGGGATACAATCAAGTATAATCGAAAAATATTTTGCTTCCTTAATTTTTTTAATAATATGGGTTTTAATTTCAGTTGCTAACAAGTATATTAACTCATTTTGTATATTATACCCAAGATAATGATTATGAATTTCACCATCTTGAATACGTCGAATGTGTTCTTTCATTACTGGATCAAACTCAGAAATCATCTCAATTAAACTTAAAAAATTTTCATTATTTTCTTGGTAGATCTTTTCATTTTGTCATTAAAATGGTAAATTATTTTTACCAAGGGTTTTTATTACAGCAACAATTCTCGATAACACTTTTTTTCATTGATATTTTTCTTTGTTAATTTGTTCTTAGACTTTTTTGTCAATTATTTTATTTCCTAAAAATCTCATTTCCAAATCAAGCCAAGCAGTAATGTTAGTAATATACTCATTGGTTGTTTCATAGTTTTTAAGCTTAGCACTAAGATTTTTCCAATCATCGGTTCCTTCATTAGCTAGTTAACTTATATTAAGTTTTGAATTAAACAACTTGTAACAAAAGCAGAATACACTATTCAAGTCTTTGAATACACTAGCCATTATCTATCATGTTTCTTCCCATTTGATAAGTTTCGTATATAATATGTAGTGAAAAAATATCTAGAGTTCTCATCCTTAGGAAAGTTTATATCGCTATATCTAATTGGGCCCTTTTCTACTATTAAATCTCTTAGTTTTGTATCAACATATTTCCATTGAATAGGGTCATAAATATTTGAAGGAATAAAATCATATATGTCTTCAGTATTTTTATTTTCTTCTATACTTTTTTCAAATTCTTCAGCAATAATTAAAGCAGTACATGCTTGAGCACTATCCTCAGATCCCTTTTGTTGGGTTTGTTGTGTTGTTTCATTATCTTCATATCCTTTTTGTTGTATTTCTTGATTTATTTTGTTATCTTGTGGTCTTATTTGGTGTGTTTCTTGATCATCTACAAATGTTTCACCTAAATTTTCTACTATATTTTATTTATTGGTAGTAACAAATTTATTTAAAGATCATATTTGGGATTCAATCAATTTTTCTATTCTTCTATTTTTTTTTTTTTAAGTTTCTCATATCCAGATGCATATTTTCTATTAGACATATTTTCTAGTAGAAAAGAATAATATCCACTATATAAAATCTTATTATACTTATGAATATTCTAGAATAAAATAAATATAAACATAAACCAATAGAATCTGATTTAGCAAATGAGATTCACTTTTATATAACAAATGGACTTCATTTTTATATAAAATTGTTAATCTGCACAATAAAATAAAATATCTTAATGTTAATATCTAAAATCAAGAAATAAATTATAGATTAGAAGTATTGGAAGAGAAATAAAGAAAGTTTGAAAAATAATCAATAGGTACCCATAGCCCATGGGCCATATAATTTGTGAGTTGTGAAAGCTAAGCCTATCTCAAAGTAGTTGTTAAGTCTTGAAGAATAAGACAAAATACAACCAAGGGAGAAGATGTTATAAACAAGACTAGGACCAGCTATCAGTAAACAAGTTCACAAAATGAGTATCACATGACTTTTTCATTGCCACACAAATCTTCAGTGTTTCACTTATCTATATAAAACAAAAAAACTTCACTTTATAAACTGCAGGTCAAAGATTCAGAGCCTCAGATTACTTACCTTCGTCACCAAGGTCCAAAACACAGTAAAGACTAGAGCTGCAGCAACTGCTCAACGTATGTCGTCTGCCGATACGTGCAATTGGAGGCAATGAAGATTGAAGAGGCTACCAGTGCAAATACAAGCAAGAGGATGCGCAAGAGAGAGATTAGAGAATGGAGAGTGGAGTTCACAGGTGATAAAATAAGATTTGTTGATCTGAATTATGATGTATAAAAGGAGAGTTTTTGAGATAGTTCCGTTGGATTTTTTTGAAATTTGTAGAAAGAACCACTGAATTTATAGTCATTATTGCGACTTTTGGCCTTCCTAAGAGAAGTTACAGACTCTGTGTAATTAAATAAAAGTTTTTATTTTTGTTTTATAATTGTTAGCGTTTGTTTTTACGGTGGAGTTGATAATTGATTTTTTCAATTTTCAATATTAGCATCTTTGTTTAGTTTAGATAATTTTTTTTTAATTTTTTTTACTTAATTATTTTCTTAATATTTTATGAGGCATTCTTCCACTATGGGGCCTTAGGCAATTGCCTAACTTGCCTTATGGGAGAGCCAGCCCTGATCATGATTAATAGCACTTCTCTTCTAAAGTAGATATATTGTAATTACCATTCACTTTTTTATGTTGAATGTGTGGAAAATGCAGTCAAGTCCGCATCAAGTTGGTCTTGCTGACAACTGTTGATATGGCTTTCACGGGATATTTAGGCCAATCCCAAGTTTCAAAGATGACATGGTATGTTTTTTATCTCATTACATATGTCATTTATCACAAGGTTATTTATTTTTGCCTCTACAAGCATTGAGATTCTAGAAGGTCACAAAATATCCAATAATGTGGACTTTTGAATGACTAATATGCTGAATTTGAGATGTTTGTTGACTGGAAAATACTAATTAGGAATTTCTCTTATGAATTATACTTCATTGACTGATAATTACAAGAAGTGTTAACAGCTACGGACTCATGGGAGATTGCTTCTCTTAAATTCTCTCCTAATAAGACCATTTGTCCAAAATTCATTCTCTTCTATTATGAAAAGTTTGTATTGAATTCCTTTGTATAGTTTATTATTTCTTTTTTCTGACCAGATCATATTGGATTGGTTCCTCAAAACCTGTATATATATTACTCTTTGACTATTGATGAAGATAAGAGAAATACATTTTACATGGTACTAGAACTACTCTGATTCTGTCCTTTTCTCGTCCATCCCTTTTCTTTCTTTAGGTTTTTACATTGATTTGTTCTCTTTCTTCATACTCTAATTCTATCCTTTCTTGTCTATCTCTTTTCTATCTTTAAGTTCTCACATTGATTCGTTCTCTTTCTTCATATTCTCCATATTCACTGATATTTGAAATCTTTTTCAAGTTCTCTCATGGCAAATCCATCTCAAAACCCCTCTATGATAATTGAAAATTCCTTTGCAACTGACCATTCGTTTTCTTCAATTGATTACATCAGCCCATACCATCTTCCTAGTTCAAACAATCCTAACATCATTTTGGTTTCCTGTTCATTAACTGAAGACAACTATTCCACCTAGAGTTGACCCATGCGAATGGCTTTAAGTGCAAAAAAATAAACTGGGTTTTATAGACCAAACAATTCCTAGACCAAACCCAACCAAGTATCCGGATGAATTCACATTATGACAACGATTCAACGACATATTTCTCTCTTGGATTCTCAATTTAATTGATGTTGATCTTGCCACTAGTGTTATCGACATTTATTCTACTTTTGATATATGGGTTGACTTGAAAAAACATTTTTCCCAAATGAATACTTTTCACCTTTACCAAATCCATCAGGTCATTTCTTCATGTTGCAAGATTAATCTTCTACATGGTTAAAACATAATTTAGATGCAAAACTAAATGCATTAGCTTTGATTATGGTACTAAATTATTCTCAAATGAAATCGTTTTAATCCTTCGTAATTATGGTGTGCTCTAACAACACAGTTATGTATCCAACCTGCAACAAAATTGTGTGGCTGAATGAAAACATTGCCATATGCTTAATTTTGTACATGCTTTTTGTTTTCATTCCTCTTTACCCCTTATCTTTTGGGGTGAATCCATCCTTACAACTACTTATTTTATAAATAGAATGTCAGATCTTCTTCTTTTGGGAAAAACACCATATGAGATTATATCTCACCGTTCACCCACATTTGGCCACCTTCGAGTATTTGTTTGTTTGTGTTTTGCTACTACTATCTCTTCTAATGGAAAATTCACTAGCCATGCTCGTCATTTTGTCTTTGTTGGCTATCCTTGTGGACAAAAAGTCTATTGTCTTTACGATCTTGAATCTAAACAGAATTTTACCAATCGAGATGTGGTTTTTCATAAGCATGTATTTCCCTTTCCTAAGAATAATGCACACAAAATTTTTTTCAAAGGAACCAGTTCTTCCCATCCCTGCTCTTGATCTACCATCAATTAGTTTTCCAACCCTATCTTCAGTCGAAAATCCTTACACGGATATAGTAGACAACACACCTTCTTCTCCAACCCTTCAACGATCCACACAGCATTGTCAACACCCCATTCATCTTCAAGACTACTACTATGTGACACCCCAAGCCAAGCTAGGTCTTTAAGATTTATAATTAGTTATATTTGGGCCTAAGTGAGTATAGGCTCAAGGGCCATGGACATCAAAATGATGCACCTAATGCTAGTGGGTGCAACACATTATAAATATGGTGAGGGCAAATTGCTAACTGTCGTATCATATCGAATTAGACATACTCACACCCAATGAAGGGGTCAATAATGTGATAAAATAACTAGCAAGCTACCCACGGTTCTTAGGGGTAGCCGTGAGGTGTCTACCAATATTGTTATATGGAATAAGATTACAAGAGATTAATAAGAAATTGACTTTGTTATATTGTAACTTTGTTACATGGTTACAAGATTGGTGTTTTTGAAAAATAAATGTAGATTGGAAAAAATGTGTTTTGTCAAAGTACATGTTCATGCTTATGCATTCATACGCATGGTTTGCCTTATACATGTTTATGTTATCTCTGTATTTATTTGTTATTTAACTTGTTAGGATTTCTTGAAATTTCACTACAGCAATTTTCTCTACCTTTTCCTCCAAAATGGTAGAGATTGTGACAGAGATAGAAGATAGCGATAGGGAAACGCAAGCATCAGAATTCCCCAGTAGTCAAGGAGAAACCTAAACTTAGTCCAAACCCTACGTGAAATAATAGTCTTGATGATATTACAAGGACCTTAGCAAAGATGATATTGCAAATCTAGACTCTACGAGAGCTTTTATAGAAAGATCATTTTAGTTTATGATCAATAGTTATTGTGTTAGGAACACCATTTTGATGGATATTTGAAGGGGGCAAGGTTTTGAAACCTCTTCCTTTGTATGGATGATCAAACAATTCCTTTTGGGATTTATAGTATTTTATGTTAGTACCATATTAGATTGTTCAACATTTGTTAGCTTAAAATTTGTTACTGTGATTATTGTATACTGCTAGAAACATGTTAGGTGTATTGTATTTTAACTGTCATGAACAAGGGGTATGTGGCCTTGTGTCACATATCCTGACGCTTCCCTTTTTATCAAATCCCAAGTGGGATTTGGGGGAGTGAGAGATTGTGGTATCAGAGCAATTACTTCTCTGAGTAAACCCACAATTGTCCTAGAGAAATGATACCAAAAGTGAGGCTCGAATAAAACCAAGGCTATCATGTATAAGGGTAAAAACTAATAGATGTAAGTTTTATGGGTTTCAGGAAAGAAATAAGATAATGGCACATGGAAGATGTGATAAAAATTTCCTAAGGACCCAAGAGCGTGAGGAATGTAATACTCCACTAGAAGGGGGACAAGCTATAGCGGAAGCAATCTGCAAAATGACGAAAATCGTGGACCAACAGATAGCCCAAGGACAGACTAGCTGACAAGAGCCACCAAGGATGAAAAATCGAGGTTTTCCGTTCGAGAAATTCCTAGAATTTCTAAACTCAAACTTTATGGGTATAAAAGGATCATTAAGAGCCAACAAGTGGCTCATTGACTTGAAAATGACTTTTGATATAAGTGGATTTACTGAGTAATAAAAGGTCCAGTATGCCGGGCACCTACTTCAAGGAGTTGACAGTATATGGTAAAAACCAAAAGACAACTCTTGATACGAGAGCTTGGAAATAAAGTTTCTCTCAACTAGGAAAAATTCGATAACCAATTCTTTCTCAAATCCACCAAGCAACAAAAGGTTTAAGAATTCATTAATTTGGTTCAATGGAATCAAACCGTGGAGTACTACGCAACTCGCTTCATGAAACTATAAAGATTTGCCTCGCATTTGTTAGCAACGAAAAATATGCAAGCTCAAAATTTCCAACGAGGCTTGCAACTAAGAATTCACAATCATGTTGCTTGTCTTAGGAATGAGAATTCTCAGGAGTTGGTTAACGTAGCTTCGATAGTCGAAGTTGAACAAATGAGCCTAGTCACTTAGATTAATGCGAACATAAACTGACTCTTCCTTATGCTTCTGGAGGAAGCATGAAGAAAAAGAGAATCTCATCCTCGACATTCAAAGGAAAGGAAGTGATGATCGAAAAGCTAGCACCTATGACACTGCCGATATGTCATAAATGTGAACAGAAAAACAATGAAAAATGTAGGACAACCGAGGGAACATAAAACAGCCCGCTAGAAATTTAATGATGAAATTTCTATAGACTTTAGGGATTTCATGAAAACACCAAAAAATTTCACGATTTGACCAATCCCTTATGTTTTAGTCTATGAGTATAATCAGAGCAATGACTCACAATGGTGCCATAAGTGAGATTTTAATTATTTCAATTAGTTAAAAGTAGTAAAATGCATTATGGTCTTTGCCATTAGACTCTGTTGATTATTTAAGATTTTATAGCACAATAACTCATTTTCATATTTTCAGACGAAACGCCTGTTCGCACTTATGTTTTTATTTTTAAGGACACTATGGAGTTGAATTCTGGTAAACGATTTTTACTGTAAGTTAATATGAATATTTAAGATTTTTCAATGTTAAGTTTATTATTTACTTGTCCGGAATGTATAGTTTAGACACTAGACACCATAAGAAACGTTTGATGGATTTGAAGGAATCAAGGTGTGAGATCATGTTACCTAAACAAAAATCTTATTCCATTCAACTAATCAAATTGTGTCAAACCAAAGAGAATTTTCATCCTAGTAAAATCATATATGGTTGGAATCCAATTAAGAACCCAAAAGCATGGTGGAAACTGAAATCCTAAATGGTTTTATCCAAACCATAAAATTGACCTCCAAAACCTTAATAAATGAGTTTCTAGCATTGTTTTAATCATTTGATTAAATTATTTCCACGTGTTATTAATCCTTCAAATTTGTGGTAGAAAATCATTATCCAACCTTATTAATCTTGAAAATTTGATTGGGCCAAAAGAAATCGGATTTGAGCTTAATAGCAACCAAAACTCTCTTAAAACTCAAAATTGAGGCCTATTCGTTTTAGACTCATTAAGGCCCACGAATTTAGCTACCTTAGCATTGATTTTTTATTAAGATATTTCACCCTCCACATGGATGATCAGATTTGTTCAAGATGACCTTGAAAGTTCTTGAAGTGAATATCCAAAGGGTTTCCTCACTCTATCAATTTTACATTCCACCTAGAAGAAATATCTTGAGCTAATTTTTGTATATTTTATTGGAACGAAAAAACCAATACCCAAGTTTCATCTGAAACTTATCATCTTCAATAATTTAAGCCCTCCAGCTCCCTTCCAACGTAAATTATCTCTTATTTACACTTTGTTTTGATATAACACAAAAGATACCTCTAACAGTTTTTTTGAACTCTTTAGCACTCCTAATTCAAAACTTTTGTAAATATTTTCTCATAAACTCTTATTCATGCAATGTGTTCCGTTTTGAGTCTAATTTATGTAGATATCTTATTTGTTCCATTTGGAAATCATATTATCAGTCAAATAATATTTAAAACCCAAAAAGGTCATTTTCGGCTATAAACTTGAGAGTATGTCATATTTTCGATTTTTTGACCAACCTAATAGATTGATCCTAGTTCGAAATTTTTATGGAGTATTTTTAATATGGGTGTATGATTATTGGTTAAGGATTTGTTGCATAATTAAAAGTTTTGGTGAAAGATTTTCTCTTAAACTATTTTTCATGCAATGTGTTCCGTTTTGAGTCTAATTTATGTAGATATCTTATTTATTCCATTTGGAAATCATATTATCGGTCAAATAATGTTTAAAACCCAAAAATGTCATTTTGGGCCATAAACTTGAGAGTATGTCATATTTTCGATTTTTTGACCAAGCTAATGGATTGATCTTAATTCAAAATTTTTATGGAGTATTTTTAATATGGGTGTATGATTATTGGTTAAGGATTTGTTGCATAATTAAAAGTTTTGGTGAAAGATTTTCTTAGATCTAGAAACTTTGAATCTAGAAGAGAAAAAATAGTTCCTGTCTTAAGAAAGTTTAAATTTTTTATGATCTAATCTTATTCCAATGGTTTTGATATTATTAGTCGAGGATCCTAAGCCTCTAATACATGTTATAACGTTGGCTTATAGATATGTGATGTGAGTTTTCAAGATATGAGATTTTATGCAAGGATAGGCCAAGTGATGATCTTATTGGTTAAATTCATGTTTTGATTGATTCTTAACAATGTGATCTTGAGTTTGAAGTTTAGATTTATTTTAGGACACATTTTTAATTTATGTGATACTTTGGTGTGAAGATCACATCTTTTTAAGTCATGGATCAAGAGATTCATCTAAGCAAGTTAGACACAAAAATCTATTTTTGAACTTAGAAGAAAAACTGAAAAGTTCAAGTATAGTTTTAGTGATTTTGATTACTTTTGTTTATGATTCAAAGCTTGATTATTCTTAGGAATATATTGTGAGAAGAAAAATTTAAGTTTAATTATGAGTTTTGAAATTTGAAAGAATTGCAACAAAAATCAAAGGAAATAGCTTAAATAAGTTTTGGCCTCTATAGAGTTTTAATAGTTATGTTTAGTTTTAAATTTTTTCAAATTGATATTTGAGTTTAAAACAAAATTTACTTGTGGTATGTAAATTTTGATGATTTTTAGAGTTAGAATACAAAATCCTTAAGTTAGGAGTAAAATAGTTATTTTCTCACATATAGAAAGTAAAATGGTAATTTTATTCTAAGTTGATATTTTTTCATATTTCTAATTATTAGTGATTAAAATATAATTTTGAAAAATCACTATTTTCATTTCTTCATGATCGCGCTTGAGTTTTACCTAAAAATACGAAAATCGAGATAAATTAACTTTTAACTTACTATCAGTTCAATGTGTATGGGTGATGAATAAATGAACTACAGTGTATGTATGTATATTATCATATGTCATACTAAGTCATTATATATTCATCTATTACACAAAATTTATTCTATCATGAATTTCTACCATTGAATGTTTAGTGGACTGTTACATACTCTCATCCTAACAAAAAGATTTTGTCCCCGAATCGACACAAGTAAGCATCAATTGAAATCCAATCAAACTTAGCTAAGCTCAACAGTACATAGGTCTTTGAAAAATACCAATGACAATGTCGACTCCTTCAGTTCCTAGGGCACCGACATTTGCATCTTCTTGAGTGATAACGTACACTTTAACATGTACATGATGTCTCAACTTTGGCTTTCTGTCAATGTTAGGAGAAATTATACTTTCCTGAGCCTTATTGAGACAGTCTCTCTTCATATGGCCTAGCTGACCAAAATCGAAATAGGCCCCCAGCAATGAGACTACATTCACCTCCATGTTTCCTACCACACTTTTTATAGGTGGGTAGTAGAATGGGCATTTATTCTCCAATCATGATGCCATTTACTTCGGTTATCATCCTTTTATTATCTGAGCTTTCACTGGCAGAGATGGATAAGCTTTTTTCTTCTCCGAATTAACATGGGTAGTTAAGACCATATATTCTGTTTCAGCAATAGCGGCTACATTAACCAACTCCTAGTAATTATTGATCCAAAGACAAGCCACTTGGCTACGAACCCTAGGCTGAAGTCCTCCTTGAAATTTCTATGCCCACATCTTCTCTGTAGATATCAAATGAGGTGAAAACCTCGCCAATGCCGTAAACTTGGTAGCGTACTCTTCGAAGTCGAATTGCCCTGAGTCAAAGTTGCAAATTCCTGCGCTTTTAGTTGTTTGACAGAATCTGAAAAGAATCTATTATCAAACTCTTCCTTAAATCTCTTTCATGATAGTGCAGCAAGGGGTCCTACTTCCTTAACTAGAAGCTACCTTCGTGTATCCTACCATATTCCAGCTTCACCTTGGAATAAGTATTCAATGTATAGAACCTTCTGGTCTTCAGTACATCCACAGATCTCGTATGTTCTTTCAAAATCCATAATCCATTTCTCGACTCCCAATGACCCTTCATTATCAGAAAAATTTAAGTAACAATAAATCAAGAACTTCTCATATAGACAACCCCTACCTTCGGGTCTGGGTACATGCAGTTGTTATTGTTGCTGATGTCTAAGCACATCAGTTAGCATATGTATAGCATCAACTAATCCTCCAGCCATCGAGGGATTTTGATCTCTTGATTATTGTCTTCCTTGGGATTCCAAAGTATTCTACTGCGAGTCATGTGTCCCTTCTTGGAAGACACAAGTACACATATTACAACCACATACTACCTTTCATACTTCAAGAAATTCAAGCCTAATGACGACTAAAATTTCAAACCTAATATTTAGTGCAATTCTTAAGGACATGTTGATTTATAACCTAAAGACGTATTGCTCTGATATCACCTTGTGACGCCTACAAATTTCACTTGGGATTGGAAAGACATTTGAAGTGTCAAAACATGCAACACAAAGTTACATACTCCCATTCATGATATATAAGATGCAATGTTCATAACATACATCTAATATTATACATCTAATGTTCCTAACAAGATCTACCATTCAGGATGAATGGTAGTTGGGACTAACACAATGAGATTTGATTACAAATTTTAACAAATTAATATAAAACATCCACACAAGTTAATGGTGTATGCATGATAGTAAAAGCATGAATGCATAATCAAAATAATAAGTAATTATAGCATAGCTTGGCATAACATAACTTAAATTGAGACATGAACTGAACTTGACTTGCTTAACGTGGACTTTATCTGAAACTTGACTTAACACTAACTTGATCTGAGACTTGACTTCTCATAAACTTGGAATCTTTTTTTTTTCTTTAACTACTTAAACTCAACTTCTTTACTTAACATTAACTTAAATTGACTTCTTGACTTAACATGAACTTGATTATAGTACAACAAATTTTATTCTTTCACCATAGTACTAAGCATCGCATAGCCTTGACCGCAATACTAGACAACTCATATCATCTTTGATCGTAGTATAATTTAACTAATATATCATTCTGAAGTACGGCGGATTATACTCATTAACAGTAGTACTTAGCAACACATAAGCCTTGATCGCAACACCAAGCAACGAGTATCATCCTTAACCGTAGTACAACTTAATTGATAATATAAACTTAACTTGAACATAACATGACTTGAACGTAACTCAAAGATATAACTTACTTGAGGTAGAAACCTTTCGTAACATGGCGTAACATGTAACAGACAACATACTTAACACGATATACTTGTATTAGTGAATACCACATGGCATGACATATATGTAACAGATGCCATACTTAACTTAACATGATATACTTGCAATGTATAGTAATTTGAGATAGAATATCTTGTGTAACAAATGAACAATTCATGACAAAATAAATTTTGTGTAACAAACGAATATGTAAAGACTTGGTATGGCACATATGATAACATGCATATATACACTGTAGTTCTTTTACTCACCACACATACACATTAAATTAATAGTAAATTACTTACCTCGATTTTTATATTTCTAGACAAAACTTAAGTGTGATCACAAGAAAATGAAACTAGTGATTTCTAAAAGTTAGAACTTAATTACGAAAAAATATAAATATGAAAAATATTAACTTAAAATAAAACTACTATTTTACCCTCTACTTGTGGAAAATGACTATTTTACCCATAACTTAAGGATTTGACAGCCTAACTCCAAAATCACCAAAATTTATATAACTCATGTAAATTTATTTTAAACGCAAATATCAATTTAGAAAAATTTAAAACCAAACACAACCATTAAAACTCTATAGGGGCCAAAACTTACATAGGCTATTTTCCTTAATTTTTATTGCAATTCTTTCAAATTTCAAAACTCATAATTAAATCAAAATTTTTCTTCTAATATACTCATAATATATTCCTAAGAATAATCATATTTTGAATAATGAATAAAAATATCAAAATCACTAAAACCATACTTGAACTTTTCGATTTTTCTTCTAAGTTCAAAACAGATTTTTGTTTCTAATTTATTTTGATCAACCTCTTAATCCAAAACTTATGAAGATATGATCTTCAAACTAAAAATCACATGGTTTAAAAAAGTGTCCTAAAATAGATCTAAACTTTAAACTCAAGATCACTTGATTAAAAATCAATCAAAACATGAATTTAGTCAAGAACATCATCACTTTGGTGCAACTGAATATCTTTGAAACTAATATTAAATATCTTCAAAACAACATTATAACATGTATATAAGAGGCTTAGGATCATCAAATAAAAATATTGAAGCCATTAGAATAAGATTAAACCATAAAAGATTTAAACTTTCTCAAAACAGAAACAATTTTTTCTTTTCCAGATTCAAAGTTTCTAGATTTAAGAAAATATTTCAATAAAACTTTTAATCATTCAACCAATCTTCAACCAATAATCATGGGTCTATGTTAAAAATACTCCATAAAAATTTCAGACCAAAATCAATCTATTAATTTGGTCAAAAACTTCAAAATATGACATAATCTCTAGTTTATCACTAGAACGACCTTTCTGGATTGTAAATAACAGTTTACCAATCAAATGATCTCCAAATGGTACAAATAAGGTATCTACATACCTAAACTCAAAACAGAACAACTTTCATAAGGGAAAGGTTGTGAGAAAATACTTTAAAAAGTTTCGAATCAGGCCTCCAAAAGAATTTAGAAAAACTACTCGAGAGTGTCTTTTGTGTTCTATCAAAGCAAAGTGTAAAGGAGAGATGATTTATGTTATTAAAGGGCTAGAGGGTTTTTTTATATAAGTT
This sequence comes from Pterocarya stenoptera, assembly GCA_003123785.1. Lineage (NCBI taxonomy): Eukaryota > Viridiplantae > Streptophyta > Magnoliopsida > Fagales > Juglandaceae > Pterocarya > Pterocarya stenoptera. The sequence goes on along the minus strand of QEOT01124261.1, from coordinate 73,732 downwards.
ATGGAAGATGATAAGTTTGAAATGAACCTTGAGTGTTAATCTTTTCTTTCCAATAAAATATACAAAAATCAACTCAAGATATTTCCTCTAGATGGAGTGTAGAATTGAAAAAATGAGGTGGCATTTTAGCCATTCACTTCAAGAACCTTCTAGGTTCTCTTGAACAAATTTGATCATCCATGTGGAGAATGAAATATCTTAGTAAAAAATCAATGCTAAAGTGGTCAAATTCGTGAGCCTTAATGGGCCTCAATTTTGGATTTTAAGAGGGTTTGGATTGCTATCATGCCCAAATCTGATTACTCTTGGCCCAATCAAATATCCAAGGTTAACAAAATTAAATAATGTTGTTCTAACACAAATTTGAGGGATTAATTGCATGTGGAAGTGATTTAATCAAGCAATTAAAAACAATACTAGAAACTGATTCATTAAGGTTTTGGAGGTCAACTTTATGATTTGGATAAAACTGTTTAGGATTTCGGTTTCCACTATGCTTTTAGATTCTTAATTGGATTCCAATCATATATGATTTTACTAAAGTAAAAATCCTCTTTAGTTTTGCATAATTTAATTAGTCAGATGGAATAAGATTTCTGCTTAGGTGACATGATCTCGCACCATGATTCCTTCAAATCTATCAAACGTTCTTCATGGTGTCAAGTTTTTAATACTATTCATTCTGGAAAAGTAAATAATAAATTTAGCACTAAAAAATCCTAAATATTCATATTAACCTACAGCAAAAATCGTTTACTAGAATTCAACTCCGAAGTTCCCCAAAAAAAAAAAAAAAGAGTTTCGAACAGGCATGTTGTTCGAAAATATGAAAATGAGTTATTACGCCATAAAATCTTAAATAATTAACTGAGTCTAATGGCACAAGCCATAACGCATGCTGACACTTCTAACTACCTCAAATAATTAAAATCTTACTTCTGGCACCATAGTGAGTGATAGCTCTGACTATGCTCACAGACTAAAATCTACACGATTGGTCAATCGTGAAAACTTACGATGTTTTTGCGAGGTTCTTAAAGCCTATAGAAATTTCAACATTGAATTTCTAGCGGGCTGTTACAGGAGTGATTACTGGTATTACTCTAACCCTACCTTAGTTTAAAAAAAAATCGTTAGCTTTGCTTAAACTATTTAGTTGATAGCATTATCTTAATTAGGTAATGTTAAGTTGCTGCAATATACGGCTTGTATAATGTTTGATTATGGAGTATCACAGTCCTTTGTATCTGCTACTTTCATGCGATTGTGTGATTTGCCTACGGAATTATTACTCCAAAAGGTTTTGGTAATAGTTCCTGGCGAAAACATAATTTTACCCGAGTAGTCAAGGATAGAGGTGCTACCCGCATATGCGAGAGCGGGGTTGACCCTTCCTCGCACCCCATCACTGTATATGAGAGGGGTAGTGTTTCTACCCTGCTCAATCCAATCGTAGCGATGGCCCACTGGGCCTAAAATTTATTTCTAGGTCCAAAAAAATATTTTTGAACCCAAACTATTATATAATTTAAATTGTAAATTAAAATTTTTAAATATAACCATAATTTAAAAACTAATAACATAGATTTTAAATTTGTTAGGTTTGTATTCATAAGATTGCATTGCTTTGGTCTCCTAAGACAACTTTTATATCTATTATGTCTCACATTGTTCAAGTAAGACTCTTGTATTGCCTTGGCCTCCTATATAAAGCTTAAAGGTGTAACCGGTCCAATTTTGAAAAAATTTTAGAACCGAATCGGTATATATCGGTTTTGGAAGTTAATAACTAATACGGACCAATTCATTACCAAAATCGAAACTTTTAGTTTTTTTAGTTTCGATCCAATCTGATCCAATTTTTCTGTTTACCATTTACATGTGTGATACTATATATGTTTAATATTATAATTTTTTTAATACTAAACTTAATTGTGAGAATTTAGTATTTATTATTAACAATTACTAATTCTTTAATGTTCAATTATAGTAGTATAATATAAGTAGTGTCTAACTTATTAGTGAGATTAATAAACTTGAATAATAATATTAGAGTTTCATGTTATATTAATTAGAAATGTAGCATATAATATATATATAATAATAATATAAAAATTATATATAATATAAAAAATTAAAAATATATATGTACAGATCCGGTTTGGTTTAAACTGATTTTCAAAATATAAAAACCGGCACTGCACCAGACCAGTTACAAACCGAGCCAACCCACCAGTTCAATTCGGTTCAACTGGTTTTTCAGTTTTTTCTTACACCCGTAATAAAAGTTGGCCTAGAAGGCCAAAGCAATGCAATCTTGTGAGTCAACAATTTGTATAAATATATGCGAGGGGTGGGCCAAGGGAAATGCAGGCCAGGGTTGGGATCAACCCTCCCCCCGCCCCCACTGGGGGGCCAATTGCGGGGCAAGTGACCCCGCTACACTCATTTGGCAAACAGGAGCATGCCCCGCCCATGCGGGGGCGGGCGGGGCTCTACTGCCCACCCCAAGTCCGGGACTCCCCATTAGAAGTTGAGGGACTTGTGTTGAAAGGCTGATTTGATCCTAGGCATAGATTGATTATTTAGACATTATGCCAAGATTTATAGTATTTGAGACTCTCACTACAAATAGGATTTGTTACATAAGAGAACCCCTTGAGGTATCCCCATTGGTTGTTTCTGCCTGTTAGGTTAAGAAGAGCATTATATATGGTGTGACCACCTATTTGTTGTTCGTGATAGAAAATGCAAAGGAATCCAAAGAAGTCCAGGGAAAATCGTGAAAAAGAGTTTCCTGAGGTGTTTGCTGATGATTTACCGGGATAGGGAAATAGAGTTTGTCATAGAGTTAAAACTAGCAACCTCCTTTATACATAGAGCACCTTATAGGATGGCTCCTACACAGTATAGGAGCTAAAAACCCAAATTGATAAATTATTGGAGAAATGATTCATTTGACCTAGTTCTTCGCCATGGGGTGGACCTATATTATTCGCAAAGAAGAATGATGGATCAATGAGAATGTGTATCTATTATCGGGAGCTAAACAAAGTAACAATAAAGAATAAGTACTCATTACCTCGGTTGATGATCTATTAGATCAATTACAAGGAGCTTCGATATTTTCAAAGATAGATTTGAGGTCAGGATATCGTTAACATAAGATTGGGGAGCAAGAAATTCCCAAGACTGCTTTCAAAACTCGATATGGACATTACGAGGTTTTAGTAATGTCATTCGAATTGACTAATGCTCACGCAGCATTTATAGATTTGATGAGATCTTTAGGCCTTACTTGGATAGCTTTGTAGTAGTGCTTATAAATGATATTTTGGTATATTCCAAAAGTGATGAGGAGCATGGACACATTTGAGTCAGATACTAGAAAGATTGTAGGAGCACCAGTTATATACAAAACTCAATAAGTGTATTTTTGGCTTCAAAAAGTGAAGTTTTTGGGGATTTCTAGCAGTGGTGTAGTAGTTGACCCTAGTAAGATAAAAGCAACAACGAATTGGCATAGGTTTACCAGCATGCATGAGATTCGTAGTTTTCTTGGTTTGGCTAGATATTATAGGAGATTTGTAGAAGGTTTCTCTAAACTCTCAGAACCTCTTACTGCGTTAACCAAGAAGAACGTGAAGTTTACCTAGAGTGAAGAATGTGAAAGGAAGTTACTATAATTGAAGTAAAGATTGACTATAGCTCTGGTTTTTGCTTTGCTTGAACCCTATAAACCCTATGTGGTTTATAGCGATGCATCAAAGATAGGTCTAGGATGCGTATTGATGCAAGAAGGATGAGTAGTTGCTTATGCCTCTCAACAGTTGAAGGATCATGAGTAAAATTACCCCACTAACAACTTAGAGTTAGTTGTGGTGGTGTTTGCACTAAATATTTGGAGGCATTACTTGTATGAGAAAACTGTGAGATTTTCACTGATCATAAAATCCTCAAGTATTTTTTCAGTGAAAAGAACTTGAACACGAGGTAGAGGAAAACAATTAGTAACTATCAGTGTGAGATAAAATATTATCTTGGAAAGGCCAACGTATTGGCAGATGTCTTGAGTCGTAAGGCCCAAGCAGATATGGAGTCTCTATTGAGCAGTATGAGGAGTTTGCTAATTGGAGACTCTTGAAAGAACGAGGCATTGGCCATGTAACACCCTCTTCTCGTAGGCTAGGATGTCACGTACTTTCATAAAAATAGGCAGGCAAGAGATTTCATAATAAAACAAAACATTGCTTATCACATAGAAGAGTTATTAAAATAACTTGTGTCTTGAACCCACTAGATAAAATGACTATCATAAAATAAAATCCACTAAAGTTCACTGGTCTACTCCTCCTAAGCCTGATCCGTCTGCTTGTAATCATCATCATCATCCTCACTTAGATGGTTAAAAATATGAAATAAATTAAAATGAGTCGAAAACTCAATAAGAAAACCATCACAATATACGTAAAATAAACATAAGGTTCTCATACAAGTTTTCATGTTAAGAGCTTAAAATCATGACTGGTCATACTGATACTTATGCTATGCATACTTTGTCTTGATTTAGGAGATGTTTGGGAAATGAGATGAGATAAAAAAAAAATTGTGAATAATAGTAAGATGGTTTGTGAATAGTAGTGAGATAGTTTGAGTTAAGTATTTATTAGATTTTGAGAAATGAGATAGTAAAAATTGAATAAAAATATTATAAAATTAAAATATTGTTAGAATATAATTTTTTAATATAATTTTTATTTTAGGATTTGATAAAATTAAATTATTTTTTGTTTGAAACTTTGAAAAAATTGTAATGATTAGCTTGAAAAAGTTGTAATGATTAGTTTGAAAGTGTTTGTATTTAAATGATATTTGGAAAATGAATGAAATTGAATGAGATGAAAATTATTTACAAACATATCCTTAACTTTGTGTGCAAGGTTGTGCATTGGCCCCACATCATGTGGCCACATGGGGAATCGCATTGGTACCACGCTTGAATCCGTGGCTTACACATCTACCATGAATCTGCATTGGTATCGTGCATCTAAATGGTCATTTAATTAAACTAATATAATCTTATCTTACACTTGAATTTAGAAAAATTTACGTGTCTTATGCGACGTGAGATGCATAACATACATAATAATATAAATAACTGTAAAATGTTGAATCTGAACATGATGCGAAAAGTTAACATGATCATGTGCAATGATGACTATACTTGTATAAATCGTGACATGGGTGGTACATAGAAAGTGTCTATAAATAAAATTGACTTTAATAATAATCTATCTAAACTAACTAATATGTGTTAATCCTAATTCATTATCAGTCTACTTACACTATGGCTCTGCTTCCTAGATCTTACTTTGTAGCTCGTTTTCTATACAAAGCACTGATTGTTACTAACATTTCTAGGAAAGTGTGTCGTAGCACTCTGCTTAATGAAATTCATATTAGTGATATCAATCTAATAAAATATTCATTTATATACTAAAATTAATAACAACTAATACCATATAATTATTTAAATAATAATATCATATCTAGTCTTTCAAATATAATCTAGTAAGGGATATATTTATATCTAAGTCTATAAAAATAAGGGTGCAAACATTCAGTTCATTAATAGACTTAATTTAATACCTAAGGATAGGTTTGGATAGTGAGATGAGAATTTTTTATTTTAGATGAAAGTTTAAAATATTATTTTTTAATATTATTATTGTTTTGAAATTTGAAAAAATTGAATTGAGATTTGAAAAAATTGAATTGTTTATTATATTTTATGTAAAAATTTAAAAAAATTATAATAATGAGATAAGATGAGATGAGATGAGAATTTTGTGTCTCATCTTGGTTGCCAAACCTATGTTAATAATATATTTTTGTCCCTTAAATATATTAAGTAAAAATAGTTCCTGGGCTATATATTTATCCAATTTAAAACTAAGCCAAACTTAAAATATTAGGCTCAACCCAACTCAAAATAACATAATAGTTTTCTGTAATAAAACTAAGCCCATCAAAAAATTAAGCTCAACGTAAAACAAATCTGGTGTAAAAACAAATCCAATGTAATATGATTCGAATATAAAACAAGTCCAATATCATAGTGCCACACCTTATACTACTAACATAAATTTCATTTTAAAAGCTTTCGAGATACTATATGGAAATGACTATATGACAATGGCTAAGTAGGGCTAAGCAAAAATTTGAAAATCTGACTCCGACTCTGCTTTGGCTCTGCTCCGATTCCAATAAGTCAGAGTTTTTTTCTCCTAAAAAGTCAGAGTCGGAGTTGGAGGCTGCGTTGTACCGACTTCGACCATCCGACTCCTACTCCGACTTTACCCTCCTACTCCAACTCCGATTCCAACTCCGACTTCGATATTGTACATATTTTATAAAAATATATGTATTTTTATATATTGATCATATATATTTTCAATAACTATAACTTATATAGTTAGTTAAATTCAATAATATACTAACATGAGCAAATTATTATAAAATAATATACTTATACTATAATATAAATTGACTAAATTGACTTATAATAATTTAGGATACGTAAATATCATACTATTACTATCATGTTACACTAATATATAATAACATGTAATACTAATATATAAACACTAATATATAAACATGTAATACTAATGTATAAACACTAGTATATAATAATATGTAATAGTAATATAAAATAACTAATGAATAATAACATTTAATACTAATGTATTATGTATAAACACAAATGTATAAATTTATAATAACATGTAATATTGATGTATAATAATCAAAGTAGAATAACATGTACTAGTAATGTATAATAACTGAAGTCTAATAACATGTAATACTAATGTATAATAACTAAAGTATAATAACATGTAATACTAATGTATAAACACTAATGCATATTAACATGTATAAACACTAATCTATAAATTTAAAATAACAAGTAATATAAGTGTATAAACACTAATGTATAAATTTAGATTAACATGTAATACTAATGTATAATAACTAAAGTATAACAAGTGGTTCATGCTATCAACAACACAGAGGAGAAATGGAATTCAATTGGAATGATCATGAGAGATGTTAAAAAATTGTTGAGGAATGTTCATCATTGGTCTGTTAGGCATACTCCTAATAGTATTAATAAAGTTGCTCATATGTTAACAAAGGATGCTTTAGATCTCTCTGAAGAGAGTATTCAATTAATAAGATCAGTTTTTTTTCTAAAAATAAATTAAAGTATAATAACATATAATAGTAATGTATAATAATATGTAATACTATAGTATATTAACATGTAATTAGACATTAGTTAAATAATAATAATTATTCATAAATACTAACAATTAAATTTAGTGATAGAAGAACTAAATAAATAAAAATTACAGTTAAAACAAAGATTAAAATTGATTTAGGATTTAGTTTAAGGTTTGAGTTAGGGTTTAGCAAAAAAAAACCCCAAAAGTCCAGCCCAAAAAGGCTAAAACCGCAATCCAGCCCGCACTCCATGTAAATCGACGTTGTTTTTATAGAATAAAATGGTGTCATTTTACATGTTAGTCACTTAACCCTAAGAGCCTAAATCTGATAGTTCCAATTTCATTTTTGCCCCCCTCCTGAGTCGCCTCTCTCCCTACGAGTCTCGAGGATCTCTGAGTACATGAACCTTCGAATCCTAACCATAGTCGCACTCCCAACCACTGTAGTTCGCATGGTTAGCACCGGCATGACCTCTCTCTCAGAATCCCACGTCACAACACACGTCCTCTCTCTCCCCTTGAGTCTGTCTGTGAGATTGTGACCCTTCGAATCCAGATGCTAGCCACATGGCTTCCCCCCCACCCCCATCCCTACAATCCACACTGGCACGACCTCTCTCTCAGAATCTTGCCACACGTCCTCTCTCTCTCTTCTGGAGACACGGTAAGCCTATCTGTCTCTTCTCCCTTCATCCTCTCTTTCTCTCTCTCTTCTCCCGTCAGCTTCACTTTCTCTTAAATTTTTTCCCTTTCTCTTAAATCTTTTCAGGGTCTTGAGGGCATAAGTGCTAACAATTCAATGAAACTTTGTGAAATTTCTCCAGCCTTGAAAATCCATGTTGTGCCGTCATCGTTTAGGGTAAGTTCTTTTTTTCTTTTTCTTTTTTTTTTTAATTTCTCTCTTTTTGTTGATTTGATTTCTAAGTGGAGATGGAAAATGTGAAGCCGTGCATAAAGCTATGGTGAATTTGTGTAAATGGAAAATGAAAGATGTGAATCTATGTTGGTGAATGATGAATCTGTGTAAAGGCTGTGTAGATACTTTGGTGAATGATGAATCTATGAAGATGCTTTGCATAGATGCTTTGGTGAATTTGAGTTTTCATATGTATGTATGTATGTATGTGTAGGTATACGTCTATGTATTCATGCATGTCTGGGTAAGCTTTGATTTTTCAATTGGAGGGTTTTATATAGAGATATTTGGCTCCTGTTTCAAGATCTTACTAATTTTCCACAGATTGATATGGAACAATAGGCATTCTTGGTACTTCGTTGATGAATTTGATTGCTTGCTTTAGTTGAGTGTGATCTAATTGGAGTTTTAAAATACAATTCTTGTAGTATAAAATTATCAACCTCAATTGATCTATTTGTTTCCTTGTTTAGATCATGCAATTTCGAATTAAATGACTTATATTTTATTAATGTGCTTGTAGTTTTCTTCTATGGACTCTGCAAGCTAATACACTTATTTGGTTGTTATTCAAGGTTGAATTTTTGTGAGAATTAGTTTTGCTGTGAATTAGTTAATGTTTGGATAGATGCCTTTCATATGCTGTTCTCACAGTGCAACTGTTCTCATATATATGTTGAGACACACGGGTTAATTTCTCTCAACAGCATGCAACAACTTTTATTAATTCACTATTTGTTNCCCCCCCCCCCCCCCCCCCTTTTTCAATCTTGATTTTCTTGATTTTTGCTCAACCACATACATGCTAATAACACCATGTATATAGGTATTACCTATGCTCATGTCTGCCACTTGATCTTTGACATTTTAGGAACATGCCCTTCAGCATTTGTGCACGATTGAGGTTTGGAGTGCATTTGTGAAATTGTGTAATTTGTTGTTTATTCAATTTTGTTTTCTTTATTTTTATAAATTTTTGCGGTATCTTATTTCTTCACTAATTTTGTTCTTTTGTCTTCAGGCACAGCGAATGGCACTCACTTTATTGGTTCTTTTGTTGGAATGGGAACAAGTTATTTGTTTATTTTTTGTTGTTTTTTCTTTATTGTTGGAATTAGAACTTCTTATTGATGGATGATGGATGGGTTGAATGAATGGTAGATGATGGATGTTGTTGGCTTTGTTTGGTTTTGTTTATTTCTAAAATGAGACGTGGGATTTAAATTGTGTTGTTGGTTGTAGTTGGGAACAACTAACAATATTTGATGGCTTGTAAGGTTTTAGTTTTGGATTGTAAGTTTGTAACTTCTTGTTGTAGTAAATTAGTTCTAGATTTGGTTATGTGTTTTTAACTTATAGTGAGTGAATGATTTAGTTTTGTAATTTTAGTTATATTTTTTTAACTTGTAGTGATTCTAGTGAATGATTTATCTTTGTAATTTTGGTTATGTATTTTTAATTTATATTAATGATTTAGTTTTGTAATTTTAGTTATGTATTTTTAATAGATATTTGTGTCTATCCTCATAATTTTGGTAATGTATTTTTAATGTAATTTTCATTATGATTTAGTTTTGCAATTTTCGTTATTTTTAATAAAATTCGAATTTGAAGTAATATTTTAAAAAAAAAACTGAAGTATGGAAGTCCAAATCCGATTAGTGAGGGCCTAAAATTGTCAAATTGAAATTCCAAATGGTCGAAGAAAAAAAGCTCAACTCCGACTCCTCTCCGAATTGGAGTCAATGCAAATCGGAGTCAGAGTCAAAGGTCGAATTCGACCTCTGATAAAGTCTGAGTCGGAGTCGGAGGTAGAGCACTCCGACTCCGAAACAGTCGATGCTCAGCCCTAATAAGATGTATATATGCATCAAATATTTGTGAAAAATTATATTTAGCAGTCCTGCACCATACACGTATTTTTATTTTTATATCTTTTTATTTTTTTCTCATAACAGGTATGGTGTAAAACTACTGAGTAGAAAAATTCTGTTTGCAATATCGATTTATAACATGAGAAATACTACTTATCATTTCCACGCTACACACCAACCTATGATTTGCCATTTTAGTTCATCTATTTAAAGATACATGTTTACATATCAATTTGTATGTTTATATAAAATGACAAATCATATATTGATGTGTGGTGTAAAGGATGATAAGTAAAATTTTTCTTATAAGTTTTTTTTTTTTAATCTCAAATTTCTTAATATTAAGTCATGCCAGACATTTAATCTTAAATAAGTTTAAAAGATTATGTCTATAAATAGTAAATATTAGATAATTTAAAATTTAAAATTATATATATAATACTTCGTCTTCGTTTCCATATAACACTTGTGCATTTTTCTCTCTCTATATATAATTTATTAAAACAAGTGATCTAAGGAAATCTAAACGCAAACAATTCTATAGTTAAGTTATAAACATATTAAAACAAAAATATAATAGAATTAATAATTAACATAATTTCCTCTTAACATGATCACGTGATAAAGTGTGCGATTAGTTTTGTGTTCATATATATTGAAAGGGTAGTGCTATAAGTAAGTACGCTAGTGTATGTAGTACAGTTGGCCATGAACAAACAGTACCAAAAGCAACTTAATAAAAACGAAAGTGCTCTTCCCTCTCTTAATTAATTAAGAACTTATCCTTAATTACCACAATAATTCTTTTTTGCTGGCTCATGCACATTAATTATATATTTATTCAAACGCACCCACATGAGTCTTCTTTTTATTAATGTGACATAGCCCAAAGTGTGCTCTCATGTGATGGATGCAAGCGTGCCTAACATCATGACTTTTCCCCACTAAATTTTCGTCTCCTTCTTCCTTTGGAAGGAACCAACATCACATGGACCAACCTGTAGAGAAAAAACAGCATTATTTAACACAATTATTCAATCTTCTAATAATTCAAAAAAAACAAACCCAGTTGTGAGTGAGCTCATAGCCTTGAATAATTCAAGTCTTCCTGTTCCATTATTGTCACTATATATCCTATTTTTAAGACAATGCACGACAAATATGTCAACAGCTAGCTTCAGGTCTCGTTCATGTGTTTTCAGTAGTACTTATTATTCCATCCAATATTTCTGATCTCATAGGCTTAAACGGGTAAAGAAAAATGATCGATACCAAGTGTTTTATCATATATTATTAATCTTGATAGCTAGACATGCATGGGTTACCAAATATTAATCCTTATCTCATGAGATGCCTTCCTAGCTACTAACCTTTTTCTAACACTCCCCCTTTGATAAAAAATTCGGGCATCATGATCATGCTTATCCAAAGTCCAAACCCATGCATCTATGGATATTATTTTCCTAAATCTTGGGTTTAGAGTCTTAGACATTAATTAAGTACTCTTTCCTCCCTTGGAGACTGTGCTCCTCACTTCACCACTAGATCATAATTATAAGCAAGCTATAATGAGTTTTTGGTTAATTTCTTTGATTAGCAGAACCTTCACTTGAGAGACACAAGTCTTCTCAGCTGCCAATATTCTCACACGAAGTTCCTCCTAATTTCAATTGCTTTTGCATGTAGTAATATTGTATGTGGAGAACTATCTATATTCTGTTTTACTCTTTTTTGTAGTTCATCCTACATGACATGCATGAAAAAATATAGTTGGATGATAACAGCAACAAGTGGCTTTTTGGACTAGTGGATATACATGATTTATAGACTAGTTAATTATGAATTTTGTTATTTATGAGTAGATATAAATATTATTTATATATATAATTAGTAATGCTACATACAGTTTTAGAGTGTCTAAACTGTCATATGTACTCATTTTGAAAAGAATGAGGTCTAGCATTAAAAAAATTATTTTCTCATGTGAACTACAAATTTATTCACTTTTTTAAAGAGGGCGCACAAAATTTGAATACTCTAGAACTGTAAATTTTATTTCTTATTCAATATAATTATATAAAAAAAAATTTTAAAAAACATGTTTTTTATACTAGCTGATCAGTGATGCATTTGATGTCTCAATTAACTTGTAAAAATCTTATTTGGTTGAGAATATGTGGAGTGGCCGTGGTCTTTGGCTATTTTTTTTTTCTTTCATATGCTTCATTGGGTTCTGTTCGACTTTTTCCTTCCCCAATGAATATTTGACCTTTAGCTTCTTTGTTCCCTCCCCCCAGCGGGACTCTCTCTCTCACAAAATATATAAAATTCAGGCTAATACTGAAGTGGTTGATTCATTAGGTGGGAAGGTTAGATTTCTTAAGTGAGGAGAATCTGTATAGCTCCAGGCTTGTATCCTGAGTGAGAGAGAAGTTACAGTTGAAAATGGGGAAGCTCAGCTTTGGCAGGGTTTTAGACCGTTTTTGTGTTTCTTCTTACTCGAGCGCTTGCTTCTGCATGAACTCCATGGAAACCCAAGATGAATTTGAGACAAAGTCATTGATCAGAAGTGATAAAGACCAGTTGCCGAGACTGAAAGATGTTGTTGCTGGAAACCAGACCTTGGCTTATCAATTGAAGCCCAAGGTGAGGCTCCTTTTTTTCTGAACTTTCTTTTACCCTAGATAGACAGAGAAGAATTTGTTTTGGCCATATTCAATGCAGTGGGAGTTTCTTAATTTTTAGTGTGTTTGATGAACTATCAATGCAGACTGTGATGCTAAGGGTATCCATGCACTGCCATGGCTGTGCAAGAAAAGTTGAGAAACATGTCTCGAAGATTGAAGGTACGTAGAAATGAGCCTTTTTTATCTTCTTTTTACTCGATTGATTTTTTCACAGTTTCTAGTGATTAGCTATTAATTAATTGTTTAACTATTTTGAATAAACATAAATTAATTAATGCTGTATATTTCAAAAACCTGTTAGTATATAATTAATGCTCCTTAAGTGGCTTTTGACTTCCAATTCTCTGTAGTTTCTCTTTTCTTTAATTTTCTTGTTTGGGGACTTACGGGCTTAAAGATAAACATCAAAATTGATCTCACCAAGATGAACCCAGATATGCCTGAAAAAGAAATATCAATCCGGTGAAAACATGTTTTGTGTTTGTTTCTGTGTTTTGCAGTCTTTGATTGTGAGTAAGACGGAAAGATACCAAGTTCATGTTGATAAACTAGCTAGAGTACTGTAAGAGAAATATTTTGCAGTATTTATTTTCGTTCGTATAAATTATTCGAACAACGTCAAATACTCATATAAAAAGCTGTAAAGCCCACTGTATAAATATCATGTCTTTCTTTCGTTTGAGGCCTTAAAAAATCATAACAATATGAAAATATAATGATACGAGCAAAGTACCCCACTCGTACGATTATTGCACAAAAATCATGAGACTACTAAATATTTTCCCCATGTTAACCGCAACTTGGGCTTAATTTTCTCTCTGTATTTCTGAGAAAATCCTTGCATGTCTTGTACGTGTGTATATTAATATTATGTTTATCCTTAGAACTGACCTATATAAATATATACCTTTCTGAGCTTTCTCCCTCTCCTTGAAAACAGGAGTAACCTCGTACAGAGTAGACTTGGAAAGCAAGATGGTGGTTGTCATCGGGGACATTCTTCCTTTCGAAGTGCTGGAGAGTGTCTCTAAGGTAAAAAACGCAGAGCTTTGGGATAATCGAACTCTCCATGATCTCGATGAACAGCATTTTGCAACCCAAATTGCCAATATTCCACCCACAAAAATGGCAGAGAGACTATAAAAACAAATGCTGCGCTGTATGATCTTTTCATGTAATAAAGTTTCATATACACCCTATGATATGCGTGCAAGTTCTGATCATGTGTTGTCCAAATTTTACTACTGACGAGTGGATACATAAACATATTATATACTTATTACGATTATTTAAAAAATCATCAAAATATAATTATTTATACTAGCTGATGTAGCAGACCTCTATATCAATAACATGCATGTTTGGTGTATACATAAGTGAGCTTGCATAATATTAAGAAAATAGAAAGAAATAAAGAAAGAAAAAGTAAAAATAAAGTATCCTCTCTTTTTTATCTCTAGCTCGCTTGGAAGAAAACTGAGGTGGTGATCTGAGTCGAAACACCTTGCTGGTTTCGAGTAAGCTGAGGGAATTTAAGTGTTCTATAAGGTTCTTCAGAGAGCTGAGTGGGAAGGAAAGAGTGATATGGAAGATTTAGAGGAACTATGGGAACAAATGAAGTTGACGGAAGGGGAGATGGAGACGATAGATCTGAATGAGGAGGAGACGGCAACTGTGATTAAAAAAAAGGAATTATGTCTGGTGGGGAAAGTTTGTGTTGACAGAGTGATTAGCAAGAGTGTTATCACGCCGATCATGCCCGAGATTTGGCGCTTAAGCAAACCAACAGTGTTTCAGGAGGTGGGGATGAATTGTTTTGTGGTTGTGTTTAATAACCATGGTGATAAGCAAAAGATAGAAGAAGGTAGGCCATGGTTATTTGACAATAATTGGTTCATTTTAAAGCCTTTTGAGGGAGATTTGCAACCGGGAAAGATGCAGTTTGATTGTGAGTCAATGTGGGTGCAACTTCATAATCTTCCACTTGCAAGAATGAACAGAGATAGAGGGGAAGGGATCGGCAGGTCAATTGGTAGGGTACTAGAGGTTGATGTGGATGATGAAGAGATTGGCTGGGGTCAGTTCCTTAGCGTGAAAGTGGAGATTGGTCTTAAGAAGCCATTAGCAAGAGGTAGAACAATATTTGTGAATGGGTCAAGGCTGTGGATTCCTATTAGATATGAAAAATTACCCCGAGTTCGTTTTTCATGTGGTACAATCATGCATGATTCCCTGTCTTGCAAGTCTAATAGAGAAAAGGTGGAGGGAAAGGCTTTTCGGTATGAGGTGTGGCTGAGGGCAGAAATACCAGGAAAGCAAAGATGGAGTGGCAGTAATGGGGGAGGGAGAAAGGCTACAGATGGTAGAGAAGAGAAGGGAAGATGGGATTCTGTGGTGGTTCCTACGGCGGTGAGTGGAGGTGATGAGGTGGTAGGGCGGGAAGGGAGGCAGCAGATGGAACTTTCACAGGATGAGGAAGTTATCGAGAAGTTAGGAGAGGCTCAACAGAAAGCAAAATCTGTAAATTCAGATTTCTTGAATTTAAATTTGAATTTGCATAAGGGGGATAAAGAGATAGGGGCAGCTAGAAGGAAGGTAGTTGAGGTGGGGTTAGATATTCTCGGTGAGATAAAAGAAGATAGAGGAGAAAACAAGGGTTGTAGAAACTAGGGGAACTGGGAGAGTTATCTGGAAAATCTGTTGACCTGGTCAATGAAAATACAACTGAAAGGAAATTGAAAAAAGAGTTGTTAGTCGAAGATAAGGGGACTAATAACAGGCTGGTACAAGGGCAGAAAGGGCAAGATCATAATCTGATTGACAACTTGGAAGTACATGAGAAAATGAAGACAATAGGAGGGTCTTGAAAAAGAAGAGCTAGAGCTATTGGACTAGTTACTATGAGTATGGCTGAGAGGTAGGAAAGAAGAGAAGTGCAAAAGAAGTAATGGAAGTAAGAGGTTGAACTTGCTAAATAAGAAAAGTAAGAAGAATTGTGCTGAGGGTAGTTTGGAAAAAGAACTTGTATTGGTGGAGGTTGCTAAGCAACCCTACCAACAACAACGAAAACCTTAAGTTTGAATTACCGGGGGATTGGGAACCCCCGAACAGTTCAAGATCTTGTCAGTATGATAAGAATAAAGAAGCCCAGTTTTCTAATGAAAACTAAACTTAAATAAAGTAAGATATGAAGTTTTGAGGAAAAAGTTAGGGTATGAAGGCTGCTTTTACTATTAATGCAAGAGGGAGAAGTGGAGGTTTGTTGATGTTATGGAAAGAAGAGATTAACTTTGAACTCATTAATTATTCAAGCCATCATATAAGTGGATGGGTGAATGATGTTGATAACAATGTAAAATAGGTAGTGACAGGGTTCTATGGACATCTAGAAGTTAGTAAAAGAAAAGAAAGTTGGGATTTATTGGAACTCCTAAAACCTACTAATGAGATGTGGTGTGTTTTAGGAGATTTTAATGAAATTCTGAAACAAAATGAAAAGGTGGGAGGGAGACCTAGAAGTGAAAGTCAAATGGAAAATTTTAGAGAGGCACTTGATAAATGTAATCTATTTGACTTAGGTTGGACTGGTAGTTTCTTCACTTGGTGCAATAACCATAGTGATGAAACTTTTATGAAGGCAATACTTGATAGAGTGGTAGCAAACGCAAGGTGGTCCGGTTTCTTTGACAAGGTGAAAGTGGAGGTTATGGCTGCATGCACCTTTGATCATAAACTTATTGTTCTTCACTTATATAAGGGGAGGGGAGATGCGCATGAAAGAAAAAGGAATTTCAAGTATGAAGTTGGATGGTCCCTTGAGGAAAGCTATGGACCTGTAGTTAAATCTAAATTGGATAAAGCTGTGCAAGGACTAGATTATGTGGAAATATTACAAGCAAAATTGAAGGGATGTAGTAAGGCTTTAAGCCACTGGAGCATGTATACATTCAGAGAGAGGGATCATTTGATTAGAGTGAAAACTGAGAGGTTGAGAGAGATGACGTCAGTTGAAGAGTGGGGAAATATAGAGGAGATAAAGGGCTTGAGAAAAGAGGTGGGAATTATGCCGGAGCAGGAGGATCTCAAGCGGAGGCAGAGATCAAAACTCATTGGTATCAAATGGGTGACAGGAACATTAAATATTTCTACTCATGTGCAATTAAAAGAAAGTAGAAAAGCAAGATTTATCAGATAAGGGACATAGAGAACAGGCTACAAACAAGTAGGTAAGGTGTTCAGAAGGCTTTCAAATGGTATTTTGAAAATATCTACTTGTCTACAACACCATCTATTGAAGACAATTTTCAGCATAATTGTGGAATGTAGAGTAACAGATCAAATGAATGTAGACCTAGAGCAACAATTTTCAGCAGATGAAGTTGAGCAAGCTTTGATGCAAATGTCACCAAGACCTGATGGCTTTGGAGCTGGTTTTTACCAAAAGCACTGAAGCACTGTTAAGGAGGAGGTATGCAAGGTAGCTTTGGATTTCTTAAATAATGGTATTGATCCCAAATCTATTAATTTTACTTATTTAGCATTAATTCCTAAGGTCAAAAATCCTGAAACTGTACAGGGTTTTAGGCCAATTAGTTTATGTAATGTCTTTTATAAGTTATTATAAAAAATTGTAACCAATAGACTTAAGAAAGTGTTACCAGACATTGTAGCACCTTCTCAAAGTGCATTCATACCTGGAAGAGTAATTACAGATATATTATGATTGCTTATGAGGTGCTACACACAATGAAGACAAAACAAAAAGGAAATCAAGGTACTATGGCTTTGAAGCTCAACATGTCACAAGCCTATGATCGAGTAGAGTAGTTATATTTGGAAGCTTTGATGGGAAAGATGAGTTTTAATCAAAACTGGATAAAGCTTATTATGAGATGTGTCAAATCTGTGACCTATTCAGTTTTGGTTAATAGAGCAGAAGGTGAAAAGATTGTGCCAACTCGAGGGTTGAGACAAGGGGATCCTCTATCCCCTTATCTCTTTATTCTTTGCGTTGAGGGCCTAAGTTGCTTGATTAATAAAGCAGAACAAGACAAGCTGTTAAGGGGAGTGAAGGTTGCAAGGAGGGGACCATGGATCAATCATCTGCTCTTTGCAAATGATTGTATAATATTTTACAGAGCCTCTAAGTCAGATTGGGACAATTTACAAGCAGTGTTATACAAGTATGAAATGACATCTGGGTAGAAGCTCATAGAGATAAAACTTCTCTATACTTCAGAGAACCATAAATTAGAAATAGTATTAGAAGGGAAGCAGGGGCAGTGGTATGTGGGAGTGATGAAAAATACCAAGGTTTACCTTCACTAGTAGATAGATCAAGGCATAATGCCTTCAGAGGTATTAAAGATGAAAGAAAATTAGTAGTTGGAAAAACTGCTTTTTATCTAAGGCAGGTAAGGAGATTCTAATAAAAACAGTATTGCAAGTTGTTCCAACTTATACCATGAATGTATTTTAGCTGCCAAAAACGTTATGTAATGAAATATCTTCAATGTTGGCTAAGTTTTGGTAGGGGAAGGGGGGAGAGACAAAATGAATTCATTAGAGAAGTTAGAACTCAGTTGGGAAGTCAAAAGGTGAGGGAGGGTTGGGGTTTAGGAATACAGAAGATTTTAATATGGCTTTATTGGCAAAGCACAGTTGGAATAAGCCATTTCTGGTTTCCAGAATTTTTTGCAATAAGTATTTTAATGGTGGTAGTATTTTGGATGCAAAGTTAGGTGGCACTCCCTCATTGGTATGGAGGAGTGTGTGGTCAGCAAAAGAGCTCATGAAGGAAGGGTTAATATGGTGTGTGGGAAATAGGAGACAAATTAAAATTTGAAGTCAGAAATGGCTACCAACACCTTCTTCTCACTGTGTGCAATCACCTGTTTCAGAGTTGGGACATGATGCAAGAGTTTGTGATCTTATTTTACATGGTTTGCAGTTATGGAATGAGGGCTTAATAAACAATCATTTCTGTCAAGAGGAAGCTGAGATCATTTGTAGGATTCCAATTAGTAAGAGAAATTGTGAAGACAGATTAATCTGGAATTACAGTAAAGATGGTAAGTATAATTTCAAAAGTGGCTATTATGTAGCAAAGCAGTTAAGCCTAAGGAGGGAAGGGGAATCATCAAAAGAGGGGCATGTAGAGCGGTTGTGGAAATCAATGTGGAAACTACATATACCTACTGCAACTAAACGCTTTCTGTAGAGGGCTAGCTCGAATGTTCTTCCTACTAAGGTTGTACTTACGTAGAAAAAGGTGGTCGAAGATGAATTATGCCCACTCTACAAACATGAAAGGGAGACTGTTTTACATGCTCTATGGCAATGTCCTGCTGTGAGTGATGTATGAGCAGAAAAGGGAAGTGCTTTACAGAAGTGGATTGTTATGGCTGTAGATTTTATGGAGTTATGGGGTAAAATGCATCCAAGGCTGTCTCAAGAGAAATTAAAAGAAGTAACAGTTATGTTAAGATGTATATGGCATAGGAGAAATAGAATAGTTTTCGAGAATCTCTTTGATGGCCTAGAACAAATTGTTCAATCTGCACTATGTCATTAAAAGAGTTCAAAGATGCTCAACAGAAGAAAGTAATGGAGAACACTACAGAACATCCAATACCAGAGAGGGCTATATGGAGAAAACTTGAGGAAGGTTGGCTTAAAGTTAACTTTGATACTGCTACAGATTCGAAAAATAAGAAAGTAGGAGTTGGGATTATAATCAGGGGTCATAATGGAGAACAAATGGCAGCTTGTAGTGAGCCACAATGCTTGTTGTCTCAACCATTAATAGCAAAAGCAGCAGCTATGAGGAAAGCAATTGAGTTGTGTTTAGACATGGGATTCAGCAAGGTGATTATAGAAGGAGATGTAAAAGTTATCTTAGAGGCTGTGGTTAATTCAGAGATATGTTGGACAACATATAGGCAGATTATTCAAGATGTCAAAGAAAATCTGAAAGATTTGCATAGCTGAAAGATCAGTTTTGTAAGAAAAACTGGAAATGAGGTAGCACATATCTTAGCAAAACTGGCTTTGTCTGTAGAGGAAATGCAATGTTGGATTGAGGAAGGGCCTGATATGATAACTAGTAAGTTACTAGCTAAAAAACATTGTATTGAGTAACTTTTATGAATGAAAGTGGTTCTGTTTCAAAAAAAAAAAAAAGTGAGCTTGCAAATTTTCTAACTTGTCCTCTTCTCCAAATAAGATATGGGAAACAAAATCTAACCCTTCAATTGTTCGTTATGATCTCCATGGAAGCTTCAATATATTATCATCTAATTGTTAATTGCACAGTTCTTTTCTTAAACCTAATATAAATATAAACAAGCAAATATGTGTTCTGTTCATAATTTCTCATGCAAAAATGTGCCATTAATTTCCAAAAAATTAATTGAAGAAGCTACAGGGCTTTGTTTCTTAGATGAAAGAAACAATCATATTACTTAGGTGTCGTTTGGATAGTAAATTGAGATGAGATGAGTTGATATGAAAGATAAAAGTTGAATAAAATATTGTTAAAATATATTTTTTTAATATTATTATTTTTTTAAGATTTAAAAAAGTTGAATTTTTATTATATTTTGTATGAGAATTTAAAAAAAATTATAATGATGAGATAAGATGAGATAAAATACTTTTACCCTTACTGTTTGAGTGCTTGTTTGTGAAACCAATCTTAAAAGATTTTGGGCCCATATATATAAATATATATATTATATATATGTCTGTTCATGCTTGCGGTGCTGACCAAGCACATTCTTATGGGCTTGGTTTTGAATCCAGATTATTACCCTCATTTTTATGTTACCGAGAGCTGAAAATTCACGCTAATCATATGCTATTTATGTTACCTTTTTTAGAGATTTTAAGGAGGGTAATTTTATTTTATTAGAGGGAAAGGGAGTAAATTGAAATGTTTGTATAGTTTGGAGGGATCAGTGCCATAATTGATTGTTTGGTACTGTGATTACAAATTATTAGATGATAGTTTTAGGATGATTTAGTACTCAACTTTGTTTTCTCTAATGAGTATTGTGAAGCCTTGAGATACCGAAGTGATTCGCTTTACTTTCTATCTTTACTACGATAACTAAAACTAATCGATTTTAGTTATTGGGTGAGATTTTAGACCTATTTTCATTAGAATAATGTTATTGGACTTGAGACAAATACGTGTGTTGGGATTGTCCCACATCGGCTATGGAAGGGACTGGTGGTCAGTTTATAAGTATGAGAAAAAGCATCACCTTTTAAGCTAGCTTTTGAGGTTGAGAGAGACCAATGACAATCTAACCACGTGTCTCTTATATCCTATTATGAGATACATATCCTAAATTTAATAAGGTCCAATTCTAATAAAAATTGAATCCAAGAAAAACGGGTGTGTTTGATTATTGAAATCAATTCAACTCATCTCAAACCAATCATTGATGGGACTCGTTACTTTCTCAACTTCTCATAAAAAGATAAAACTCATATCAACATATTTCATACATTCAAATACATATCTCAAGCTATTTAAATTCAAACACATCTCAATGAGATTCATAAAACAATGCTATTCACAAATCAACTAAAATCATTTTAGATCATTTCAATATCCAAACGCAACCATTAACTATATTTGGAGTTAGACATTTTATTAGCACAATGATTTTAATTTGTTTTAAATTTTTTGTAGTAGGATGCATAAAGTATGTTCTTTGAACATTTGAAGAAGGATAAGGCTGCGTTTGGATGTTGAACTAAGTTGAGATTAGTTGAGTTTTTTATGAATAGTAGTGAGTTGAAATTGTTGAATGAGTTTGGTGGGATTCACTTAAGATGAATTTTTGTTGTATTTAGATGTTAAGATGAGATATATTTATGGTGTAAAAGAAATGGGCCCTACCATTAACTAATACTATTCACTGACACAGGTACTATCGAAATTGTCCGGAATTGCTAGCGCCAACTACAGCAAAGAAAAAAAAATATTGGAAAGGTGTTCACTACAGCCAACGAAATCATTGGTCAAAACGGAAAAATAGAAAAGCAGCCATCATTTTTTTTTTCATTTTCATATTATTCACTATTGACAAGATGATTTCTTTCAAGTTTTTTTTTTTTCATATTACTTTTTCTAATTATGTTTTTGTCCATTTCCTTTCATATTTTTTTCATATTATCATTTCACAATTTTTTGCATCACTTTTATTTCATTATTTCTATTATTTCTTATTTATTGTTTGAGTTAAATCAATAATACCAAGTACCATTATATATCTTTTCTAAATTTTTTATTTGATTATATAAAATATGATTCATTTTTTTTTATTTTTTAAAAATAACAAAATTAATAAATAATATCACTTTATTATTTAAATGAGTTAATGCATGTAAAAACTGAATTTTCACTACATTTTGTATATAAATTTTTTCTTGAAATTAAAAAAAAAAATGCTCAATTAGTGGGAAAAAATACTACCAGGAGCATACCAACATTTTATTCAATAATTTATTTACATATTAAATATCGATATATGTAAATAAAGTGTCTTCAATTTATAATCTATTATTTCATACTGACGTAACCAAAAAAATTGCAACATCATGCTACCAATTAGCTGTTTCTGCTTGACCAGTATGTTGCGCCCACATAGGTAATGCAATAGCATCTCTAGTTGCAGCCATCGCCTGTGTCGATGCAGTCAACATGTCAAGAACATGAGATTGTTTACTGGTGTTCTGCTCCGCATTTATTCCTAGATAATCATTGGGATTGCTATATAATCATTGGGATAGAAAATCATAATCACTAGGTGTAACCGTGCGAATGAAGTTATGGATCGTACAATATACAATAATAAGATATCGTTGCCGAGTTGGAAGGTTGGGAGCATTTGGTTTAAAATTCGAAAACGCTTCTTTAACACACCAAAAGTTCGTTCAATGACATTCCGAATGAATGAATGCTGATAATTAAATAAATCTTTATATCCTTGAAAGGTACGATCGTCATGTCTTTCATATCTATAGTACCTTATCATTGGATACGGCGGCATAAATCTTTCGATACAGGGACATCCCGCATCTACTAAATAATAATATCCTGAAAATTTAGTACCACATGTATTTATTTGTAATTTAAGTATCTAAATTATCGCAAACTATGTAGATACAAATTAAATAATCTCGCAAAATTACCTTTTTCAGGCCATAGAAAGTTGTTCTCTAGACGCCTTAACGCCTCAATTAAAACACAAGCATCATGGGTTGTATCTTCCCGCTCGGCGTATACGAATGTGAATTTCATATCGAAATCATATACACACAAAACATTCTAAGCAACCCATTGATACCGATTTAGATATACATTAGTTACAGAAGCCGGCACAGTTGCGTGGATCATTACCCCATCCATTGCACCATGACATTTCTACAGATTTTGTTTTAAATTTACATAAATTTCAAAATCGTGTATTGAAAATATTACAGCATTTGTATAGTGCATTTATACTGAAGTAGGTAATATAAGATAAATTTACCTCAAACTATGGATAATGTCTGGGATTTCTTTCAATATAAGGCATCACCCCGTCATTTGTCTTGGTTTAATCACATGGCGCGCTAGGCGACATAATGCACGCATTACGTTGTACACATGTCGATTTATAGTTTCAACCGAATGTTGAAATAGGTTAGTTGCGTTTCGTTGAACGGCACCATGCTCGACAATGTAGCAAAACATTCCTATGGCTTCCTCAACCGTGACCTCTTGTATCAAATTATGCAAGTTAACATCTCTATACAAACGATCGCATAAGGCTTGGAATGGATATACCTCTATTTGGAACTGCTCGTAACAGTTGTCAGCATGTCCATTTAAGATTGTGATAATATATTGATGACCACACAAGCCAATGTTATATTGTGGCTTGGGAATATGACGTTGGGCACGAGATTGTTGCTCCATCATCATACTCAAAAGATGAACCTCTTCGTCCGTACCATCATTACGAATTCTCCATGCGTCCCATTCTGCCTATATATTTTCGCCAAATGTACAAGATACATTACTACTAGAGCCCACCTCGCTCGCCTCATTCTCCACGGTATTT
Organism: Pterocarya stenoptera; assembly: GCA_003123785.1. Lineage (NCBI taxonomy): Eukaryota > Viridiplantae > Streptophyta > Magnoliopsida > Fagales > Juglandaceae > Pterocarya > Pterocarya stenoptera. Next base: position 49,846 of record QEOT01124261.1, on the reverse strand, counting down.
ACCTCATCATTCCACCAGTTATTATTGTCCATACTATGCTTTAAAAAATTATATATACACAAATATTAAATTTTACACATTGCATATGTATTTGTTATCTAAATAATAAAAGGAATTCATATAAAGTAGGAACTTAGCAAGTACTTTTAATTAAAACCAAATAAAAGTTTGAACTTAAATTAGCTCACACGAAATAAGATTGTTAGAAATCATTCACCATCTAATAAAATTATACATAACATAAAGTGGCATTGAAAAAAAACATAGCAAGACTGATATGTATGGTCAGCATACCGACCAGACCCACTCTAATATCAACGATGTGGTCATGTTCTGGAAGATAGTTAGAACATGAGGATCCATAAATGCTTTTACTGCATGAAGATGAAAGTTCATAGGTAGGGGAGGGGTGATGTCTTGCAAGAACTTCATACACTCTGCAACACTATTGAAGCCTGCATCCGAGGCACAATTCGAACCCTCGCCTCTACTGCGCTTGGAACTACATAGGTCAAACATCTTGGCATCCAAATCTACCCGTTGTTTTGAAGTTTGGGCAAGTGTCTGTATGGCTGCACTAAACTCTGGTGAGATTGATGGTCCGATGACGTCCTTACAGCGCTTACGACGAGGCCTTGGCTGCAGGACCCTTCCTTGCATCGAGGGAGTTATTGAAATGTCATCCAAATCAATGATCGAGCCTAATTCGATGCCACTACCTAACATGGGACCTCGTGCCCTCAATTGATCCTTCAATTGCTGCTCCTCCTCTCTAGTGGGAAGTTCTTGCGTTGAGGTATAATGCAATATTCTTGTTGCAATGGCCTGACCAAAAATCGTGCAGAAGACTTCATAGTTGGCACAACCGTTGGTCTTGTACTTTTTTCACTAGGATCGGACCTACGAAATAGTAAAAAGAATTACACAACATTTTATAAATTGATAAAAGCATTTATAATCATATAATTGGCCATAAATTATATAAAGAAACTGCAATAAATTTAAAATACATGAAGCGTTTACCCAATGTTCTTCCATACCAATAACAAATTTTGTGATGAAGTTTCAACCCATGCCTATTTAGCCCATTAAATCTGTAAAGTCACGTTGTGTTTTCTTAAGACGAGCGATTTTTTTCTTCACTTGTGATGAATCAACTGGCCTAATATCAAGATGATTGAAACTCGTGGCAAGTTAGATTATGTCATTGTTTGTAATTCTGGACCCCACCAATTTACCATCCATTGTTTCTTGGTACAACATATCAACCAGACTCTCCTCCAACCTACCAGCCCATAGCTCACGATCACGTACAACCTCTACGTCATCTATGGTATGTTGCTAATGGCTAATAATGACAATACAAAAAAGAGACAATACAAACAATATGTATTGTACTTAAATCCATATAAATATTAGTATTGCTATGCATCATGTACAGTTCTCCAACACCATCCCCACATTTGTATGCTGTTTTCAATGGGCAATCAAAGCTATTCAACATTCACCAATCTTTCAAGAGACAAGGAAAAATTGCACTCCACGTGTTTGAAAAAATTATTATGAAATGCATGTACGTGAAACAAAGAACAAAAAGTTGAGAAACCACTGTTACCCGGTATGATCGCGTCCTCGGAGCCGTGATTGCTGGTCTCTTAAAGGTAAGCCTTTGGTTGATCTGTTTGACCGTGAAGGAGCTTTGCTTCGGTAGTAAAATGGTGGTAGTTTGGGCTGATCTCGGCATAGAAATTATATAGCTAAGCTCAATACGCAGAGAAACAAATAGGGGCATAGAGGAGATAGGCACACAGATTTACAGTAAACACCTATGAGTTGAGAGATTGTAAAAAAAGTTCTTAATTTATGCAGAGTTCAGTTTGTAAAAAGGAACTCAAGTACTCTAATCGGCATTGTTTATTCACCATGCCGAAAGGAAATCATGCAGAGGGCTGTAGCAATTCAGACGGGAAGGACCAAGTACCATTCTATTGTTGCAATCACTGTTCGAGGACGAGGGCTGCATACGTTGGAGGAGTTAATGGTGGAACAATTTCCGCTCTAACAGTTGGCACAGCTTCTCCAACCCGTCGACTATGGGGGACTTTTGGGGGTTTGATAGCAACTAGAACTTCAAGCTTTCTCAGCGATTGGGTCTGATCTCACATCGGCTATGGGTTTCGTTCACAACGTTAGCTGCCAAGAGGGTTTTGAATTACACAGAAATGAATTATGTTCTGGAAGACGGGGGTTGGGGAAGAAGAAGGACGGGGAAAGAGAGATGAAGGAGTTATAACGGGAAGTTGGAAAAATAAAAGCCAATGTCAGAGGAAGTAATGAATCTTTGCAAAGTTGATGTACATGTCTATCTACCGTAAAATCGAGTTGAGTGTTGTTATATATGAACAAGAACTCAGCTCAGATGCACATTTGGATGATAGGCTCAGTTCAAATTTAAACTTAGTTGAGCTGCTTCTAGGTTCCAAACGAGCCCTAAGTAGCTAGTTGACTTTAATTGAAATTGAACTGCTAGAGAGACCCGTTGGCCGTTACATAATTTTTTATGAAACAATTAGCAGAAGAATACTTGCTTTTAGTTGGTTGATGATTGACCAACTTTTCTAGGGGATATATTTGCTTCTTTTATTGGACCAAACTATGTGAGAATGCCCAGCCTCTGGGCATATGCCTTTTGTAATGCATACATGGTCATGTGTATATGGCAGTAATGCCTCTGAAATTTTGGGGAGGAATATCAAATTTTTGAATGCCATGAATGCCTAGGATCTCTAAATTCATATCGCTTTGAAGGTAAAATAGCTTAAAAAATTACTCTACAAACATTTATAATATTTATATTCTTTCAACTCTTTATTCGAGTTTTAGTATTAAGATCTTGTTTGGATATTAAGATGAAATGAGAAATTTCTAAATATGTAATAGAGAAATAATTTATAAATAATAATAAAATTATTTGAATTAATATATTTTATAAAGAAATTCTATTTATAATCATGAATGGGAGATTGCGTGTAAAGTCATATTGATAAATGAGGGTAAAAAGAAAAAAATATCATTTTAAAAAGAGAAATGATAGTTGCAGTTGTAAGTGTGCAAACGTCTTGCAATCACTTTGAAAAAATTGAATAAAAAGGGAATCCACATAAAAAAAAATTAATTTTTTAATAGTAGATTCCACTCTTTTTCAAAACAACTGCAGGACATTTATGCAATTCACAACTATATGTAACAATATTTTTTTAAAAATAATATTATTGTAATTTAATTTTTTTTTAATCACAACTGTATAGAAATTCACGAACAGAGATTATATATAGAACTCTATTTTATATACTCCGTTTTAAACAAGAATCTAATATTTAATTATGCCTCCTATATACTAATTTAATAGATGTAACTATCGCCATCTTTAAATTTATAAGGTGAATCGAATTGGATACTTGTTTAAATTATCGGAGCTTTAATTAGAGTACGGATAGGATGGTCCTTGCCTGCCATGGAATAGGTTGTTACCGTAGGAACAATTATAACCTCTGTAGATCATGTCTTCTTAAAAGGTGATTGATTGATGCAATCTGCTGTTGTGATTGGATCTCCTCCCCCTATTACTTCACACCATCTCCTACACGGATATTGCCTCTCGGGTGTTGTCACTCTCCTCATTTCCATTCAATCCTGCTCCGTACGACGTACTTCAAACCTATTACCTTTACCTTTTACTGTTTTTTTCTTCTTTTTAAAAATAATAATTTATTAATTGAGTTATTTTATTTATTATTCGGTTTTATAAATTTCAATTCGATACTAAAATAAAATGAGATAATTTTCTGTAAAAATTAAATAAAATATTATTTTTTTAATATTATTATTTTAAAATTTTAAAATATTAAATTATTTATTATATTTTTATAAAAACTTAAAAAAATTATAATAATGAAATGAAATTTTTTTCTGTATTTTTTTAAGAAAATACTAAGTGTCGTATGATTTTATCTTTTTAATTTTTTTTGTATAAATTTATTCTTCAATTTAATCGTTCATATATTTTTATTATTTTTAATAATTAAAAAAATAATTAATAGTAAATATATGTATTCTTTTAAATATTTAAATACATTAAAAAAAAAAAAAGTTCAAAATATACAAAGGACATATCTGGCGGTACATGCTGTGCCGCTTTTAGCATTATCGTACATTTTATTTTATTACGTGTACTATCTACATTTAAATTTTCTATAATTATTTTTAAATCCTTTCGAGGGATGAGTTTGCAAGTCATTAAAGTGAGTTCGGTCAGTGAATTCACGTGAATTACCTAGGTCCTTCCCCTCTCTCTCTCTCTCTCTCTCTCTCTGATTCACTCCCTCTGCAGTTGCCAGAGGATCCAGATCAGGGATCGGATCTCCAAATAATAAGTTCTGCTACCTCTCTCGCTTGACGTGGAGCATTGGAGGGAAGTACTACTACCGTCCCTCAATTTGCCTATTTGAATGTATTTTTAATAGAGTAATACTACTCTTCCCGATGGATTTTACCGATGATGTTTACCGCTGTAATTTTTTTATTTTATTATTATTATTTTTTTTATTTAATGATTAAGTAAATATTTTTTAATAATATTATAAATTTTTTTATTTTTTTAAATATTTAAATGTATTTAAAATATATATATAAAAAAATACAAAAAAAATAAAAACTTTTAAAGTACTAACGGTAGCTCCTAGCGGTAACTGGGAGCGATGACCGTAGTGCTGCTCTTTTTAATATAAAGCTTAGTTTAGTCAGTGAAAATATTTGAAAATATTTATAAATAGTAATAAAAAATAAGTAAGAGATAATAATAAAATATTAAATAATAGTAAAAAATAGATAAAAAATAAAAAATAATAATAAAAATAGATAAAAAGTAATAATAAAGTAAAAATTAATAGTGAGAGTATTTGAGAGTACCTCAAAGTACTTCGCCACCCAAACTAGGCCTTAAATTATACTTCTTATTTTAAATATATATAATTTTTTAAAAAAAACATTAATACACTAATAATTATTTTTAAAAAAAATTAAATACATAAACGATCAAAATAAAAGAATATATTATTTCTGCCATTGATTTGTAAAGCGATATTTTACTTTTTTAAATTTTAAAATAAAAATAATATTAAACAATTATTTTAACAATATTTTATTCAATTTTAAATTTTTATCTTATTTTATATCATCTCATCTATATAAATAAACGAGACCTAAATCTCGATAATTTATTACATAAATAAAAAAAGAGAAATTCTATTTGTAGTCTTCATTTGAGGATTGTATGTGTGGATTCTTTATTAAATGAGAAAAATATCATTTTAATATATATATTTTTGTAATAATTTTAAAAAATTTTAAAAATAAAATTACTTAGGCTTGCATTGCAATGAATATACAATAGATTTTATATACTAGCGTGATTTAAGAGTAGTGATACATACAACACATTACACAATACAATTCACAACAATATTATAAAATAAGGACATTTTTATAAAATGATATTACTTTTATAAGATATTTTATAAAAATACCCTTCATTTAAAATATAATTATATAAAGTGTTGTAAAAAATATTATGTATAAATCATTTTCCATTCATTTTACGTCAGGTTTGTATGTATACTGAATATTTCTCAAAACTTTTTATCATATAATTACGGATTAAAGTGCATAATTTTTAATTATATTTTTTTAATATGTGTTTTTATTTATATATTTATCAATACAATGTACTTGTTTATATTCAAGTCCTTTTGTTTTCGTAGATAGTCCATCTCAATATTTAAATAAATATTTTTTAATTTTTAATTTTTAAATTTTTAAATTTTTATTTAATTATTATCTAATCATTATAATTTTTTTAAATCTTAAAATAAAATAATATTAAAAAACTCTATTTTAACAATATTTTAATTTTATTATATTTTTATTCAACTTGTTCTCTCATTTTTTAAAATCTCATAAAATATAATAAATTAAAATATTTTATTACTATTCACAAATTAGTAATAATACCCACAATATATTATTTTACAACATATTTTACAATACATGTTATAAAAATATAAATATTTTTGAAAAATAATATTATTTTTATAAAACATTTTATAAAAATATCTCCTTTTTTTTAAAAATATTATTATATAAAATATTATAAAAAGTGATATGTATTTATATTTTTCTTAACCAAATTATTTTATTTATATTCACATATTTCAATAAAAATAAACGCTAACGACCGATTTTCTGAATAATTTCTAGGAAAGGAAAATGATAGCTCTACAGAATTCCTGACCTCTGCGACTTGTCATTTCGCACACCCACCAATAAGGTTACAAGGACGGTTGATTTCTGGAGTTACCGAAAGTGTAATTACGTGTCAAAAAGCGCACAAAAATAAACAAGTAGAGTGAGGACGACTCGGACTCATACAACAAAAATAAAAAAATCAAAAAGAAAAGAAGTTGCGATCCATTGTTGCATCTTTTGGGTCACTGATTCTTTCCAAAAACTTTGAAGATTCTCGGTGCCCACTCCCTATTTATTTCTTTAGTATGAAATCCATGACCATTATTTTTAATTAATTTCTTAGTCAAATTATGAAATTACCATTTCATTGCTTTTAACACCCCCCAAGAGACGCCATGTGTCCAGACTATTTCTTAGATCAGTTAAAAAATATTTTATTTTAATATCTTGACCAATAAGGCATTTGATACAGTATTTAAAATATTAACTAACGTACTACATCAACATTTTTAGATATTTTCAAAATTTATTATTTTTTTCACAAATTATTTAATTATTATTTATAGATAATTTTAATATCCAAGGGCTGTTAACGAATTCTACCACAATAACGAATGTTTTTTTGAAAAATGAATTAAGTTGACACGTGGATAAAGCAACATTGTATCAATTATAAGTTATAACCTATGGATATCAAGGTATAAATTATTACTCAAAGGTTCCAAAATAGAAAAAAGGTGGACAGGCAAGGGTTTTAATCTGACGGTCCATAATAAGATCATCGTTGCAAGAATCGTTACACGTGTTTGCAACGAACTCGGCTTAAAGAACATAATTAAAAATAAGGAATAAGATATATAATATATATCATCGTCACGCGCATATAAAGTGCGTTGAGACACAACGACCAATCACAACACCAGAACCGGCCCTGCTTTTTTGAATTAACCACGATACCTTAACGCGCCCAATCCTCGCGTGCGTTCTCGCCTCCTCTCCTCTCTTAAACGTGAACAACTCGTCGAAGGACATATCGCTCGGTCTCTCTTGGATTCATGCGCTCTTAGAGCGAATTCTTCTGCTTCGGCTTATCGAAGATTCGAAACCCTAGATTCGCTTCCATTCTCTTCAGGTACTTCTTCCAGATTCGTTTTCCTTTTTGTTTCGTTGTTTTTTCGCCATTTTTGGACGACTCCTGCGCCCAGATCCGTTCTTCTTTCCTTTCTCTCTTCTTTTTCCACTTTGCTTTCGCTTATTAAAATTCTATCCCCATTGGCTCGTGAATTTCGTATATTTATATTATTCTCTCCATTTTAATGCCCCCGTTTAAATTATTTTGTTTTCTTTGAATTTTCTGGTTTATCTTGTCGTAATTCGCAAAATGCATATGTGGAAGACTGTTAAAGACGCTGAGGTGCTCCTCGTTTTGCTGCTTTCGGTTCCTTTACAATAATCTGTTTCGGATTCTAATATTGATAAAACATTTTTTTGCTTTTGTTTTCGAAAGTATTTTCTCTCGGAAGTGTTTTAAGGAGTCGGAGTAAGCGCTCTCTTTGAATTCTGCTTAACGACATGGTGGAAAGGTCTTTAATTTTCAGGCTTCCTCCATTTTGCATGGAAGTATGTGACTTTCTTATGACTCAAAAGTTGTTTTTATTTTCTTGCTTTATGAATCTCGTTTTTCTTATTTTTCCTTTCTTCTCTTATTCTAGATTGCTTTGCTGTTTATAAGATTTCACATACTTATTTTGTAGCTGCATTTTATTTCTCCGTTCATTCGGTTGAATCCGTGATCTGCATTTTGGCGATGAAAGCCAAATTTTTTTGTTTGACCTATTTTGATGAGAAAATGGAGCACAAAGCAGAAATAGATCTTTGATTCCTATGGTTTTTCTTTTTTGTTTTGTTCTCCATACAAAATTGAACTCAGCCAAGCCACGTGGTTAAGAACTTAAGGTAGGCTGAGCCAACTTGTTCTGAATGGATTTTGCGGTTTTCTATTCTACTGATAATTAAGCTGAAATATCCACATAGAAAATGAAGTTCTAGATTTTAAATTCATTTTCTTACCTTCTCCCTACTTAGGCCAAGTTGAGAAGTAGCTATGGTAATAGAAATATTTATCTACTGCGATTTTTTTTTTTTCTTTCACATTCTCCCTGACGTTTAAACGTTGTGGGGTTTTGATGCTTACTTATTGTCAGAGGGGGCTCTGCTTCAGTTATTCTTCTAGCTTATGAAAATGGACCTGGAAGATAAATTTCTGACCAAAGGTACAGTTTTGATCTATCCTCTGTTTTTATTTATTCGCTATACATTATTGTCTTTATGTTGCCTTTTTGAGTCTTCGAGTTACAGGGGGGTAGTAGTGGAGAAAACAGAAGAGGGTGGCAATCAATAATGGTGGTTTATGACACGGCTGTACTGTACTTAGATTTGTGACCTGGTTTGAAGTATAGATGACTTTAGACAGTGGGAAAGTTTTATCTTAATTTCCTTGTACTTATGTCAATTGTTGCTGATGCGCGTGTTATTGTCTCAGTCTTCTGCTAATGAAATATGTTGCTTATTAAGTTCATGAAGTTATTTCTTCTGGCTATTATTGAAGGTTCTTGTTTCCCATCATTGTGGCAAACACAGACTTTATGTGTATGAACATTGTTATACTGGGTTTGCCTTTTAATTGCGGAAGCCTTTCCTGTGTTAAATGGAAATCTTGCTTGCAATTTAGCATCTCAGCTGTATTTTACTGGCATTTTGATGCACAGCCAACAAGCCCCTAGCGTTCTTGGTAGGCTCAGGGATGTGGGAATTAGGAATTTGCAGAGACACTAATTTCCCTTTTACTTGAACATTCTAAAGATATGTTATTCAGTCCCACATAAAGGTTGTTGTTATAGAAATTGCACATTTCCCTCAAATTTGGGAATTTTGTTTCTTCTCAGCTACTATATGTTGAACATGGTGACATCATTTTTAATTGAGGTTTGTTATGACAATTTGTGCTTGAGGCTCAGTTTGGATTGAGAAACACTCTCAACCCATCTCATTTCATCTCAAGGAACAATCTCAACCCATCTCATCTCATCTCATCATTACAACTTTCACAAATTTTCACATAAAATATAATAAACAATTCAACTTTTTCAAATCCCAAAACAATAATAATATTAAAAAATAATATTTTAATAATATTTTATTCAACTTTCAACCATCTCAACTTACTATCCAAACCTAACCATTAACTTCGTGAATGTTGCTCAAGATAAGAATTTTGTTGGTATTCATATGCTATTTAAATTTCAATGGACTATATAACTACTAGGCTTAGAGTTGGCTGTTATTGGTGTGGGCTAGATAGAAGTGAAGGATAAGAAAGGTGAATAGATGGAGGGTGATGTTGTGGGCTCAAAACCCATTGGGTTGTTGTGTACATTTGGATGAAAGGGGGGAAAAAATAAATGTTATGGATATAAGTTGGAACCTGTGTCAGAAGATAAAAGTAATGCAGAAGAAAGAATCAATTACGAGGAAATATGATATGCAGTTCAAACCAAATAGCTTGCTTCTTAGAGAGCATCTGAATGGATCAAAAGCTGTAAGACAACATGTAGGATTCAAGGGAAGCTATTGAAAAGGACAAGCAGTTCTGACCTATCTTACTAGTTGCTGTCAGCTGTTCATGCTTTATAAGCAATTATTTTATTCTTTTTTTAGAAACTACAAGAAATTGAGAGATAAATGTTTCTTTTTTTTATCCCATCCCAATAATATTAATTAATGCCTTCAAAGGGTTATAAGAACATCTTTAGTTTCCAAAGCAAAAAAGATGCCAGATCAGAACTCCAAATCTCCTGTGAGATTTTCTCATCTTGCTGTCTGAAGTGCCTAACAAAACTGATTATTGAACTTTGTTGGCTTCCAAATATGGATAGTTGGCTATACCATCCATCCATATGTTTCAAATTTTAAACTTTTTAGTGTGAGTATGTTAAAGCAATATCTATATGTACCTCCAACTTTCTGCTTTTATGGGATATGACAATGGAATCAAATAAACAGTTGGCATGTTGGCATTGACAAGTAAGACTTTTAACAGACCAGCTTAGACTGTCAGTAGACCAGCCCCTCGGTTTGACATTCAGTAATTGGTTCCAATTTCTTAGACTGCCAAGTTGAATTTTCATTTCAGTTGATCGAGGATCTGTTTGGACAAAAAACATTGGCCGGGTAGTATTGAAGTTTAGGTGCTATACAGTCACAAACACAACATGTACGCTATACATGTAGTCTTGAGTTGGGGCTGCTCCTCCATTGGCTTCTACTGCATCCCACTTATCAAATGCTCCCATTGTTTCATTCCCTCCACCTCAACCCCACTTTGTGTTCTCATGAAATGAAGGATCTGTTATTCATCTGGTATGTCCTAATTTCTGAAACAACATGTCTTGGACTTGGGTTTCATGTCAAATGGTATCAATCTTTTCTGGTTGAGATGAGAAGACCTGATCTCGTCATGTTTTTCTTCCATAAGACTGCTTTATGCTGGAGCTTCTGTCATTGTTAAGAGGATATGATTTGTTGATTATGCTTATAGTTCAAGATGGTTCAAAACAAGAAACTTATCACTCTATTCCCCATATTAAAAAATAAGTGATTCTCTGCTCATTTTTTCTGTTTCAAGGTATGACTTAGTTGACTCTTGAATGTAATTAAAACTCAGGTATTATACGATTACCTTATCCTCTTTTTTTGGCCTTTTGTTTTTGCAATTTAAAGGGCCTAGATTTTTTTCCCACCATGAAAGGTATCTAATAATGTGCCACAATCTAGTAGTTTTGACCGTAGGAATGGAGCAAATAATTGTTTACTGGGGTGATCAGCCAGGCTCATTCAAATTTATTTGTTACATTTTTATTATTTTAATATTGGCTTTCAACTAGACTTATCAAAAAAAAAAATTTTTGGCTTTCAACTAGTTACTGATGGGTAAATTGGGACAACTTGTTTCTTTTGAGTCATGATGAGTGTGACAGTTTTGTAGCTCATATATGGCAGAAATTATTCCTGCAACTGTGTTCCTCCCGAGTTTTAACAGTTCAAGGGACAAATGAGATGGCATTTTGTATTTATTTGCTGATTCAATGTTGTGGTTATTTGGGAATCCCCTTTCTCTATGATAGCATTGATTCCCCTATTGTTAAAGTTGGTCTCGTTTGTATTATTGTTATGGTTGTTACTGTTTGATGCTGTAATTATTTGAGTAAAACCCCTATAGGTTGGCTCAAGTGGTAAAGACCTTGGGCTTGGGAGTATGCTCCTCCTAGGTCTAAGGTTCAAATCCCCTTGGGTGCAAACAATATCTAGGGACCATCGGATTGAGGGATTTTTTCCTTGAAAATTACCTGAGGTACACTTGCGGGAAACTCCTTCGGGATTAGTCGGGTAGTTTTGTCTATTGAATTGAAGTAACTATAGATGCGAAATGTGGTGCAAGTGGTATTCTTCCAATACATTAGATCAGTGGAGCACCATACTGGCAAACATGTTATGATGCATTCTAATTACATTGGTGTAAGTCAGATGAAGATTTAGGCTATGTTTGGGTAGTGAAGTGATCTTAGATGATCTTTGAATAGTAGTGAAAAAGTGGTGAAAAAGTACTGATAAAATATTGAATAGTAGTGAAAAGTAGGTTAAAAGTAATGATAAAATATTGAATTGTAGTGGAGTGATTTGGTGTTCAAGTAGAAACGTTAAGGAGGTTTCTTTAGAAATGTAATGTACTAACTCAAGAAAGTGCCATGCCACATCTAAACCTAACTCCAAAAGGGTTAGTTAATGTTACAATTGGAGCTTACTGAAATCATTTTAAAGGGCATGAACTTTCTCCTCCCAAGTAATGTTGGATCCCATTCTCCATCTTTCTATACACCTGTGATGGACTTAACCCGATGAGGATGCCAGGTAGCTAAAGGGTCCAGAGTGTGATACCTTGGATTGTGTTCAGGAAGCTGGTGAATGTGGTCCTACATTGCTTGGGAGGGAAAAGTTTAAGTTCTTTATAATGATTTTAAGGAGTTCCAATTGTAACATTGACTAGTTCTTTTGGAGTATGTGCCTAGATGTAGCTTGGGCTTTTCATGAATTGTTACACGAAATCAGTTAGAGAAAAGCAGATAGTTGGCCTTTGGCCCTTTGATTTGTGCTTCTATTCATTTATGGATAATATGCATTTAAAGTTTGTCTTTATTCTTTACATATTTGTGTTCCCAGTAATATTTTCTCATATTTTTAGTTTGTCTCTTCTTCCTGTCTAGTTTCTGGCGTTCAGAGCCTTTCTTCCAGTGTGCAAAGCACCCCAGAGAAAAATGGGCATTCAGATGATGCTTCAAGAAGTCCAGAACTCCTCCTTCAAGAGTTTCTGAAATCTGGTCCAAAGAAAGAACTTCTTCGAACATGCTTTGATAAGGAAAGGAAAAACTCGTCAAAAAGCAAAATGACAGAAATTCATAAGACTAATAATAAGACCATAAAGAAGCAGGACTCTAGGAAAGCTTCTTCAAGTTCCAACATTCAGTCTTCTAGTAAGCAACAACGAAAGGGGGAAAATCCTATGCGACTGCCATCGGCTGCTGAACAGTCTCCAGGTTTTGGATATACGAACTCATGGATCTGTAAAAATTCTGCTTGTAGAGCTGTTATATCCATAGATGACACATTTTGCAAGAGGTGCTCTTGTTGCATCTGTCACTTATTTGATGACAATAAGGATCCGAGTCTTTGGTTGGTATGCACATCTGAATCTGTTCAGGGAGATTCCTGTGGGTTATCTTGTCACATTGAGTGTGCTCTTCAACGTGAAAAGGTGGGGGTTGTCGATCTTGGGCAATTGATGCAGCTAGATGGTAGTTACTGCTGTGCTTCTTGTGGCAAAGTTTCAGGGATACTTGGGTATGTATTGTCTTGTATCTTCCGAGTCATTGGTGAACTTTTAGCTCTAACACTTGATGGGCCGTTCAGGTTCTCTTGCCTTTGCTGTGGAATTCTTGCCCAGCCATGAATCAGGCACATTGTTAATTGTTGCCAGTTTTTATGGTTGATGGCTCTTATTTTTTTCCCTTTGCTCCCTTTAGTTTGTTGTATTTGTTTTGTTTTTCATAAGAACTTTGGGTGGGTGGGTGGGTGATCTTTAATTGTTTTCCTGGTACTAAAATAAGTATTTAGCATCACAATAGCTATTGATGGCTGTACATGTTTTTGCTGGAGATGATTTGAATGAGATATGCTGGGCCCTAGTGAACTTACTAGCTGGTGGATAGAGGAGATCCTTCGTGTTCCATACTGAGATGGAATCCAAAAACAGCAGCACATGAAAGTTATTCCTGTTGTTTTGGTAATATATATTTGGCCTAGCGCTGATGGGAGTGTTGTGATCTTATCTGGCAGATGCTGGAAGAAGCAGCTAGTAATTGCGAAGGATGCTCGTCGTGTTGATGTTCTATGTTATAGAATATACTTGAGTTCCAGGCTTCTGGAAGGCACATCCAGATTTAAAGAACTGCATGAGATTGTAAAAGATGCGAAGGCTAAACTAGAAACTGAAGTGGGCCCAGTGAATGGAGTATCTGCCAAGATGGCGCGTGGCATTGTCAGCAGACTCTCTATTGCAAGTGATGTGCAGAAACTCTGTTCTCTTGCAATAGAGAAAGCAGATGAATGGCTGGCCACTGTTTCTGATGTGAACCCAACTTGTAGAGGTTGGAAAACCTACTATTTGGTCTTATGTCTCTTTAATTATTTTGAAGGACATGCACAAAATTTACTTGCTTAATTAACTGATTTTCTTCGTTTCCTTTGCAGAAGATTCCCTTCCTGCTGCTTGCAAGTTCTTTTTTGAAGAAGTAACATCATCCTCTGTTGTGATTATCTTGATTGAACTCTCTAAGGCATCGTCTGATGATATTAAGGGCTACAAGCTCTGGTATTGCAAGAGTAGAGAAGAGACACAAACAAAAGAACCCATTTGTGTTTTCCCCAAAGCACAGAGAAGGATTAAAATTTCCAATCTGCAGCCCTGCACAGAATATACCTTTCGAATAATTTCTTATACGGAGGCTGGAGACTTGGGGCATTCTGAGGCCAAGTGCTTCACCAAGAGTGTTGAGATAATTCACAAGAATCCGAATTCAGCAGTTGCCATGTACTGTAAGAAAGAGAATCCCCTCATTGATGGCAGTTATTTGAGTTCCAAAAGGGAGCCTAAGAATACAACAGAAGTTGGTTTTTCTTCTGGATTTAAGGTTCGAGACCTTGGGAAGATCCTGCATTTGGCTTGGGCCCAAGAGCAAGACTGCTTTGAAGTGTTTTGCGGTCCCGAGGCCGAAAAATGCTGTGGAGTAAGCAAAGTGATCAAGCCTGAAGCTCTTGAAGAAGAACGCTTAGAACGGTCACCTTTTGTTTCACGTGGGCTTGACTTGAATGTTGTTTCAGTGCCAGATTTGAATGAAGAGCTCACCCCTCCATTTGAGTCCTCCAGGGATGAAGATAATGGATGCACTTTGCAGCAGGTTATTGAGGCAGATGATGATGCTGCTTCCCATGACTTAAAGAAGAATGGTCTGGCTAGGTCACATGGTAGTGATGACTCACAGACATGGACACATGGGCCAGCTGTTGATTCCCGGCCAGATTTTTGCAGGAAAAGGGTTGCAAACTCTAATGAAGAGACACATGATTGTGACAGCACTTTGATAAATGGCTCACCACTTCGAATCTCCAATGGTTCATGTTGTTTGGATGACAACTTTGAGTACTGTGTGAAGATAATCCGATTGCTGGAATGCGAGGGTCACATTAAACAGGAGTTTAGATTGAAGTTGTTAACATGGTTTAGCTTGAGATCAACAGAGCAAGAACGTAGGGTGGTCAACACATTCATTCAAACATTGTTGGATGATCCTAGTAGCTTAGCAGGACAACTAGTCGACACCTTTTCTGATATTATATCTTTCAAGAGGCAACGAAACGGATTCTGTAGTAAGCTGTGGCATTGAACAAGGGGGGCAGCAACAGCAGTTTAATTTACAGGATTGCTAATTTGCTTCATGTTTAATTTTTTTTCCCTGCGATAAATTATCCCTGATTGTTTTCACCGTTCATTGTACAGGCATTTTTTCTTAGTCGACGTTGATTTGAGTTGGTGATTGCAGAGAGTACCTACCTGATGATTGTTGGAAAAAAGGAGGGGAGGGGGGGGCGGGGGCGGGGCTGGGGCTGGGGCTGGGGCTGGGCTTGCTGTAGAAAGGCACTTTCCATCTCCTATATTCTCTAATTAGAATTGAACATTGAAGGAGTAGCATTATTCATTTATGGTGATGATATATGTATTAGTTACTTTATCATTGCCTTATTTAAATCAAAGAAGGATGTACATCAAATCGATCCTGGATTTTACATGATTATGTTAAAAGGGTACATTCTGAAGCAAACAGTCCATTCAGTGGGGGATTAATATGGCAAATTATGACAAATTGGCAAATGACACTAGGTCTCATTGTTCATGTTAGTCTCATCTGTGTATTTCTCTAGTAAATGTTCTATTGGTTTTATAAAGATGGTAGTTGCCTCTAATTTCTAAATTTGGTTGCCAAGGCAAAACTTCAACGAAGATGGCTTCAGAATTCTGATGCAAATGGTCAAAACTTGTCGGGAGAATGTTTCAAACTGCGAGGCATTCTCGTTCTCAAGCGTTGGATGTATAAAATTGTGCAGAACGACTACGGCGTACGTATAATAATAAAGTTTCTTATTTGGGCGTGGGATACCCATTCTTTTGTAAGTATTCTGACATTGAGTTTCTTGCCTGCTCTGTTTTTGTCGGACTTCTTTCACAAGAGAATTATGTTCGGATATAGAGATAATTTCATCTCGTCTCGTCTAATTTCAACTCATCTTATCTTCTCTAAAAAACTTGAAAGTCTATATGTATATGGGACAAACGGTCCTTTTTTCAAAAAACTCTTTATAAAGTTATGTATTTGGAACCTCTTGGTTTTTGTTGCCCTCTATGAGAGGTAGAAAGGACTACCATACATGGAAAAGTGAATTGTGCACATGCTTGACACTGAAGTCTGAACATAATAACACTTACAAATAAAAACAGCCAAAAATCATAAAATAATTTTGTTTTGAAAACTTCCCTATTTCACTCTTTTGATTTTATATTTATGGAGAATATGTTGGCAAATAATGAGTGTCCAAAAGTTGAAAATAAGAAGGTCTATAGCAGAATAAATAACTGATTTCATGCGTTTTTCAAAAACTTTTATTTCTCTATGACCTTGTGCAAAGCTATAGAGAAGTCATAATCTGACATCAAATCCTTGCATTGTTTAGCTTTAGAATAGTCAATAGATATATAAATCTTGAGGTGGCTGCTGAAATAAATATATGTGATTCAAGTCAAAAGAGACGAGTTGATGGGATTAATTGTTCAGGCGTCCAAATATGGCTAGTCCTTTACAATGCTTGATTATTCAAAGCAGACTTTCTAGGAAAAAATGAGGCCTTGAAAGCCTACACTGGAGCTGATTTCAGTTGATGTTGCTGTGAGGTTTGAATTAATCTTCTTGTCTGACCTTTTCTGTCCTTTGACTATGGATGCTAAATTGGCCCATTACAAGAAGAATGGCTAAGGGATCAAAAACTGCAATATGCAGAGATGTTCCAGATTATTCTCATTCGGAGAGGTGCAGCTGAAATGTTCCAGATTCTCCAAGCAAATTGGTATTTCATTTACCGTATTCGTATCCTAATCCAGATTATTGAATAAATGAATACTAAAATGATAAGCAGCATGTATAATGTATTGATAAAACAAGTGATGCAAGAACCCAACCCAAATAACCAAATTTATAGAATGAGAGCATGCAGTACCCATCTTTATATTTCACCATCATTAATGCCTGCCTGGTTTGGTTACTAAGTCAGATAAAATGAGATGAGATATTTTGTTGAAAGTTGACTAAAATATTATTATAATATAATTTTTTAATATAATTTTTATTTTATGATTTGAAAAAGTTAAATTATTTATTATATTTTACGTGATAATTTAAAAAAATTATAATAATTATATAAGATGAGATAGTTAGATTGAAGAGCAGTAAGAGATGTGCTAGTTCTCGTCAGCATTTAAAAGTATTAGGAACCGCCCCATCAATGAGCTTACCTGCCTGAAACATGTCCTGAAGCAGTGTTTTGATGCCACAAGTAAGTGTGTTGTCAGTTTCAGCTTTTCTTAAAGAGGTCCCCTTCGTTACTCAACTGCAATGCTCAGCATTAATTCAATTTTGGTTCCCCTTTGTGGCCTTTAATTCTCAACCAACGCTTTGTCCTTGACTGAGTTCCTGATCAGATACCATTTGTTTAAAGCTTCACTTCTTCACCTTTTGGCTTTAATGATGACATCCCTAATACAATCTAGTTTGTTGTCAGTTTTTGCGCATGTTCGTGTTGCACTTGCTTTTCTTTCTTATTTAACATTGAAGATAAGATCTATAAGAATGTCCATTTGATACATTTTTACAAATTTCATTTGCATGTAGGGCCATTGCGCATATATACACTTCCATGATTCAGCTAATATTATTGGAAGTAACCTTACTCAAGATATTTGAATGCTTCTGTAGCCCGCTGACCAAGCAAACCAGCTTTTTTAATTGAGGTCTAGGCTCTGCCTACATGAAGTTCTCAAATCTAGATATTTTATTCATCATGTTGACGAGTGAACGGACTAAAATATCTCATATTTTAAGTTAAAAGGATATTCTCCATTTCAAGTGAAATATAGAGAAAAAGGATGCATGCAGTATCCGAAGAAGAAACTAGAGTTCTCTATGGTGATTTTATTAGTGCCACCCATCACCATCAAGAAGTTAAACTTGAGTAGATGCAGCAAATTCCTGCAAGTTTTCTACAGATGAAAATCTTTAACCTCTTGATAGGG
Source organism: Pterocarya stenoptera (assembly GCA_003123785.1). Lineage (NCBI taxonomy): Eukaryota > Viridiplantae > Streptophyta > Magnoliopsida > Fagales > Juglandaceae > Pterocarya > Pterocarya stenoptera. Next base: position 31,533 of record QEOT01124261.1, on the reverse strand, counting down.
CGTATTTGCGGTTAGATGCTAATGTGATCTCAGATGATTTGAATTGATATGTGAATAGTAGTGTTTTATAGATCCCAATGAGATGTGTTTTATTCAACTTTTAATTTTCATCTCATCTCAACTTATTATCCAAACTTTACATGAATGTATAAAGTAGATTGAGATGTGTTTAACCTTTTTATGAGAAGTTAAAAAAAAATAATGAATCTTATCAATGATTTGATTTGAGATGATTGATTTGGGTGATATTCTTTGTAAAGGTTTTCCTCTGCCACAAGTGAGGGCCAATAATGAATAAGAGGTGTCGTCCTCGTTTTGTTTTTTCTTAAAAAAGAAAAAAAAAAAAAAAAAAGAAGAAAAGAAGAGAGCAAGTCTTATGTGTATACACGAGCTTTGACTATTGGCAAAAAAGAAAATCTGTAAGGTGTATGAATCCATCAATCCTTTTATTGGAGCACTAGTATTGAATTGATTTTCAAAATTTAATGATTTTAACTTTAAAATCCTGACATTGGATTCACCATATGCTCAAATGTTAAGCATTTAGCTACAATACATTTTCCTTCATCTTCAACTTTGAAGACTTCCTGTCATTGGCTATTGGCATTATTTTAAGATTAATGGCAGGATCCTGCCAGCTTGTTTGGTTCATTTGGTATATATTTTCTCCAAAATAAACAGTGCAGTTGGAAGCAGATAGGTTCGAGTTTGGTAAATTCTTTTGAATTTGGGTCAAGTAGCTGTTATGTTTTCTTCTTTATCGTTCATCCACTTGCAGGTTGCCGAGATAAATATATTTTTTGAAAGATGGAAATCTGAACTTAGATATGAAAGAAAAAATTAACAAAATATGAAAGAAAAAACTAAAAAAAAAATTATTATGTTATTATTTTGATGAATTCAATAGTTAATTTAATGTGAGGTTATAGATAAGAAAGTTTTAGATTTATAAAACATATGTAATTTCTTATCAAATTTTAAAGATAAATTTAATGAATCAAATATTAATGCATTGAGATCACTGGCAGCGGTTGGGAAAAACAATTAATAGTGGAGCATAAAAGCTGTACTGTATGAACCTCATACATTTTATCAGCATATATATTTAGCTCGCTTGGAGGTTATGGTGGGGGACCCGCCAGCTTTAATGCATAAAAGGTAAGGCTTGGACTTATATTTCGTCTCGATTATCACATGCATCGACAAAATATATAAGAAGACAAAAGGGTCCTTTTTGTGTCTGAATACATCTCATCTCCTCCTCCTCATAAATATTGACCATCTTTCCGTGCTTGCTTCCTAATTGTAATAAATTTTATATAAAAAATATTCTTCTTTATTAATAAAATTTATTTTTATATAATAAAATTATATAAAATTTATCTACTTAGCATTACTCGCATGTTCTGATCCAAATAATAAAAAGATAAAAACATTATTTATATTAGTTCTGATATACATGAGAATTGTATTAAGGTATATTCCACCTGTAAAAGGTGACAAAGTTCCAACCTACAAATGATGTTCAGAGGATGTCCTATATTTTAAATTAATGTGGTCGATGTCCCAAAAGTCAAGCTGGTGATCACACCCGTACGAATTATTGCAATATCTTTTATGTTGGGCTTTGTTCCTAAAGTGTGATTAATTTACTTAATCTCCTGCTCGTAAAGTGGCGAGATTCACTCCGGTCCTAACACATTATTAATTAATAATTCTCATTCATATTATCATATATAAATATTCTATGTGCAGCCATACTCCATTAATATGATTAGGTGCCTCACATTATTTTAATATAAAATATTTATTTTGACCAGTTAGATCAGTAAAATGTGTAAAATATATACAAATAATACGTAAAAATGACTGTATGTAACAAAACTCTATCATATAATATATATTCTCAATCATATTTTCGTTTAGAGCAATGTTAAAAGCAATTTTAGAATATACAAGTCCAGTACACTTCTTTTTTTTTAAAAAAAGGTGAGATTTATTGTTAAAAAAATAATTTTATTTTTTATTTTTTATGCAGGTCCCATATTTATCTATTTATTTTTAAAAGAAATGCGTTGGACTTGAACACCCTAGGCAATAAGGTGCTATAGTTGTTTACCACCAACATTTCTTTAATTTTTCTTTTACTTGATTTAAGGGAAATCCTTTAATCACAAAGAGATTAAACAAAGGTAATTTTACAAATTGACGTGACTTTATGTAATCTATTATATTATAAAGTAATTTTTATTATAAACTAAATCTAATGAATCCTATAAAGTTATTTTAGTTTGTAATTTTACTTTTGTATAATTATATATATAGCAGTTATTTTTTTATAAAAAATTTATATTTTCTCAGCTTGTAATATTGAACACACGAGTAATGATACACACAATATTCTTCACAATACTTTTCACAACACATGATTTAAAATGAAAATATTTTTATAAAATAGTGTTATTTTTATATGCTATTTTATAATAATATTTCTCATTTTAAAATATAATTATAAAATATATTATAAAAAATATTGTGTATTTATCATTTTTCAAAACGATTAGCGATGGTGGTTAGGGTGGGGAAAGCCAGCTTTGATGCAGAAAAGGTCGGCCTTGGACTTTTCTCAGGTCTGCATATTGCATTAAAATCAACAAAAGAAGATCACCTGCAATAATAGTAGGCGTGTTAAAAGAACCGATAAACCGGTTCAAAGGACTGAATTGAATGAATTGGTTTTTAAGAATTGAAACTAGTTCTAAATTGGTCCAATATCAATTTTCATATTTTTATTTACCGGTATATATAAAATATTATTTATATTTTATATAAAATATTATATATTAAATTACTAATTAATATAACCTAAAATTTTAAATTATTATTCATATCTATTAATCTTATAACATAAAATTAATATAATATTTAATATAACATAAAATTAATCTTAAAATTTTTAATATAAAATTTGATTATGATATAACATAAATTAATCTTATATTTTTACTATAATATTTGAATTTTGATATTAACATATAAATTTTAATTTTATAATGTTTTAGTAAAAAAGTATAAAATTAGGGATATATCATATGGGTCAATCACTTATTAAAGTTTTGTTGGAGCATAATTTTATTTATCTGCAAAATCAAAAAAATTGGATTGGACTAGACTGTAATAAAAAAAAATCGAAAGTTTCGATTTCGGTAATTAATCGGTTTGGTATCAATTCTAAAATTTTTATAATCGATATATACCGATTTAGTTTTACAAATATTCAAAACCAAACTAAACGGGATCAATTAAACCCTTGCTAACAGGATCCATTTGTGACTCTGAATTACATTTCTTGCTGCATGCATGCTGTCCGCCTCTTCTCGCACAAGTGCTTTCGTCTAATTGATAAAAGTACTGATGTGGCCTATTTTTATTAGGAAGAGTCCAGACGACAGGGAGGCATGTTCACATGGACATCACATTCCTAATAGTTGCCATTTGAATATATGAGTTTTTCATTATCAAATTGATGTACATACATCATTTACATAATTTATTTTAAATAGTAGAGGATGTTATAATGAAGCTGTAAATCACACATCTCTATATAATTGACATGTGATTTGTCAATTTTACCTTTCTATTTAAATACATATTTAACATTAAGATAGACAAATAAAAATAAAAAATTATATGTTGATTAGGTGAAAATATGTAATGTAAGGCTTTTATATATAATTTCTTTAAATGATAAGATTTAATCGTAAGGTTCAAATTTTAAAAATTATATTCAAAATCAACTTATATTAAATAAACAGCATGTGGCGTAGAGGGGTTAGAATAAAAATATCCTAAATATAATATATCCACCTAAAAAGGACCTTCACAATTTTCAAGTCACTTACAATTAATTTATATATTCATGTGATCTCCACCAGTAACTTTTAACGACTTTTCATCAGGTTTTACAAAGAATATTTTCATTCCAAAATCTCAATTGTTTTTTTTTTTTTTTTTGTAGTAAATTAGTTAGATATCTACTATATATATACACATGCGAAAGAAGTACGAACAGTATTTTCGTATAATAATTTCTCTTCCCATTTTGCCCTTACTTCTATTTCCAAATTTCTGTTCTGCTTAGTTGTATTTATACGTTTTTGCCCCTAGTCTCATTTCTCCCGTGCACGAGTCCCTCTTCCCTTCTCCTTTGTCCGTTTCTTTGTCCCCTCCAGTGCACCACCGCACGCCAAGGTGGCCAACACCATCCTGCCCATTCTCTTCCCCTCCAGTCAGCGTTTTTCCTATTCCAATCTCAGCCTCTCTCGTGCCTCCGTTAACCACCATGAGGGAATCCAAGCCATGACCTTTTTTCGTTCCAGAGCTAACGTTGGCCACCATCTATTCAACACACCACCATTGAACCTCTAGCCACCTAAACCACCCAACCTCAATTCCGATCCGCCACCATTGAAACCCTTCTAGCTCATTTTTCGATTTGGCTATTTTGACCTCTAACCACCACCCACGCAGCCACCCGCGGCCAACCACCACCACTATTTGCTTCACCAAGACCTCTAAGCCCTTCCCTAGCAATCCCAAGTTTTAGTTTGTTTCTATTCAAATTTGGCCTTTTGAGACTCACAACCATAATCCAAAATACACTGTTACGTTGTTGTGCTATC
>QEOT01124261.1:0-25024 GCA_003123785.1 Pterocarya stenoptera | reverse complement strand
AAAAAAAAAAAAAAAAATAGTCGACGTAGAAAGAAAAATGTTTTTATTTATTTATTTCAACACCACACACTAAAAAATTTATTCATTTTATCATTTTATTTAAATACACATATTTACATATCAATATATAAATATATATGTGTTTAAATAAAATAATAAAAATAAAAAATTATATGTAGTTGCAAGGTGTAAGAAATGATAAATAAAATTTTTCACGTTGAAATTACTATACTGCTAACCATGGTCTATAATTATGACGTCTCTTCTTTAATTAATTCCTGACATGATCTTTAATAATATAATTAAAATTACCTATAATTAATATTATTTTATTATTAAAAAGATTTTTAAAACTATCTAAACACTGTTACAACTCAAGTAACTTCAAACATACTCTTAAAATATTAGTGTTAATATCGTGTTTCGTTCGTTTTTGGGTCAGACTCCAACAACTCAAATTTTTAGAATTGAGCCTGCAAAATATATGGAAGAAGACAATTGTGGGGCCGGGGAGAATTTGATGTCAAAGTTAGTAAATTCTATTTAAAGTTTATAAATAAGTGAAAGAGTTTAGAGATCAGAAAGCTTTATCGTACTGAGATTTACTATTTATACTATAAGTCTGGGGGGACAGATCATGTATGTCTCCATGGAGTCTGTGTCCTTTGTACTGTTCCCTTTGTCAGAGTCATTTAACGCGGCGTGACTATACGATAACGTCATTAATGCGGTGTGTAACTTAGGTAATGGTGCCATTAATGAGGCGTAATTTTCTTATTTCTCCCTTCCTGCTAGTATCCTTGGTGGTCCGTTGATGTCCGTCTTGTTAGATAATCGAGGGTTTTACGTACATTACACCCATTACACGGGCAAATACTTAGAGTTGGACACTATTCGAAGAGTTTCCAAGTCGATGAGTCTCATCCACTGTAGCACATTCTCTCATGCAAGTTGTGTCCAGAGGAGCCTTTTCATAAGCTGAGTTAGAGACTTTATTCATTTTGGGATTGACATTACAATTAGGATCTCTTAAAGTACTTATCTAAGAGCTTTACGACTTAAGATTCAATAAATTAATCTCGACCTTCCATTTAAAATATAAATGGTCGAGATGATCATGTTGTCCAAGGAGCAATCTAGCTAGTAATGCATACTGATCTTTCTTAATGAGATAGGCCCGTACGTGACACATTTTATAAAACCTTATCTGTTAACAAACAAAAAGGCTAAAGCAACCACCTCAAGATCGGTGGCCAATTGGGTGGCCATTTACGTGATATAAAGTAGAGAAAGTAAAGTCATTTTTTTTTTCGATCTAAGTGGATGCATTTTTGGAGCTAGCTATCTTTCGTAGACGAATATTCTCATGGTAATCCATCGTTGCATGATTTTTTAACCTAGTTATGAATAAAAACCTTTATTTTGCCTTGTACAAGGATATATATATATATATATACTAATTATTAATTAGACGTCTAATACTCTCGTCAATGGCACATCAAGGACACGCGTGTCCTTGATGTGTCCTTAATGCGTGTCCTTGATGTGAATTGACAAGAGTATTGATGTCTGATTAATAATTAGTATATAATATATATATTATTTACTTGTAAGACCATAAAATGATATATTAATGTGCTCAGTTGGAAGGTGGGTATAATATATAATATCCATATATCCTCTACTTTTCATCTCGACTCATTTGAGTGTCCAAACTCTATTATTTATGTGGGCTGGCCTAGGGGCCAATGTCGTAACATAATTTCAAATAATAATTCAAAGTCACTTTTAAATTTTTGGGGACATAAATTCTATAAGAGATGTTATATTCTCAAGTCCATTTATAGAACACATTATTTACCTCACTTAAATGTCACTACAAGAAAAATAAATTTTTATGATCTATTTATTACAATTAAAAGATTATTTACAACTAATTTTAGTTGCAAATAGTTATTTCATTGGCCTGATGGCATACGTCCCGTTCGGGCCTTATTTGTTTTCAAAACCAAAACTCAAAACTTTGAAAACTTTAAAAACCTCTCATCTCATCATTATAATTTTCTTAAATTTTTATACAAAATAAAATAAACAATTCAATTTTTTTAAATTTCAAAAAAAATATAATATTAAAAAATATATTCTAACAATATTTTATTCAACTTTTCAACTTTAATTTTATCTCATCTCATTTCTAAAAACAAACAAAGTAAATGAAAAACTTGAGTTCGAAACCACTTCCTCGTTGTATAAAAAATGATAAAAATTTGATTTGTAAGATTTTAATTTTAAAAATTTATCTTCTAAATTAAATTATGTCATATATATGCTATAAACACTGACTTAATAAATATAATTTCTCATTCATTAATTAAATTCTATTAATATATAGTTTTTTATGTCTCTAATTAAATATTCTAATTCCGCTCCGTTGGACAGAGCCTTGCTTTAAAGGAGGCTCAGCGCAGCTGTGAATTATGATTCTAGCCGATTATATTAGCCCTTCGACTCCAACGTACAGAAGCCATCTTCTTTGTTAATTACTAATCAACCAGTACTAATCAATAATTTTTAATTTTTTTTTATAAACATAATCATTTTTATATATAAAAAAATATATTACAAATATCATTTTCTCTTGCAGTGTGCCTACTTCTTTTCTTTTTTTAATTTTTTTTTTAATTTTTTTTATCAGGATTTACACAAAGGTTGTCGATTTGAACTTGTACAGAACATTTTCCTATATATACGGGTGTGTAGCAGAGGCCAGAAAACAGCAAACACCACCAAAAACAGCTTAGCTTTTCAACTCTCTCCTACACTTACTTCCCTGCTCTTTACTTCTTTCTTCTCTTCCTCTTCCGACCATGGTGCTGACAGAAAAGGATCTTTCGACTGCCATGAACGCAAAAATCATTGGATCAGGCGGTGAAGTCATGGTTCTGGCACATGGGTTTGGGGGAGACCAGTCTGTCTGGGACAAAATCCTGCCCTCCTTGTCTCAACATTACAGTGTTCTTGTTTTCGACTGGAACTTTTCTGGTGCCGTTGATCAAGATCTAAACCTCTACGATCCCGTCAAGTACTCTTCGTATGATGCTTTTGCGAATGACTTAATTGAACTCCTAGATGAGATGAGGGTGAAGTCTTTGGTTTTTGTTGGACATTCCATGTCTGGTATGATTGGATGCATCGCTTCCATCAAAAGACCCGACCTCTTTAAGAGGCTCATCCTCGTTGGGTCTTCACCAAGGTACTTATAAACATCATATCTTTCTGTTTCTTAATGCTTTTTTCTTCCGTTGAGACTTACAAACACGCGCACACACACGCACGCACACAAATGTAAATAAATCTTTCGGCAATTAGTTGTGGATCATTTGTTTATGGTCGGCTGTTCTCTGATTCTTGTTCATGTTCTTATCTCTCTTTCTTCTTCTTCTAATTTATTTTGTTCTTGTTTTGGGATTTGATCCAGGCACACCCATTTAACGGACCAAAAGCATGTTAATTGTATCTAGATTTGCATATCAGATACACATATGATTTAGCGAGCTCTTTTCTCCAGTTTTTCCGACTTAGTTTTCTTAAATATCAGAGTAATTATGATCTATTTGTGCAGTACTTAGAGAAATGCTTTAACTACAAAACAGATGACACAAAATAATTCTAAAAACTAACGTATTTTGATGTAACATGTTAATTTACTTTTATTGTAAATTAAAGTCGATTTAACGATGTATATATATTACATGAATGATGTTATGCTTTAAAAATTATCTATTCTAATTGCTTTTGGTAGAAGTACTCACCACCACAACTGGATAATTACTATCTTCGGGGATATATATGGGTTCTATCTAGAAAAGATCATGACCTCAAGAGAATATGCTTGTAATTTGAAGGGCTTATATATATATATATAGAGAGAGAGAGAGAGAGAGCTAGCCAATCAAACATGCAGACACAAAATGGAGTTAATGTTAATGACGGTGCCGGCCGGGCTACCATTGTTTGTCTTTATTCTAGCCAGTGGAGTTTATATATATATATATATATATCTGCAGGTTTATTTATTTGTAGCCCAGTGGAGTTTTTTGTATATTTATGAAAACAAAGACTTTAATATTATCGGACTAAATAGCTAGAGGACATACATGAGCTAGGCAAGCTTAATTAAACTAAAGAAAAGCGCCACTGTTCCTAAATTTCCAATATTAATTTGACTTGTTTCGCAGTTTAAAACAGCTTATTTTGTACGCATTCTAGCTTACAGATGTTAGTGATGCTTGATTAGCTCATTAATTATACATCGATCGCGCGCGCGTGTGTTAGGTACATAAACATCGAGGGTTATGAAGGTGGATTTGATAACTCAGACATAGAGCAGATAATTTCAAACATCGAATCCAACTATCAAAACTGGGCTTCAGCCTTTGCTTCTCTTGCAGTCGACACAAAAGATCCCCATTCGGTAGATAAGTTTGCAAAATGCTTGGCCAGAATGAGAGCTGAAGTGGCACTTCCCTTAGCCAAAACTGTATTTTACAGCGATGAACGACAAGTTCTCGACAAGGTCATTACTCCATGCACAATCATCCAGACCACCAAGGACTGCGCTGTCCCAAATTCAGTGCCACTCTATATGCAGAAGAAAATCAAAGGAAAGTCGACTGTGGAAATTATAGAAGCTGATGGACATTTCCCACAGCTAACTGCGCATCTCCAGTTCCTTGATGTGCTAGGACGTGTCCTAGGTTTTCATGATCTTGGTCGTGATTAATATTGTGCAACATATAATATATATAATTACCTCATGTTAAGTTAAGGAATAGATCATGCAGATAAATAATGTACTACATCTTGTAATTTCATGTTCATGTACTGTGCGTTTATGGCTAGTTTATGGGATAGAGGTAGCTAGGATCAGCTGCATGCATGCATGGTTAATTAATTTGGACACGTATGATCGATGATGTTTCGTCTTATTGGAGTAGTAGTACTTTCGAGTTGTTGTTTATTTAATTAAAAGCTTTGTGAACTTCATTAATAATGTTGTCCTGAAATGAATGCTTTGTTTCTAATTACTGTAAGCAAGTACTGGTGGAAAGTAATTGCTTTTGTGTCGATCATTCATTGGATGTATGTTAATAGGCTAGAATAATTAATTGTGCTCTAAAAACCAATTAAGTTTGTGGACTATTTCAATAATAAAATCATTTATTTATAATAATGTTAATATTTATTCCACTTTAATAATTTTCCTGTTTGTACAAACTGTCTAATTGATTCAATCACTCAAAAGAAAGCTTACCCGATCACGAGTTGGTGGAAAATTTATGAAGTTATCCTAACATCATCGTACTTTCATTATCGAAGGAGGTCTGCCATGAGCCGTGCGGACGAGATAAATTAATCCAAAAACACGTTGATCTGCCATATGACTAAAACTAGTAAAAGAAATATATACACTTACTAAAAAAAAAATCTAAGACCATTTAATGCGTAGATGGAGTTGGTCTCGACCGACAATTCCCTGTGCGTGGGTGGGCTTCTCTCTCTCTCTCTCTCTCTCTCTCTCTCTCTCAAGTTTCAACCATTGGCTCTCAACTTCTTTTATGCAGACAGGGAGCTCAGCTGGGCCAAGCTCCCATTCGCGTAAGGGGCTTGTGTGAGTCCCTCTTGCATGCTTGAGGGGTCGGTTTTAGTCCTTTACGTGCACAAGGCAAAGGAAGTTGTGACCAACCATTAGCCCCCATAGCTAAGGGCGGGGGTCTTCCTCCTTAGCTAGCCCCCATCGCATTTGACGGCAGATACTCTTGTTAAAAAGTTACAAACCTAGCTAAGGAGTCAATCATAAAATTGAAAACCCAAGCGGCGAAATGATAAACATTGATAGATTACTTGCGGCAAAGTCCTACTACAAATCATAGCCCCTTGATTTCTCTCAAAGTGTTGAATACTGCTAGAAAAGAGACCATCTGTTTTTCTTTTTTGCTATTCATGATGAACAACTTCATAAAATTGGCCACAAATATTAGAAAAGAGACGCCATTATTATATTTTTTAAATATATAGAATTATTTTATTTTCAAGTCGGTGTGTAGAATATATCATTCACATTACTTAAATGACAAAATTTGATTTGTAATACTCAAATTTTAAAATCTTTCAAATCAAATCATTCCATGTAAGTGTTTTGCTAGGTATCCAGCTCGTAAATAGAATTTCTCATACATAAAAAAATGTTTCTATTTCTGTTGTTACTTCGATCCTTATGCTACACTGACATGTTGTCAACCTCAACTTAAAGCGGTTTTTCTTTTATTTAACATGATAATAGCATATGAGTGGTGCTACTCTGCCGCCTAAGTAGCACTGCCCCATTTGATTGCTAGGTCAAATTGACTTTTTTTTTCATATTTTTTTAACATTTAAAACATTTCTAAAAAATATAAAAAAATATCAATACATTAATAGTCACTTCCTTAATTATTAATTAAATAAAAAATTAAAAAAAATTAAAATACATGAAGTATTAAAATGAGAAGACGAATTAAGTAGACAAAGTAGTATTTTTCAATTGCATATTTCTTCATTTTCCCTCTACCCAATTTCGTCTCTTCTAGGCCTACTTTGGGGCTCTGTGGGCTTCTTGGTCAGGGGATATTATCTCTTCTATGGGCCCATCACCTGAGAGGCCTTCAACAGCCCCTTTGCTTTTGCTGGACCCATGAAAATATCTGCGTCACTCTCAGCTCTCTCCCACTTCACACTCTCCCTGGCCGATTAAAAACAAAGCCGAACAAGGCAACAAGCTATGAGAAGCTTAGTCCGGGCTTCTTCTCAATTCCTCGCCAAATCATCGTCTCTCTTCCTGAACCAGACCACTCGCTCTCAGCGCCAATACGTGCGCAGCTTTCCTCTCTTTAAAACCTCGAAGCCCACTCTCTCTCTCAGAACCTTCGCGATCATGGCTAGTTCGGACGAGTTCGTCAAGGGAAGTGTTCACCCTAACGGCGTCGCAGTGATCACCCTCGATCGCCCCAAGGCTCTCAATGCAATGAACCTAGGTCCCGTTTGGTCTTTCAAATATATGCTCTTTTTTTCTTATTTATTTAAATTGTAATTACTGGATCACGAGGTCAAAGCAATCCGTGAAACTCTTACAATTATTGTTTAAAGATGTGCGATTTGGATGAAGTTGAGGTTCAACTTACTGTTTTGAGATTAGATTATTTTTTACTAGGATTTTCAGTCTCAGAACGAAATATTTTGTGAAAAGAAGTGAGGCTCTGTTAATTCGTGTAAAAACTTTGATTCTGCCAATCGATCGTAAAACATGTGAAATTTATCCTATGCCAAGTTGAAATTTAAGTTTATGTAAAATTGATGAAAACTTCCATTCTTTGACAAGAAATGAAGAATAATATAATTTCGTTTTTAAGGGTTAATTTTCCCATGAATTAATTCTTTTATAAGAAAATTCCCTTAAATTAATTGGTCAACTGATATGGAAAATACAATAAATTGTGATATTTCAGTTCATACTTACTGTTGAACGTTGATTTCAATGTAATCGATATCCTAGTTGTTTCCCCTAGCTGGGTTCGCATTGTATTTAATTTGAAACTTGTTCATAATGCAGATATGGATATAAGGTATAAAAGTTTTCTTGATGAATGGGAATCAGACCCAAGGGTCAAATGTGTTCTGATTGATAGCAGCTCCCCTCGTGCCTTTTCTGCAGGTAAAAACGGAGAAAGTTAAGAGTACCATGTGGATAGTTAATTTCACACATTTTTCAACCATCTCGTTTGTTTTTCTTGCTATCTCCAGAATTTTATTTGGCTTTAATCTCTTTTCTGTTCATATTTTTAGTTCAGTTTTGAGGTTAGTTTTGGTTTCCAAGCGTTAGGTGAGGTTTTGAGGGTAACCATTCGTGGTCAATGCAGGAATGGATATTAAAGGGGTTGTTGCAGAGATTCTAAAGGACAAAAACACACCTCTTGTCCAGAAGGTTTCTTTATAATGCTTGAAATGTGCTGCGAGCATCTTGTTCCTGTATACTTATTGATTGTGATTGGTCTGCATTATTTGCGCTGTTTTATATCCCATTGGTATTTTTCCTTCTTAAGTTGCATTGTGATATAAGCATGACATACTTCTTTAATCATTTGCTTAGTTGCTGTCTGCTAGTTCGTTGACAATACAGATCTGAGTTTATCTGCAGGTGGTGATATCAAGCAGATCTCAACCAAAAACCAACTATCAGATGTGATTGAGGTCTTGTTGTGTCCTTTTAATTATATACCATCCAGATTGATAATGTTGTGAACTTTTTTAAACTAGCACTAAAACCAGATGGATGGCTGCATTATCAAGCATATCTTTTGCAATTTGAGTTGTTTCCCATTTTTAAATATCCCGATCTTCGACAAAAGAGCTTTTGATCATATGTTGAACCAGTGCTTGTATCTGAATTCGCCACCTGTCTTAATTATCAAAACTTGAAAACAATGTGTGGCTCTAGTGTGAAAGCTTCTTTAGACGTATACTATCTTTGGTTAGGTCTTTTTAAATCTACCATCAGTTGGAAAGTGAATAGATCAGTTGCAGAAAAGTGTTTAAACCATTTCGTAATCAGGATACCACACTTAAATCTCATTGGAAGCTGAGTAGATCAGTTTTGTGCTTCTGGACTAGTTTCATCTTATACGATCAAGTTTTTCTTTTTCTCTGGATGGAAGAAGCCCAGGATGTGAATTTACGCTTCAACATGAGTTCTTTTCTGTGTTTCTATTCTCTTTGGCAGTTTTATAGCATAAGTTGACCAAAATAATTGGAAAAATATTCTATTCTCTGCTTGAGATATTTGGGTTTGTATGTTTAACCTTCAACACATGCAATTATTTTGTGTATTGGAGACCTGAACTTGACCTGTTTTGACTAGCTCACGCTGGTTCTTAGTTTTGGTGGTTTAGTTGTCATGCTTGAATAAGTCAGATTATTCCTTGTGTCCATTGGACTGCTTATCATTTCTAAATAAGCTTCCATGTGTATTATGAGCAGTCCTGTATTTGCTTATGTTTTTGGATGACCTGTAATTTTGTTACATAGAGTTAATATGCCCCACTGTGCCACACATTTTTCAGGTATTCACTGCTGAGTATTCTCTGATATGCAAGATTTCTGAGTATAAGAAGCCATATATATCCTTTATGGATGGCGTAACAATGGGCTTTGGAATAGGCCTATCTGGTCATGGCCGCTACCGGATCATAACAGAGGTATGTTGTGTCAATATAGAGAGGTGATGTAGTATTACCAACTTTACCATACTGTCATTCTAACTTCTTTCACTTAAATCTTGTGTTGATGCATTTCAGAAAACTCTTCTTGCTATGCCAGAAAATGGAATTGGCTTGTTCCCAGATGTAGGGTTTGCACATATAGCTGCACAGAGTCCAGGAGAAGGATCAGTTGGTATGCTTTTTGTTGTTAAAAGCATCTTTTCCTTTTTATTTTACTGGAAACGATCCCTTCCTTCAATCTATAATCTTATTATGGGATCATGTAAAAAGCATGAGAAGGGTTGGCCACTTTGGAAGTGGTCATGAGTAAAAAGCAAAGGCAAACAATCAAGAAATGCAGGGGCATAGTTGTCATTGTCTCCATACTTTTTTTTCAGACTGTTTAACAACTATTTCGACTTGCAGGTGCGTACCTTGGAATGACTGGAAAAAGGATTTCTACACCCTCTGATGCACTATACATAGGTCTTGGTTCACATTTCGTGCCATCCGGGAGCCTGGGTTCTTTAAAGGAGGCCCTTTTGGCAACTACATTGTATGCCAGATCATCATTCTTGATTGATTCATTTTTTTCATTCTTGCGGACACCATTTAGCTTTTCTGCAACGTATAATTCAGAAACTTGCTTTACCTTATAATTTTGATATTTAAAATTGTATAGCATAAACAGCCATAACACAACTTAATCTAATAGAGAAGTTTTACCCCCATTTGGGATTGTTGCACTTTATTTATTCATGGTGGGTCTATAACCTCATGATAACAATAATAATATGAAATCCAAGTGTTTGCTTGTGATGAACTCTATAGTCCATATACCTTGTGCTTCAAGATATAATATCCTCTCATGTTTATTGATTGAAAATGTAGTAAGAGGTGTTCTGTGTATAAGGTGTTCCTCTTGATGTTTTCTTACTAAAAGAATCTCATGTCCTTTCGTTGATGCAGTTCCGAGGATCCACATCAAGACATCAAATCCCTTTTGGCAAAGTACAGCAGTAGCCCTGAGTCTGAGCCCCAGTTAAAATTGCTTTTACCTCACATTATTTCATCATTTGGTGCAAGTAAATCGGTTAATGAGACAATCGAGGAACTGAAAAAGCATCAGCTGAGTAGCGAATCTGCTGGTATGTTTATAAGTACCAATGGCGTTCTACTGGTTTGCAAATTTAATGTGCATTCATCGTTTTGGTGCTCTCTGAGACTGAGAAGTGAAGTGGATTTTCTAGACGTTGGCTTGCTCAATTTGTCCCCTTATGCTTTCTGTTTCCATTCATTTCTTTGTAGTGGTAGAGTGGGCTAATGAAGCTCTTCAAGGACTTGGAAAAGGTGCTCCTTTCTCGCTTTGCTTAACGCAAAAGCATTTTGCTAGAGTTGCATCTGCATATGGAAAAAATGACAATGAATTATCCACAGTGAGTTTTTGAGTTTCGATGTTTCTTCCTTTTTCCTATCTGGTACTTTCCTTCTCTTCTGGAGCCATAAGAATAAAGTAATATACATTCTTGCATCTGGCTCCATCCAGCTAAGCGGTGTGATGAAAACTGAATATCGCATTGCCCTGAGGTCTTCTCTGCGGAATGACTTTGCTGAAGGTGTCCGGGCGGTTTTGGTGGACAAGGATCAGGTTCTATCATTAGTATCCAAAGTCCCTTTACATATATTGTTGAAATATTTTAGTTTCTTGAGATTGGTCTAATGTTAACATCAAGTTACTGTGTTTAATAATTAGTGATGATTCCTCGTGTTTATATCATGCAAACTATCATTTTTGCGGTCTAGTTAATTTTCTTCTTCAAAACTTGAATTTGGTGCTACTACTAGTTTCTTCTGCAAATGATTATCTGTAAGCAATATTACTCCATTATCAATCTTTTTGACTTTGAGCCTTTAAAGTGTACTTATATTCCTTATATAGACCACATTTAATTTCATGATGCATTTTTCTCTGAACTTTTCATGATTATGCCTTTGCAGAACCCAAAGTGGAATCCTTCGAGTTTGGAGGAAGTCAATCACAGTGAGGTGGAAACTCTATTTGACCCATTGAGCCCAAAAGCCGAGGAGCTTACAGTGTGATGGATCATGGATGCAACACAGCTTTACTAGTCCGTCCTTGCATCATATATCTTGCTACCGAGGAAAATAAGATAAGTTCACATAAAGAAAAGCCATCCAACTTTATGTATGGTATTCTTGTGAATATGGAGATTTTGATTATATATTTATATGATTTGTGAAATTCGAAAACATTCCCAAGAGTTCCTGAAATTGTCAGATGGACCTTGCAAATGAATCTTACTGTTTCTTGATCCATTTATGTCTTCTAAACATCTTTAAAAGGAAAAAAAAAAAAAAGAAAAGCGAATATCTCATATGATCTATTTGTTCAGGACTTCAGGCATATAATGTCCCTTAATTTCTTATTTTTTTATGCTTATGGACAAGAAGAGCTTATTCCATCCGCTGGTTTTATATTTGTTGCCAGCTTTGATGTGTGTTGGATAACAACTTCTCAATTTTTATTTAGAACATGAATCGTTCGTTTCTCTCATACACGGTTACGTTATAAAATATTAAACTCAAGATGGACTCTCTCTTTTTTCGAACTCCTCCATGTTTAAGAATTCTGCAACGGATCCGATTGAAATCGAACGGTGGCTATGTAGCTACAAAAATGTTATGAACTTGCGAGACAAGTGGGCAAACGCTGATAGCTTTACGAAGATTCAACACTAATAAGTGAGTAATCTCTCTAGGGTAAACTTGAGAAAAGAGAAACATATATAAAGTGGGTACTACATTTATTGCGATCTATATAAATTTTCTAGACTGCATTAGAATTTTAATCAGTATTGTAAGACAATTAATTCTCAACTTTTACGTAGTTATTTAATAAAATATTACTTTTTTAAATTCAAACGCATCAAAATTAAGACAAAACAAAAATGAATTTCTCAAAAAATAATATTTTATTAAATAATTGTAAAAAAAATGATAGAGTAGTATTATGACATTAATATATATATTTTACTTATAAATTTATCATTTAAGATCACTCATGAGATAATGAGAAAATGATAATAAAATAGATGAAAGAATAAATTTTTTCTATAAGAAAAGATATTATGCCGTCCATACTTGACCGTTACAATGTACTGTTGAGTTAAATATATGTTTTTTTATTTAGTGATTAAAGAAGTGATTTTAAGTGTATTGATATATTTTTTTATTTTTTAAAAGTATTTAAATATATTAAAAAAATGTGAAGAAGAAGAAAAAAGAAGAAGAAGAAGAAATCGTATGAAGGGTGCTACTGGCCTCTTTTTTTCTAGAATTAATCTTTGTATCAGCTTACACACCACATACCATAATTTTTTTTATTTTTTTTATTTGTTTCTCTTATTAAATGTGTATTATATAGATGATAAATAAAAAAATATAAATGTTTCAAAAAGAGTAAAATAAAAAAAAATAAAAAAAATAAAAAATACTATATAATGTGTAGTATATAGATTATGCATAACAATACTCTTTTTTCTATACCAATGCGGCGGTGGTAGAAGCAGGCTGGATAAAAATGCGGGGCGACCTGCCTTTACAATGTTCTAGAAAAAGTCAAAAAGGGAAAACGTGGAAAATAAGATGTAAGGACAAAAACGCCACGTTGGATAGATGAGGAAAGAGAGTGTAGGAGGCTGTATTTGGACCCAGTACATAGTATCGTATCCCCACACGGCTTCTATACGCTCTCAAGTCTCTATCAATGTTTTTAAAAATGACCCCCCTCAAGTTTTTTATGTATATATATAGTGTAATTATTTATATGTTTTTTTTTTGTGCATGGACTAAAAAGACCCTAGTGGCTTTGACATGATAGCAAAGAAACTAAGGGAGAATTTTTATTTTTTATTTTTTAATCTTTTAATATATTAGATCTTTGATTTACTAGATTTTTAGTACATAAGGTTTATGTAAAATGTATGTAGACAAATACTCTAAAATCTGATTTCGTTTTGCGGTGCCAAAAAAAGAGGTGGGATGTGACCACAACAAACGCCCCCAAATACATTAGTTAGATGCAATGCCAAATTCAAGCTCAAAACAGAAATGACACTAAATAATGAGCGGTGCTACTTCCACCGCTGGGAGCCACCGCTCAGTCTTACAGTTTGTATAAATTGTAGTGTTTATTTTTTTGTATTTTTTTATATCTATTTTTTTAATACATTTAAATATTTTTTAAAAAATAAAAAATTTATAATATTATTAAAAAATACTTACTTAATTATTAAATAAAAAAAAATAAAAAAAATTTAAAAAATCAAAGCAGTAAACATCAACGGCAAACTTGAGCGGTAAGACTAATATTTTTCCTAAATAATTGGTCTAGTCCAATGGTTGGTAATTATGAAGACGATGTTCAGAGAGACCTATTGATTTGATTGTTGAAACATCTGTTGTGTGACAACTCAACAATAGCAAAGTGTGCACTGATTCTAAATGATTCAAGGCAACTGTTAGCGAATTTAAGTATTTCACTTTCTATATCCTTTGATTGGGTGGGATGATGGACTAAAGACACGTACTAACAAAAGAAACCACACTAACTGCTATTTTATTCATTTAATTTGTCTTCTCAATTTGATATCTAGTGTATTTTAATTTTTTTTATTTAATAATTAAAAAAGTAATTATTAGTATATTGATATTTTTTTTATATTTTTTAAAAATATTTAAAAATAAAAAAAATTAAAAAATAAAAGAAGATCAATTGGCCTAGTAGTATAATGGAGTAGTACTAGTCATACGGCAAAGTAACACCACTCTTTCGAAAAGCGGCAGCAGAGTTGAACATTTCAAAAGTGGTGTCATAACGAGCTTTTAAATATTTGCACAAAACATAATAACTGTTCGTTGAGGGATAGTGTATTCGAGAGGGAGTGCGATTGTGTAATGTTGATCTGGAAGAGGTGTGACCGCGCGTGAGCCCATGTGTCGGTTATTAGGGGCATGGAAGTGGTGGCTGGGGCAGCTGTAAGGTGGGAACATAGTCCACAGGCATGCGAGGTGTGGCTCAAAAGGTTGCAATTTTGAAAGATTTTTAGGATGGCGTTGGTTTCCGAGAGAAGGAAAAAAGCAAGCTCTTGTAGAGACTAGAGAGGGGTTTAATTATCCTTGTTTTTTATTAATTATAAAAGAGATATTTAAACCATAAAAAAGAATTATTTTAAATTACTTATTAATATAATTTGATATAGTATGTTAAATTTTACTTATAAATGTATATCTTTCTTAGACTTCACACTCTTAACTTGATATAATTTGATCGGCCTATTTGCTGTGTGGCTTCGTTCATTTTTACAAAATTTATCAATTCATCTCATCTAATAATTATAAATTTTTCAAACTTTCACATAAAATCAAATAAACAATTTAATTTTTTCAAATATCAAAATAAAAATAATATTAAAAATATAAATTTTAATAATATTTTATTTAACTTTCAATTTTTATCTCAACTCATATTATTTCATCTGCAAAAACAGGCCTTAGTTTGGACATCTTACACCCGTTTAATTTATCTTATTTTTGCATTTATCTTTTTGATATTTACTCCTAAGACCTAAATTGGAGAACTAATTATAATAATAATGATAAAAATCAGGGGTTTTTATGTCAATTCGAGACCAAAAACATATTTTTTTCGTCTGATCAGTTGAGACAAAAGGCATGTTCTCCCCTTAAACGACTTCAATATTAAAAGTGGGACCACAGTGTCCCCTACGCTTTACATAAAAGCCCACAATTTTCTTCGATGTATATCCTACTGAAAACTCTTAACCCATGTCGATTCCTTACTTCCCTCCTAAATCCCAGCCGGGCCGGAGAATTCGCCGGAAAACTGGGTTCCGGAAACGTTGTTTGCTAATGGCAAAGCAGCAGAAAACCCGGTTCTACATCCTCGGACGCTGCATCTCTATGCTCTTGTGCTGGCACGACCACGCTATCCCAGATTAGCTACCTAGCTAGCTCAACGTTGCTTGCTTTTTTTAATGCTGCCATACATATATGCAGCCATCCAAGTTAGTCGTTCAAGTTGCAGAATCAGCGGGCCGGGGACATGCTCCTGATATATATTTCAATGCCTCGAGAGGCAGAAGACCCAGAGGAAGATTGGAAATGGAAGAAAAACTAGTCAGAGCTAACCACAGAGGATGATTCATGGAGCAGAGAGGCTGCTTTTCATCAGAGGATTTCTCGTTTTCAATATATTTACAGTATTATTTTCCTAAAAAATAGTTATGGATATACTCTGTTTCAAAGTCTCGGTGTGTGGTAATTGATCTTTGTAGTACTCTTTAACGAGTCAACTGAGGGGAAATAAAAAGAAAGAGAGACAAAAGGTTTCGGTACAAATCCATTTATGTAAGTGTTTCAGAAGCGAGTTGACGTACAAAAGGTTTATCTCCTTTGCATGTTCTTTGGATAGAGTTCGGTTTCATGGCTTTGTTAAATATAAATATTTACGATTTTAATTTGTTTTGTTCATTGCTAAGGGCTTTTATTTTGTTTTTCGTTTTCCTTGCCTTTTCTCTAAACGTGTTTGTTGACAGTTTGACTGATAATCAAGAACTCGGCAATGAAATTAAACTAAAAGATGAAGGAAATAATAAGTCATGAAATGAAAACGAAGTTCTCCAATCTTAGGAAGGAGTGCTGCTACAGGGAGGCCTAGTGCACGAACCGCACGAATACTGCTTTACAATTTCTGTCATTTCTCCCTCTCCTTTACAGCTCTTTCATCCTCCAACCAGTTTCAACAAAATAAATAAAAATAAAAACTTCTCCTACACTAAGGTGTGTAAGGTCGGGATAATAAAAGTGTTTTATTTTATTTCATCTCAATATTTTACCTTTCTCAAATTTTTATATAAAATATAATAAATAATTTAATTTTTTCAAATATCAAAACAATAATAATATTAAAAAATAATATTTTAATAATATTTTATTAAATTTTTAACTTTTATTTAAAATTATTTTATTTTATCTCACTATCCATTTTATATTTATTTGGATGTGTATATTTTAGACATTCTGCAGCTTAAAAAATTTGAAAAGAAATGCATAGCGATAGTCATGGCCAAGATTTGCATTGTTTTGTGGGTGCAAAAACAGAGCAGATGTGGGTGCAGCAGCCATGGCCAAGAAGGGTTTGATGCTCATGGGTGAGAAATGTGACTGATGCTCGTGGGTGAAGATGGTCTGAAAACACACCCAGGATAGTTTGAAAATACATGAGATTGTGTCTTAAAGAAAGGTAAATTGGACATTTCATAAGGTGTGCCCTTTCTTGTTTTAAAACTATCGTGCGTTCTAGTATTTTTTTTAGGAAGAGAACACAAATATTCCATAAAAGTAAATTTATAATGAAATGATTTTATATAATATATTAGATTTATTTTATAATAAAAATAATTTTATAATCTAATGTATTATATACAGTCAAGTCAATTTATAAATTTATTTTTTATAAAATTTCTTTATGATTAAAGTATTTATCTTAGTGATGCATGCACTAGCTACGTGATAACGTGGGTTCTATAATATTTATTATCTATTTAATTCTATCCAAAATATTTGAACTTTGTTACTTATCATCCTACACATTACATTTATTTTTTTAAAATTTTTATTGGTTTTATTTTTCTTAAATTAATTGAGTTATTCTACTAATCATCCATATACTACATATTTGATAAGGAAAAAAATAAAAAATTATGTATGGTGTGGTGCAAAAATGATAAATAAAATTTTTCAAAATATTTATATATAGAAGGATAAATATTATATGTAATATTTGTCGGCTGAAAGCTTTAATTTCGGAGAATAAACTTGATTTGATTTGGTATTCTTGGCCGTTGCTGAGCTGCCAATGAGTCAATGAGATGGGAAAGTCAAGCTTAAAGCCGCCGAAGAAGGGAAAATGGCAGTCTTTTTATAGACCAAAACAAAACCCGAGTGCTCCGAAGTCCAAAACCTCTTGAGGTTGTCCAATTAATTACTTTTGAAATGAATCGAAACTTTTTAAAGATAAAGCTTTAAAACCCAGCTCCAATCCAATTCGTCTATGTCCAGCCCATCTTTCACGATTACCCAACGACGTCGTACCTAGCAAGCCCGAAAATGATCCCGAATTTGCCTCTTTTTCTTCCTGGTTCTTCTATTGTAGATCCTGCCTCCTGGAGTAGATGATGCCGTTGCCTCTCATTGGGAAACCAAGTTTGTGTACATTATCATAGTTGTAAAATGATTATTCTCATCAATTTTATTTCAAATATTTCAGTTTGACAGCTTAGTGATTTCTTTTGAATGCTTTGTTTCTTGGGTTTCTTTTTCTTGTTCTTTACAAAATATTTGATCACTGAAAGAAGTATTAATTTTTGTATTTCTAGTTCTCCTACTGGGGCACTTGCTGTTGAATGCACCTATTTTTAGTATAAAAAATTCTATGTGCAGGATTTTTGAGCACTTTACTATTGTAATTGGCTGCATCACTTTTTTTTTATATAAATAAATGCTTTGACCAATTACATCAGTGGAGTGTACAAAGAGTATGTAAAAATAACTATATATATATATCATAACTCGAACAAATAATGAGGAGACACTTCACTGCACCAAATTTAGTGATGGCCCAAAGCCTGATTATAGCGAGTATGATTCCTTTTTTGACAATTATCTGAAGGTCTTTTAACATACAGATGATTCTGCTTTCCCACTTGAACCTTGTGCAGAAAAAAGAAGAAGATTTGGATGAGACCCTTCACACCTAAACACGAGATAAAAAGAATACAAATTACTCAAACATGATAATCACCAGTCAGCTTTCCATTTTTTGTGTTTGATTCCTCATTGTGTCAGTATCATCAATGCTGGATCTGATGCCGCTGTAGCTTGTTGAAGAAAAGAAAGCTCAAATATATAAGAGGATGAGAGGCTCTGAGATGTCAAATGGTAAGACTTAGGGAGCACGTTGATCATTTCATAATGAACCTACCTGCTACTGCTCTTCAATTTCTAGTTAACATGCCTTTGCATCATTTTTAATGGATCGACTCATCATTTCTTGTGTTGGGCAAACATCCTTTTTTGCTTTGATTATTTGGTATATTTGTTGCCATATCAAACTTTCCTTATCATTCTCATTTCTCAGAATCTTCTTGCTACTTGGGTGTATGCTTTTGAGTACTTCCTTTGTACTTGGGCTGCACTTCTATATATGTGCCTTCTTAAAACTTGCACCATAAATAAAAAGACATACATGTTTCTATTGCTAGTAGTTTGTTTTATGTTTCTTGGTGCTAACATTTTCTCCTGCTTCTGATCAGTTCCCTGGCTGCTAATATTTACTGACAGAAAATTTTCCCTCGTATGCATGTATTTAGGGGCATACTCTATAGAAAATACTGGAAGGGACCTCTTCCCTGGACTCACTGCTATTGCTTCATGCGGACAAATGAAACCCAATAAATTACGGTTTCAGTAAGTTCATTCTGCATTTTTTGATGTCCAACTTTTTATCTGCTGAGCTTATTCATTTCCTGCAAGTCCTTTAGTTTCTTGATTTTAAGTTCATTGACCCTTTCGATCATTAGACATACAGTAATTTTTTGATGTAGATGGGGTTGGCGGGGGAGCTCCCTAGGAGCTCTTACCACATTTACCTAGTTTTAGGAAGTTCTCTTAATTTATTGTCACTTTTGCTTTGTAATTTTTTTTATTGGTACCGGGTATCCAAGAATAGCGTCCCGACTAATCTCGAGGGTGTACAGGCCCTCGACAAGGAATTTTTGGTAATTCAAGAAAAAAATTCTCCAATCTGATAGCCCCTAGAGATTGTTTGCATCCGAAGATATTTGAACCTTAAACTAAAGAGAGTATAAGCCCAAACTTAAGGTCTTTACCACTTGAGCCAACCTCTAAGGATTTACTTTTGTATTGTAATTGAAACAACTTGTCCAACTATTTTGCAGGCGGCGGAGTTTGCGATGAATGCTGGAATCCAAGACCCAATATTTCATAGGGTTAGGGATATTGTGGATGATGGCTCAAACTAGGTATCAGTAATTAGTACCACTTATCGTTGTATTAACTTTTATTTATTTTTTTTTTACAAACTCCATGGCTAGGTCGTACACACATGCCTTGGTGACCCTTCAGTTTTCTTTACTTTGCTTTACTATAAAGGCAATGTTTTGCTTAAGTTTTAGGCTACCAGAAGCTGCACGCTACAACGAAGATAACACTGCCACGGTGCTTCATTCTGTTGCTGGAGAGTGATTACCACTCATTCAGTACTTCTCAGGCCTTATGATATCATCAGCTCTAGTGCAGCAGGTTTTGAAATAAGAGAATATAGATATCAAATTCGGTGACAGACTTTTATTTTACGCCTCTCTCTAGAGTTTCTCTTCACCCTACAGTGGCTTTCCACTCGTTCATGGAGTACTCAACCCTCTCATAAACGAAAAACAATCAGTGTTCTCCAGATAAAAAGAATACAACCTATTGAAATGTACTCACTAATCCAACAAAAAGCTCTTTTCTGGAAAGACCTCAACTTAGTACCAACTACTGCAGCAGCAAAAAATACTACCGAGCTTGAACTGGTTGGATGACGTGTAGTTTCTTGCCCATTGAACAAATTTGCAATACACGCAAGTATCAAAGCAGCATGGAATTTTATGCAGAAATTCCTCATAGAAGAGTTAGAAGCAAACCTCTTCCTCTTCACATTCCAGTCAGCTCAAGATAAACAAAGGGTCCTTTAACCAAGTTCCATGGAACTTAAAGGGGCATATGCTCATCCTTAAACCATGGCCTCCAGGACCTACATGGCAAGAGATCAGTTTGCACCATTCAGCTTTCTATGTGCAAATACACGGGGCTTACACTGGATCACATGGCTTTTGATAATGCCACAAACATTGGAAAGGCCCTGGGCAATCTATTGGAAATGGAAGAAGACCCCCAATTTGGAATAGCTTGCAGAAAATCCATCAAGATAAAAGTAGAAATTGACATTACAAAACCACTGAAAAAAGACTTCTGGCTTCCTAAAAATTACAACATAGACACATGGGTTTCCTTTAAATACGAAGATTGTTTGATTTTTTGCATGTGGGAGGTTAGGTCACTCACAAATTTTCTGCACTTTCCTAAAATTATCCCCTCCCAATTGCCATTCGACTCCTGGTTACGAGCAGACAACTTTTACTCAACAACAAATCAGCCTCCACAAAAAGCCCAAGCAACCACACAATCAAATCCAAACCAGATCACAAACAACTCCAAAACCCACAATCAGGGAATTTTTCTCAAAGTACCACCATTGTATTGACTGAGCTGCAGAAATAAAACTAGCATCTAGGGAATTTTTGTCGAAGTGCAGAAGGAAAGGAAAAAATAGGGGAAAAAACACGAGGAAGGGGAAAAGTTTGTGGAAGAAACGCTGGCCCTCACTCGTGAAATATCGGGGTCGGCATTCTCCAAGATCGGTGTTGTCTCTCACCTGTGTAGACTTCCCCTTCACAAGATCAGCAAGCCCTCAACCCAGTGAATCTCCAACCTAGCGAGCTACTGTTCAGCAGTCTGCAGCCATCTACAGTAGGAATTAATTCCTCCCCACCTAACATCCAACCAGAATAGGCTTTAAAATTTTTTCTGTAAATCCCTTCCCATCAGTAAATCCAAGCTTTCAGATCGCTCCAATGGGGGCTAACTACTCGTACTGCACTCTGACTGATTAGGCGCGACAGGGATTTTCACTTCCCTCTGTAAGAAACAAAAATGTTTGGCGCTCCAATGATGCAATCTGCAGTGGTAGGCTACAAAGCACAGTAATCAAAACCCAATAAAACGGCCCTCTCTGCCCCTACAAGTGAGCCCATTACCATCTACCCAAGTCGGGCCATTCAAGGGCCCTTTCTAAATAATCAGGCTCAGCTCCTCAAATATATCCCAGCAGCCACCAACCTTTTGAGCCCACCAAAAATACAAAGCAAAGGTCCTACAGTGATCAATTTATCTATTAGTGCACCAAAGTCCACCAATGCTTCCCAACTAGATCTCTCTAACTCAAAGAAAATATTAAAGAAGCTGAGCTCTCCTCTTTACACAAGAGGATAACCAGCCACCAAAAAAAGAAGTTTGCAAAAAAATCTTACAAAAAATCCATCCAACTCTTACGTAGAAAATGACCAAAATTCCACCACTGAAGAGCAAACTTTGGTAGTCATGCTTCTCGAAATGCACTTTGGTGCTTTGGGAAGAATCACAAAATCCAAGAAGCAATTTCGGTCTAATCCATATCATAAGGCAACACCACATGAAGTCATCGAGAAATCCAAAACAACTAACGATGCAAGCTCAACACTGCCTCCACCAACTTCATGAAGAAAATGGTATGCAATTGCAGGGGACTCGCCTGACCCAAGGAAATCATAAGTTTAAGGGCTAATATTAAGGAATGCACCTTATCTATTGTGAATAGTCTTGGTTTTTACTATTTTGTAAACTTCCCAATCTCGGGAAAAAAAGAGAGACATTTTGCTATTATGGCATTCGAGTGTAGATGCTGAACCTGTACATATAATATGAATATGATATTTGTTTTGATTTACTCTAATCCTCCTAACCATCATTGGCTTGTCACATATATTTATGTCCCAGAACAATGGCATCATAAAGTAAGATTTTGGAATTTATTGGACCCTACATTCAAATCCTTCCCGGGTTGAGGGTGTTGCATAGGAGATTTCAATGATCTCTTAAATCAATCAAAAAAATTCGATAGGCAACCCATCACATCTTCTTCAATTGGTGGATTGAAATATATTATGGAAACACACGACTTAATTGACATCGGATTCACTGGCCCCACCTTTACATGGACTAACAACAAACAGGGCAATGCATTGATCAGAGAAATATTAGATCACGGAATAGTAAATCCTCAATGGATATTATTATTTCTAGACGTTACAATGCAGCTTTTGACCTCTTCGGCATCAAATCATCACCCGCTTCTACTCAATACAACAAAGCACCAACAACGTGCTTCCTCCTTCAAATTTGAAGAATTTTGGATCCACGAGCCACTAAGTCAGATAATAATTCAAGAAGCTTGGAGTAAGCATTTTGCTAGGAACTTGGCGTTCATACTTTGCAAAAAAATCAAGGCCGCTAAAGATGCCCTCAAACATTGGATCAAAGTTCATTTCGAAAAAATTCGAGTTAATATCTACCGAATAGAAAATGAACTCCTTGATATTCAGTGCAATCCACCAAATCCACAGAATCTGACAAGAGAAAACAACTCTAACAAAATCTCTAGGAACAATTGAAGCATGAAGAAACTCTGTTCTCGAATTTCATGATTAATTTCATCAAATCTAAACACCAAATTCTACCATCTATCAACTACCATCAGAAGACGTAGTAAAGGGATCAACTCCATCAAACTGGGCCTAGATAACTGGATAATAGACCAATCTATTATTGAATCATCATTCATTAATTATTTTTGGTCCATATATACTTCCTAAAACCTAGTTATTCTGGAAGCATTAGAAAATCTCTTTGAAAAACAAATAATAGATAAGGATAATGATTTTCTAAATGTAATAACCAACGAGGAAGAAATCTTCACTGCTTTGAAAACAAATCCCAAACCACAAAGCACCAGGGTTAGACGGAATGACTGCTCTCTTCTATAGACACTACTGGACTGTCATCAAAAGGAAAGAATTGCTGCAGTACAAAATTTCTTTCAAAATGGTAAACTCTTGAAACAGATTAACCATACAAATATAGCGCTCATTCCAAAAATTACAATCGAAGTTCACCACAACATCTCTGACCAATCAACCTGACTAATGTCATCTACAAAATCATCACCAAAATCCTGGTCAATCATCTTAAAACCACATTGGCCCTCATTATTTAGTCCTTTCAAATTGCTTTTGTTTTGAGTTGCGACATCAAAGAAAATACTTTGATTGCCCATGAGTTATTCCATCATCTAAAAAAAAAATGGGGAAGAAAGGGTCAAATGGCAATTAAACTAGACATGGAAAAGGCATTTGACTACATAGAATGAGATTTCTTATTTGCAGTGATGAAGGTGTTGGGTTATAACAGAAGGTGGATAAATCTAATTAAAAAATGTTTCACAGTAGCTTCTTTCTCAATACTTATAAATGGCCCCGCCAGATAATTTTTCAAAACACAAAGATGACTTAGACAAGGTGACTCCATATCACATTTCCTTTTTATATTATGCACGGAGGTGTTATCCAAATTAATAGTCGGATAGGAAGCATAAGGCAACTTGGAAAGCATCCGGTTAAGTTGAAATAGTCCCCCAATATCTCACCTTTTATTTGCAGATGATTTAATCATTTTTAGAAAAGCTAGTGAAAGAAATGCTCAAACAATCATTGATAGTCTGAGGAAATATCAAGATTAGTCAGGCCAAAGAATCAACCACAACAAGTCCTCAATTTACATAACAAGAAATACCAATCACGCGTCAGAGCCGCAATTTCTTTGAAAATGCCATACAAGCTATCAACACCCAGAATGAAGTACTTAGGGTTTCCAACCTCATTTGGCAGATAAAAAAAAAAGACAGTTGCAAAGAACTATTGGAGAAAACTAATATGAAGCTTAAGGGTTGAAAATCAAAGTTACTCTCACAAGCACAAGAACCATGCTAATTAGAATAGTGACAAGCACAATTCATTCATACCAAATGTCATTGCACCTACTGCCAAAATCAGTTTGCAAATCTTTGAATACAAGTTTCAAAAATTTTTGGTGGGGCTTCGCAAAAGAATAAAAGCATAATTTGACTTTGAAATGTTGAAACTCTATTTTCCAACCAAAAAATGCAGGGGGCTTGGTTTGAGATCAATGGAAAACGTGAATTTAGCTTTATTAACTAAAACAGAATGGGAAGTGAGTCAAGCAAACCCATGTTTGTGACATTCTCTTCTAACGGCAAAATACCTCAATACATCAACCTTCTAGAAGGCAACGTCAAAACTGGCTTATTCATGGTTATGGATAGGAATCTTGAAGACAAGAGAGCTACTATCAAAAGGTACATGCTATCAAATATTTATGGGCTATTTGTCAATGTGTGGTTAGAACTATGGATTCTGACAATAGAAAATTTTACACCAAAGCCACTACATCAAAGGAATGAGACCCAACCTTCTCTGAAGGTCTCTGATCTGATTATTCCTAACACTCATTCATGGAACATCTAGAAAATACTAACCCTTTATGCTAACCCTTTTTGAGCAAGAAAGCATCACTCAAATCCAAAAAAATCCTCTACCTCGGAATAATTAAAGAACGGACCTTCGATTTGGACACAAGCCACAATGGTAAATTCTTTGTCAAAACAACTTACCATATAGCAGCAAGAAACTCTAATATCCCATTGCCAAAACTTTCAAGCCCAACATTGAAAAACTTTGGCAACTGAAAATTCATGACCGCCATAAGTTAGTAATTTGGAAAATCATCTAGAACATTATTCCCACTAGGGAGAAGACTGGAAAGCATTATTCCAAATCTCTCTTAAAACAGTTTTCCATTATGCAATGAACATGAAGAAACCATGTTCTATCTTT
>QEOT01124260.1:169334-259413 GCA_003123785.1 Pterocarya stenoptera | reverse complement strand
GCAAACACAGGCCGGTTAAAGTGGTTGGAATGCGCGAAAGTGTTGGAAGAAAGATTATGAGTGCTGTAAGAAGAGGGAACAAAAGTGTGGTCTCGAGTCTCGAACGGCGTCTAAAAGTGCAAGAGAATCACTGACCTTACTTACTGCTGACGATTTGATCGATTTCAATATTTCTTCTGGGTTCGTTCTCTAAAGATAAACAGTGATCTTAACCTCAGATTTTCATTTTGTCACGTAGTCTTTTGTTATGGTTCACTTTCACTGTTTGCAAGAATGTTGTTCTCCGCTCCAGGCTGCATGCATGCATGGTATGGAACACATGATGCAAAATGGTTCAGTTCTTTTTATCAGTAATCTGGATTTCTTGATCTCTAAATAATATTATAATTTAAAAAGAGCTAATGTGTTCTCATTTCAAAACAACTGTGCCATGCAACAAGCCAAGGTGGTCAATAATTCAACCTGGCTGTCACCACCAACCCCATCCTATCCAATTAAAGGGGCCTGTGTGTTCTGAGGTTCTGACTGTCAGTAGTTAGGGAGTGTACCTAATCAGAGGACTACATGACCTTCTTTGGGGACCCAACTGATCTCATTAAGATTACTCATGTGCTATGAGACCATTGATTCTGACCAATCATAAAGTAAGATTGATATTTTTTTCTACATTATTCACTCATTTTATCTCTTTATTTTGATACTTTTTATATATATTTTTTTAAATTTTTGTACTGATTGGTTTAAAAAATAATTATTAGTATATTGATATTTTTTTAGAATAAAAAAATAAAATAAAAAATAAAATATTGAATTTGACGTAACGATTAGATTGAGCAAATTACTCTAAGTATTCTGAGCGGTAGAGTAGTCCGACTTTATTTTACCCCACTTTTATTAGTTTTGACCAAACACAGTTCTATTTTTTTTAATGTGTAGTATTAACTCACCAAATATGTAATCGCTTTTAACTGCATTCATCTATTTGATTAAAGAAATTATGAGTTTATTTTTCTCTGCATTATGTTGAGTAGTTTCTCTCTCTCTCGGGAAGTTGGAACTTGTTTGGATTATCACTACGTAGTGGACATAGGAAGATACAAGTGAAACTGGGCGTGCACATATGTGACAAAAATGTACCGAATGCATTATTCGTCGATATTTTGAATGATCACGTGGGCTGGCATATGGCTCATCAACTGGCAGTCAGAGGGCTGCAGGCTATGATCCCCAGATCATGTTACCATTCAATTTTCACATTAATATCTCACACTAAACTCTACATGCATGATCTATAATATTTTTTTATTTTTTTTATAAATACATCTAAATTTATCTTAAATAGATCTTATAAAATTTATTCCACCATCTCAACTTATTACCCTTCATAAAAAACTCAACTCAACATTTAAACAAAAGTTTAAAATAAAAACATTAGAAGTTAAAGAGATGATTTTTTTTCATGGATATTAATCCAAACTCGTGACAGTCCCATGAAACACTTGAGTAGATAATTTATTTTTTTACGAACGTGCTGTTTGGATTTAGAAATTATTTTATCTCATTTCATATCATATCATCTCATCATTACAATATTTTTAAATTTCTATACAAAAATATAAAAAATAATTTCCATACACATGAAACAGGGTGTGTTGACCCAGATTAAAATTAAAATATTTGATTTTCAGAAGCACATGCTAAGGTGCGCCTTGGTTTTATAAACTTATGCCTCATCTGTCTTAAGCTCTCTCCCCTCCCCTACCTAGATTTATATTATCGTTCTAGACCGTACTGCAGTAGCCATACTGCTGTACTACACCTGTATTGCTACACACTTGCATTATATTACAGGTAGAGAACAATATAATCCTTGTTTTCTCTTTTATTCCACCATTTTAATTTTCATGTACATCTGCTTCAACCTTATACATGTGAGAAAT
The DNA here is from genome assembly GCA_003123785.1 of Pterocarya stenoptera. Lineage (NCBI taxonomy): Eukaryota > Viridiplantae > Streptophyta > Magnoliopsida > Fagales > Juglandaceae > Pterocarya > Pterocarya stenoptera. Next base: position 257,473 of record QEOT01124260.1, on the reverse strand, counting down.
AATTCGTATAAGTCTTAAATAGATAAGTTTTAAATAAATTTTTGTAAAAAAGTAGACTTCATATTGAAAATGCGTAAAAAAACCCGTTCTTTTAGTGGGACTCAATTTTTTACAAAATGTCTACGCAAGATTTGTTTATTTGAGACTTGTATATAACATTATTCGATATCTGTTTCATCATTTTCCAAATTACCCGAGACTACATTAAAATGATAGCTGTACCAAGTCAAGCATGCATGCATGATTAATATGAGCCAAACCAAAGGTTAGCTTGCAGCTGAGATCTTCTAGTGCAGAGACTTGAAGCGATCACTTGGTGTGAATTCAATCGGTCATGTTTTAATGGTGGCCTTTCTCCAACGAAGGATCAGATCAGAAAGCAAACAAAAAACCACGCCATTATAGATCACTGCCTTCGAGGATTCCAATCTTCGAGACATGATTGAACCATATTTAAGAGGAAAAAGTATAATCAAACGATATTATCATAACTCGCACAAGTTGAAAGAAAGAAAAAGAAGTTGATTTAGTCCACAAAAGCAGATTTGTGAGCTACCCCAGGTCCCCATGCACTACAAAAAAGCACATACATTACGAAGGGGAGGAGGTATTAATTGTAGGGCTTCTGCTATCTGTCACCGTTCAAACATCCTTTTACAGGCAAAGGACATTTGCAAAGGGAAGAGATAATGGAAAAGAGGGATTTAAGGACTGCATTTTCTGCATGGGGTAGGCTTTTTAGGATGACAAACAATAATTTGGTTGCAAAAGAAGGGTTCAAAACTTTTTTTTATTGATCTGGCGTTTCTTTGAATCCTGTACTGACGAGTGCATGTCTGCTGTTCATAAGATGTAGTTTGGATTGGTGTGTTTTAATTTAGAGTAATTATATATACAATCGTATAGTGCGTAAATATTATGTAATTGTTTTGAAAAAGAGTAAAATTTATTATTAAAAAATTAATTTTTTTCATATGAATTTTTCATATAAATTTTATATTTTATTTATTTTTTTTAAAGCGATTATGCGACAGTTGCACACGGTTGTAAATATCTTTTCTCTTTAATTTAATTAATTAATTTATTTTTTCCTGCGCATCCAGTTGGACCAGTTGTAAGATGCTTTGGCTCCCCCCTTCTGTACATTGATATAAATATAGTTCTGAATGACGGTTTTGCCTCCCTTGATATTTCTTGAGGCTCTGCTGTAAAGGTTATTGATGTCTTCTTGGTGACCCTTCTACCTTTTTTTTGCTAGCTGGGTTGTTAACTCTCTCCTCTCCGCAAAGAAAAGTAAATAATTGGTGAAGGGTAATGCAAAAAAGTATCACTCGAGCATAAATTACGTCTAATAATCATCGCTAAAGTAATATGGTAAAAGCATTTTTAGTAATCATAGTTCTCCTCTTATCAAAATTATTGACCTTTCTTGATATTTACTTCATCCTAAGAGAATTTACAGTATAAAAAAAGAGAAATACTTTAACTACAAAGTGATTATACAAAAGTAATATCACAAATTGATGTGATTTGATATAATTTATAAGATTGTAAAATTATTTTTATTTTAAAATATATATGACGCATTACATGAAGCCACGTCAGTTTGTGAGATTATTTTTATGTAATTTCTTTATGATTGTAGCACTCCTCATTAAAAAAAAAAAAAAANATCACACACACTAATCGAGTTGGGTACAATCATTGCAGCAATGTTAATCATGCAACCATGGCATTTCGGACTGTAAAAAGAGAGTCAAGGTTCTGTTTAAAGTTTTAAAACTACAAATAATGTAAAAAATCAAATCTCATACAACTTCAGGGTGACCTATATTTTGATCTCTAAAAAGAGAGATCAGAGGTTTTTTTTTTTTTTTTTTTAATCTTTTCGAGTTTGTTCCATAATTAGCTAGAAACAAAGTGACCCTTCCTCTGTCTTAAACACCATTGATGGTGCGAGTTTGCTTCCACTCTGATCTTTGGTATAATATTTATAAACTTTTAGGGACTAAACAGTAGGACCCTTCTCTCTTTTTAGAGTTAAGTGCAGCTTGGAAGTTGAAAAGCTTGGATTTTGAACAAGATATGTAAATGTTGAAGTAGGAGGACAAGTGTAGCCGTTGGATTTCTCTTTAGACAGTGAATTATTATGTAAATTAATTCTTTCGTTATTGCTTAAGTTAGGTTGCCTGACACTTTTAGCCTAAAGCAAAAAAGCATGTCCAGCCAAACCGTGTTCAGTGTCCCAATTGTTTATATATACACAAGATATTTCTTGTAGCTCGAGCAACCGCCTTTTCTGTGTGTTAAAATTAAGTTCAAAATATAGCACAGAAGCCGGAAATACAGGGACAAAGCTTAAAGATAACATCTTTAATGCTCACCAACCGCCTTTGAACTCTCTCTCTCTCTCTCTCTCTCTCTCAAAGCTCTTATTCTCTTCTAGGCTCAGCTCGCTGGTTCAGATCCATTTCCTCTATCCCTCTCTCTGAAAGGATGAGTAAACAAGATACGTTGAGGAGTCAGGTACACGCCTTTTAACTGCTTTCATGTCTCATATTTTGAAATGAAGCAATTTGGGACCTTCATTTGCTCTTCTGCTTCTCAACTCATAAATTTTGTTTGCTTCTTTTCCTTCTTTAAACTCTAGCTTTTGCTACTTTTTTTAAGCTGTTTGAGGTTGCGCTTTACTTTGCAGACTTATATCTTCAAAGTGAATATACACTGTGATGGATGTAAGCAGAAAGTGAAGAAATTAGTGCAGAAAATTGAAGGTTATTATCTGACCCCTTCTCTTACAGAAGTAGTATCTTCGAGTTTCTTAGTAATGTTCATTTTGTCTGTGATTTTTAAATCTACATTTTTATGATTTAGTTGTATATAAAAATTCATTTTTTCCCCTTTGCTTTTGGCTAGGAGTTTATGCTGTACACATAGATGCAGACCAAGGTAAGGTGAGCGTTTCAGGAAATTTTGATCCAGCCAGACTCTTACATAAGCTAGAGAAGTCGGGAAAACATGCAGAGCTCTGGGGACATCAAAAAAGTTCAAACTTGAACCAAAACCATCTCAATAATCAGTTCAGAAACATGCAAATCGAGAACGGCAAAGGGAGCAAAGACAACAAATCTCAAAAAGGTGGGAAGGACAAAAAGGGAGGGCAACAACCACAGCACCAAATGAAAGGGGCTAAAGATCTGAAGGTGCCCTTTAAAGACCAGAAATCTGTCAAGTTCAACGTGCCTGAGGATGAATTTGATTTAACTGATGATGAATTTGATGAATTTGATGATTATGATGATGAATTTGATGAAGACTTTGATGAAGGTGATGATTATGAGTTTGGACATGGGCCTCATGGACATCAAGTACCCAACAAGATGATGCCTATGATGGGCAAAGGCCATGGACCGTTTGGGCCTAATGCTATGATGAATGGTCCTCCCATGAATGAGAAAAGGGGTGGTGGGGGTGGGAATGCCAAGAAAGGTGGTGTTATTGATATTCCTGTAATGATGAAGGGTGGTAAGGATGGATTTCAAGACAGTAAGAAAGGTAATGGAGGAAAGAAAGGCAGTGATGGTGGTGGGAATAAGAAAGGAGGGAAGCAAAACCAAGGTGGTGGAGATAAAAAAGGGAGCAAAAGTGGCGGTGGATTTTTAGGTGGGTTGCTAGGGTTTGGTAGAAGTGGTAGCAAACGAGAGGGTGGCAGCGGTAAGAGTACCAGTAATAATGGCAGTAAGGGTGGTGGTGGAAACAATAATGGGACTGGGAGTAAGAAAGGTGGAGCCAAGAATGATGGGGTCCACGACGTCAACAAAAAGAAAAATGGGTTCCACGATATTGATGTTGTTTCTACTAATCATGGCAAGGGAAGCAAAGGTGGAGGTGGTGGTGGTGGGGGTGGGGGTGGAGGTGGAGGTAGGGCCGGGGGTGGGAATGTTGCTCAGATGGGCCAGAGAGGACAAATGGGCTATACTAGTGACTACCCAATGGGCCCAGTCGGCCAAATAGGCCAAGTAGGAAAAATGGGCCCAATGGGCCCCTATCCAATGGGCCAGATGGGCCAAGGAGCACAAATGGGCCAGATGGGTAACTATCCAATGGGCCAGTTTGGAAATATTCCGGCAGTGCAAGGTCTACCTGCACCAGCAGCAATGAACGGTGGATATTATCAAGGAATGGGGCCAGGCAATCCGTACAACCAACAATACATGGCGATGATGATGAATCAACAAAGGGCAAATGGGAATGATATGTACCAACCAATGATGTTTGCTCGGTCTCATCCGGCCATGAATTACATGCCGCCGCAGCAGCAGCCGATGCCTTATCAGGTGGCCGATCCTTTTACTCACATGTTCAGCGATGAGAATACTGGTAGTTGTAGTATTATGTAAATTTGGGGGGGCAGTAAATTCTATTTTGGTTTGTTTTCATGGGTTTGTGCATTTGTGGTGGTGATGCTACAAAAGTGCAAGCATCATTGCTTATGTTGCTTGAAGTGGTATTAAATTTTGCTCCATAAGTATTTGATCCATCAAACTTCTGTTCGTCTGTTTAGAGACATGACATTATTCTTTCCTTCCAACCCAAAAAGGGAGGAAAAAAAGGATGAGTTATTAGGATGTTTGTAGTGTATGCAGAAAAGAGAAGAAAATGGGGATGATCGAGATGGTCATTGGTGCATTTCATAGGAAGACTCTTCTAGCAAAAGGTAGAGAGGTGAAGAAAGAAAAAGTGAAATTCGAATCATACTTTTATGGGTGCAGGCTAGCAGCTTTCTTAAAAGATGTGTTCAAATAAGTTTACATGTTGGGTTCAGATAGAAACGTTTGGCCTCAATCCCCATGTTCTTTTTTGTGACTTTTAACTTTTGACTTCCACCAAACGCTTCTTCTTCTCTTTTGTTATGTTTTTCAAATTTTCGTTTTGATCATGGAATTCATCATTTGAATATTTCTATAAAAAAAAAGAAAAAAAAGATAGATCATAGATGAACATAATCCAGGATATAACCGACATGGTTATTTACATTATTTTCTTTTGTAAAGTGTTGGTAGAATGCTGCAGTTTCAGACAAGAATAATGAAGTAGTAATCGCTTTAGATTTGGTTTAATCCAAAACGACAAGCAAACTACGTAAAAATGATGAACAATGAGCTGAATAGCGGTGTGCATGGCAATGTGTGGACCGACCCAAAATTGTGAGCTCATCCAACATATTCTGCATGCCTGTTGAAGCGATATTCTGTATGCCATTGCCAAGTGCCTCTCACACTCCCAAACTCTTTGTTCCTCTACCGAAGTTGGTGCTTATCTGAGCCCACAAAATAAAGCATAACCAGAGTCCATCTCATGCAAAAAAGGTCCAAACTCTGTTCTTAACAATGCCAAACACTCAAAATGTCCATATTCCTTCAGTTCTATAGCCTACTCCTAGAAGCATACCCTTATAAATGCACAACATCCTCTTCAACCCTTCATTTATAGTAAGCTTTCACAGTCCATCAATGGCTTCTCTGCTGCATTATCTTCTCATCTTTCTTTCATTATCTTCCCTTGTTCTTTCATCACAATCCCAACCCGAACAAGAACCATTTTCAAGCCAAACAAGCTCGTTTTACCAGTGCAAAAAGACACTCCCACAGGTCTTCATGTGGCTAATATCCACAGCCCTCTCCTCCAGGTTCCCTTTGTTGTAGACTTAAACGGGCAGTTCTTGTGGGTGAATTGCAAGCAACAATACTTGTCATCGACCTACCATGCTCCTTATTGTCACTCCACCCATTTCTCTAGAGCCAATAGCCACTATTGCTACACTTGTCTGGCTTCCACGGCTAGACCGGTGCCATAACAACACCTGTGGGCTCCTAGTGGTGAATCCGGTGAACTTGCTCAAGATGTCCTCTCAATTCAGTCAACTCAAGGGTCTATAGAACCCGGGGCCAATGGCTAGGGTGCCTCGGTTTCTCTTTGCTTGTGCACCTTCTTTTATATTGAAGAAAGGTTTACCCAAAAATGTTCAAGGCGTGATAGGACTAGGCCATGCACCAATTGCTGTTCCAATTCAACTTGCTTCACACTTAGGATTTCAACCCAAATTTGGTCTGTGCCTGACATCTTCCTCACACAATAAGGGAGTCATTTTCTTCGGAGATGGGCCATACTATATCTTCCGGGTATCGATGTTTCACATCCATTAAGCTTTACCCCATTAACCATAAGCCGAGAAGGAGAGTACTACATAGAATTGAGCTCAATAAAAATCAATAACAAGCTTGTTCCTCTAAGCAAATCTCTCTTCTCAATCAACAAATATGGTTTAGGAGGAACAATGATCAGCACCACAACTCCTTACACAGTTCTCGAGCACTCGATTTTCAGAACCATCACTCAATTTTTCGCCAAGGAGCCCTCTGGGATACCTCAAGTAAAACCTGTGGCACCATTTGAGGTTTGTTATGACTCGAACAAGATTCCAAGCTCACGACTTGGACCTGCTGTTCCCAACATCGACCTTGAGTTGCACTCGCAAGATGTTGTGTGGAGGATTTTTGGTGCAAACTTGATGGTACCGCTTGCAAGTAAAGTGGTGACATGTTTAGGCTTTGTGGATGGAGGGTCTCACCCAAGAGCTTCTATTGTCATAGGTGCATACCAGTTGGAGGATAATCTTCTGCAGTTTGATCTGGCTAGATCAAGGCTTGGTTTTAGCTCTTCGCTGCTATTTCTCCGTACCAATTGTGCCACCTTCAACTTCACTACTACGAGTCCTTAGAATCTTAGATCATTGAGAATTGGGAGATAGGGTGGCTATGTTGATCATATATATATGTATGTATACTTGGTCTCATTGTGTTTTGTGTGGTGCTTATATATATAATGTGAACAAAATAAAAGTGGTTTGTCTTGGTGATTAGCTTTGATGGTCTGTGTAATATGAACTATGGATCAGTGTATATATAAAATATGCTCAAATCTCATGAGTACGTTACTGCTAGCTACAGTGGTTCAACATATATGCTGAACTACAGTAGCTTAGTCATTTAATATTTTATTGTTTTTTCACTTACATTTTTTTTTCCTTTCCCACAACCTACGCAGGTCTCCTGGAAAAGCATAATGCATTAAACTTAGGATCTCGATAATCTTTTATCAGTTTCCTACTTCATGGGAAATCAAAGAAAATGAAAATGACATTTATAATTTATAAAAGAGTATTAAATTATAAAAATAAAAATAAAAAAGCATTAAAAAAACGATATTTTACTCGTTATCATCTTTTATGCACATTATGCAAAAAAGTATTAAACTCTTTTCATAAAATGATCTTTTACTACTTTTACGAGAACAAGAAAATCATCTTGTTGGAGATTATGAAAATGAAAATAAAATAGTATTAAAAAAGTAGATAAATAATAATAATATTTTATTATTATAGAGAGTGAGATGATTAATCCAATGTGGAATTCAAGTTTTGAGTGATTAGTCAAAAGTTAAAAAGTGGTATTTAGAGCACTAGTAGTAGACTCAACAAAGTTATATTTTGACCAAAATTTAACTAGATTGCATAAAAACTCATTGTAGTGGACTCAACAAAGCTACAGTACTTTTAGCTTTGATTATTTTCACCAGCCAAATTTGTTGAATCAAAGTGCTGGCCAAATATTATTTTGACATAAAAAATTCCCTCTCCCGCGTGCTATTCATTTCGCGAGAGCTCACAATTCCAGAAAATCCCTATTCATCTTAAAAGCACGAAGCGTCCAAATGTCAAACTCAACCATAGAAGGTGGCTAGTCTCTATCAGTCATTATTTCAATGACCTGGCATCATCTTGTTGGAGTGCTTCAAGTTCTAGTTCTGCAATATTATTATTAATTGATGACAATTCTTTCTCTTTTAAAATCTAATATCAACGTTATAAAATTAATCTGTATTTTTTTAATAAAGAATAAATATTCAAATTACAATTAGAATTAAAATAAATGAAAATATCAAAATTAATATTTTAATAGAATAGTGATATATTTGAAATCTCTTATTTGGTATTGTTGAAAATTATCTAACTATAAATTTATAAAAGTGAATTGTCTAATCAAATTTTAGTCAAAATTTATTGAATCCACTACTAATGCTCTAGTCAAACTTTGCCTAAAACTTTACCTAATACAATGAACTAGGATGCTCTTATAAAAAGTTGACATGAGAGTTTACCCTTATTTAGAGAGTAGAAAAGACCTTATTTACACCAATTTCAAACATGGATAAAAAGCTACAGACATAATAAGAAAAAAAAAAAAATGATCACCTCAATAAACTGCCTTTCTTGAACACTCCCTGTACAGGCACTGAGTTTCATGGATATGAAAGAAAGGAGTCAAGGACGCTCCAAATACACATGATGTATTAATGTATTCATTAGCTGTTTTATTTGATGGTTAAATCTATCTAATCTTTTGGTCCAATCTTTCTCTTTGGTTTTTCTTTTTCTTGTTTGCTTGCTTGCTAGGAAAATACCGATCTATCTATATTGTTATTTTTTTAACAAATAATGAGCAAAATAAGGAATCTTAGCATAACCTAAATTGTGGATTTTCTAAATCATAACATCGAACATAAGGATTTTGCAATTTAGTTTATTTATTATGTAATTTAAAGATTTATCGTGTTAATACTTATCATATTTAGAACTAAGGACAAAACTTGCCATTAGGTCTCGTTTGTTTTCATAAAACTTTTGAACTTATTTCATCTAATCATTACAATTTTTTTAAATTCTCATACAAAATAAAATAAATAATTCAACTTTTTCAAATCTTAAAATAAAAATAATATTAAAAAAATATATTCTAACAATATTTTATTCAATTTTTAACTTTCATTTTAATTTATTTCATCTATAAAAACATACGAGATCATTTAAGAGAAATATTTTTAATATATAAATGCAGTGAAATTGAGAAATTATTAAATATTTTTACTAATTAATTTCACTCTGAGAATAATGATAAAATATTTATGAATATTAATTTAAACCTAAAAAAAATAATTATAATTTCGAAAAAAAATCATTGCCACATTAGTATATAAAGTGGGTCCTTGCCACGTGTGATGTCCAATAACAGAACAGTGTAGGCCAAATTACAAGACGACGACCACTTACACTAAACTGGCAAAAGAAACGTCGATCAAAAAGCTAAAAACCCTCCAACTTTTCTACGAATGCTGCTGTTCTGTCGCACCCACGTTTTCCTCTCTCTCTCTCTCCGTTCCAGAGCAGACCCCATAGCCGGCTGAAGCATTAGCAGTGCTGTAGGCAAAACAAGAGGTGTCGGGAAGAAACCAAAATAAAATTCAGAAACCCAGAAAGACCCCAAATTTCTATTAACCAAGCAAAATGCATTCTTTTGGGTACAGAGCCAACGCCTTGCTAACCTTCGCGATGACCATTCTGGCCCTCATGTGTGCCATGGCCTCCCTCTCCGACAATTTCAACAGCCCCACGCCCTCTGCCCATGTCAAGGTCCCTCCCTCTCCCTCACTCGCTCAAACTTTCTCTTTCTTAACTTTTGAGTTCTAATTATTAATTTTTTGGTAGATCCACGATTTACGTACTTGATTTAGTTCTTATGGTTTGTAGGTGGTGAACATTAACCGGTTCCAGAAGCAACCGAAGGGTAACGACGAGGTAATTGTTTTTTTTTTTTTCTTTTATGTTTCCTTTTAATATATATGTATGGAAAATTCGTGTGAAAGATGCCGCAGATGTTGAGTGGTTTTCTGGGATTCGTTCATCGTTTACTTGTGGTTAATTTGAGAACAAAAAGCTTTCAAATTTCCTTGAAATATGATATAGACTTTGACGGGTTTTGAGAATTCGTGATCCCAATTGTAACTTCTCTTCATTTTTTGGTTAATTTAAACGTTAGGCGTCAGATGTTTTTATAACTATAGATAGGGCTGGTGGCAATGCAATGGAATTCTCGGGTGTATGGTTGGAAGTGGAGAACCATAAAATTTAGAGAGCTAGGATTTATCTCGAGAGAGGAAGAAGGCTGTTAAGCTTTTTGAAGGTAGAATAGATGAGGTTCTTTTGCTGCTTATTAGGCTTAAGATCTCTCAGCTGGTCCAGAAGTAACTACTTTAGGCTTTTAAGTGGGAAAAAATACAACCTCTCACAAATACCAAAGACCAAATTTAGAATCTTAGTTGCTGTTGTTTGTCACTCTCAGCTGCCGGTGTTTGAAGCCTTTGGTGTTGGTAGCTCTTGATTTTAATGGAAGTCTTTCATAAAAAAAAAAAAAAAAAAAAAAAAACCTCTGACTTGTATCTCAAGGTCCAGGCTTTTCTTTTTTTCACTGATAGAACCTATTTTAGTTGATTTCGTTTTATCTACCTTATTTTAATTGATTTAATTTCATGAAGAAACGTGTTCCTTAAGCTAAGCTGTCTGAAGCTTCTTGTTTATGCTTTTTTATAGTTTTTCTTTTCCTTTGTAGTTAGTCTGATAATTGCTCACATATACACAATTTGATTGATTAGGGTTAGTTAGGAATGGACAAAGATTTTGCTTTTGTGTCTTTGCCATTTGCTTTAACTACAAGCATGCATCCTGCAAAATTATTTTTAGGCAGTTTCCTTTTAGATTTTTATTAGATTTTTTTTTTATCATATATTAAGCATATGTCCCCATCTAGTTCTAATAGTGTTTCCTCCAAATTGGTAATTCATTTGATAGCTGCTATTGATTCTGTTTGAAGTGATTTGTCTTTCACTCTGTGCAGGTCAGCATGCAATTGAATATATCAGCAGACTTACAGTCGTTGTTTACATGGAATACAAAGCAGGTTAATCATTTGACATATGCTTGCATTTCACCTTGGCGATGATTCTTATTCATGTGTTGCTTTAAGTTATGGTTGTCTACAAAAGTGGTTTCTTTGACACAAATGTTTGGTAAATGCTATGGACTAATGATGTTATTGTCTGAAGAATGAATATGCGTCTCTGATTAAGAGGATCGTGTCCACTGTTCTAGGTGTCTCATGGAGTTTACTAATGATTGATTTAATGGTATAAAAATTTATTTATATTTTAAATTGCTATGGATGCTCATACTCTTTTTTGTTACGTTNTAAAATACAGTAAAGTGCTTAATACAAATAGGATGCTCTGTTATAATCTACTCTTTACTAAATTTCCAACCAATTATTCTTCTGTATTTGCCTGATGAGTTTAGATTTTTGTTTTACTTTATCTCTGCAGGTTTTCGTGTTTGTAGCTGCTGAATATGAAACCCCAAAGAATTCCTTAAATCAGGTTAGCTTAGGCATCTGCATTATTATTTTTAATTTGAACTTGTTCATCTTTAACCTTTTTCCCCATATATCTATGCTATCACAGATTGTATGGCAGACACCTTTGCTAGCCTTTTATATTCCAGGTTTTTCTCAACAAAAATATTGTGTACATCAATTAAATGGTTTTTGAAATATCATTTTGCAGATCTCGCTTTGGGATGGCATCATTCCTTCTAAAGAGCATGCAAAGTTTTGGATTCATACGTCAAACAAGTACCGTTTCATTGATCAGGCATGCCACATTCCCATTCACTTCGATGAAAGTTACTCTAGCTGTTTGTTCGCTTAAAAAAGGTTAATATTTTTCTTTTCCTTTCAACAGGGAAGCAATCTCCTTGGTAAAGAATTTAATATGACATTGCATTGGCATGTCATGCCCAAGACTGGCAAGATGTCTGCTGATAAGATAATCATGTCCGGGTACCGCTTGCCAGACGAATATAGATGAGTGTGTCTTGTTTGTTGTCACTTTAATTTCCAACTTCTTTTGAAGAGCAGCATGGGCAAATGAGGAATGGTTTTCATATTGGAATTGGGATCTGAAGAAAACTTGGCCGTTTATTACTTGGTCGAAAATGTGGAATTTTTGTACTCTTTTGGTGGATTAAGATTAATACATGATCCAACAGCTTAGTTTTTTTTTTTTAATCTACAAAAGGTCGGCTGAATTAGTAGGCAGAAGCAGGCAAGATATTCACAGCCAATGCTCAGAATCTTAGACCCACAAAATATTATTCTTAGTTGTCGGTTTTTGCTCTTGCTTGGGAGGATTTTTTTCCATGCCCTCATCGGACTTGCCCACAAACATTGGTTGCTGGAGAGGCTTGTTATCAAGTAAGATTTGGAAAGCTTTATGGAATTTGTAGCATTTAGAGAGTACTAAATTTAGCAAAGAAGTTCGAAACCCGTGGACAATTTATAGACCTTTCTAGGTGAAAACCCACGAATTGAGATTCCAAGAAGAGTTATAAGGTTAGATTTGCAAGATTGATAGACACGATGCGGAGCAGGGAATTTTAGGAGAGCTGATCCTAAAACTGCCATAACTAGTGTCAAAATATGGAACTAATTGACAGATTTGTAGTATGCATTGCTGTGTGATATTATCTTTCATATACAATCCAAACTTGAACTGTGTGAAACTGTTCCAATAAGATGAGTTGCTGTCGGGTTGTTTCATAACTATGTAGATTGTCTCAGGGAAAATTGACAGATGAAAAATTCAGGAGTAGGATCTTCTGATAGCTTTATTGCCTACTTAAGGGGCTTTTTTGTGCAGAAGATAGGTTTTGCTTACATACCTCTGAAGTAGAGCATCACAAAGACTGAAACTCAATGGAATAGGTCAGTTCCAGGATGGTTGATGGTTGCATTTCCATTATAAAATGTTGCAGTAAAAGCTAATTTAGGGAGCAATGCTAAATTGCTAATGCCATTGGAAGATGCAGCATAATTACTGGCTTACAATCTGGATCTTGACTTGTTGAGTTTCGAAAGCCCTGACTTATCTGGGGAGGCTAGCAGTGTAGAGCTCCCCCATAAACTCTAATCTCTCTGCTTATTAACCAAGCTACAACAGTCAACACCCGTCCGCTTCCACCATCTCCTTTTATTATCTATGTAAATACTAGTTGGTGGTGCCATGCGCTTTTGTCCCATGATTACAGCTTTTCAATATGGGAAATTTTTTACTTTTTCATCCATAAATTACTACTACATATATTTTACTTCACACCAAGAATATTAAAAGTTTCATACACATTTTGTTTCTCTCGATTAAGACCTGACCTTTGAGATGAACGAAATATTTGCCACGTCACATAATAATAACTTCAAATCTTAATCAATTATTAAATTTTTGAAAAATATAGAAGTCTTTTAGGTTGTAAATTGAGAATTTTGAAAGTATTAAGTATAAAGTGATAATCTATCTAATTATATCTAATTAAGTATTAAGAATGTTGAGAATTTACGTACTTCAAGATTATATGTAGAATTACTCTATCTAATTATATTTTATGGGTGAAAATAATAAAATATTTTGAAAATTTAGCAAAATAAAAGTAGTAATATAAATAAACATTAGGTAACTGTTCAAATTTATACAGTTCTAAAATATATAAGTCTTAAAATATGAGACCAATATGAATTTTATTTATTTATTTTATGATTGTCTTAACTTCTTTTACATTAGTGCGCGAAAATTACAACCCTAATACTATGAGTTTTGCTGTACATAAGACGGTGCGTTAGCACACCACTTATAGAAGGACTTATTATAAGTTTTAAAAAAAATCAAAACGCCCATAAGTTTTTTAGTATTGTTGGTGCGAAAAGCTTCTGGTCTACAGCGTGTCTTAAAAATAAGATTTTTAAATATATTTTCTGTATCAAATTGATTATAGATGGCAAATTAATAGTGCGTATTTTTAGCAAATCCCTTTTGAAAAACAGGCTATTTTAGTTTTGAACTCGTAGCCTAGGGTTTGAGCAAAAATGACATGTTTAGATTTGGGAGTTAAATAAAACATGACAGAAACATGTAACTTCAATGGGCTGTTTAGATTGGAAGGAGAGTTGATATGGTTTGTAGATAATAGAATAAGATATTTTATGAATATTATTTTTTAATATTATTATTATTTTAAGATTTGAAAAAATGAATTGTTTATTATTTTTTGTGTGAGAATTTGAAAAGATTTTTTTGAGATTTAAAAAAATTAAATTGTTTATTATATTTTGATATAGGAATTTGGAAAGATTTTTTGGGGATTTGAGAAAAGAATATATTATTATATTTTATATAAAAATTTAAAAAAATTATAATGTAAATATGAGATGAATTAAGGAGGGAGGATGAGACTTAAACAATGCAAACAGCCTAAATAGAATCAACCAATTTCGTAACACATCCAATTAACAGACGCGCACAGAGGGAGGGACAGTGCCACTTGAGAAGGAGCGGCCTTGATGTGAATCACTCCATGGCATGGCCTTCTCTCTCCCCCATTCCCTCAAAACTATTCTACTTTCTGTCTCCCTTATCTCCTCCTTCCTCTTCTTCCTCCTCCAATCCCCGTCCCACCCATACCCTTTTTCCCTAGTTCCCCATAGATCGCTTCTCACCAGAAGATCCCAACCTTGCTCCAAATCCAANCTTCACACCAAGAATATTAAAAGTTTCATACACATTTTGTTTCTCTCGATTAAGACCTGACCTTTGAGATGAACGAAATATTTGCCACGTCACATAATAATAACTTCAAATCTTAATCAATTATTAAATTTTTGAAAAATATAGAAGTCTTTTAGGTTGTAAATTGAGAATTTTGAAAGTATTAAGTATAAAGTGATAATCTATCTAATTATATCTAATTAAGTATTAAGAATGTTGAGAATTTACGTACTTCAAGATTATATGTAGAATTACTCTATCTAATTATATTTTATGGGTGAAAATAATAAAATATTTTGAAAATTTAGCAAAATAAAAGTAGTAATATAAATAAACATTAGGTAACTGTTCAAATTTATACAGTTCTAAAATATATAAGTCTTAAAATATGAGACCAATATGAATTTTATTTATTTATTTTATGATTGTCTTAACTTCTTTTACATTAGTGCGCGAAAATTACAACCCTAATACTATGAGTTTTGCTGTACATAAGACGGTGCGTTAGCACACCACTTATAGAAGGACTTATTATAAGTTTTAAAAAAAATCAAAACGCCCATAAGTTTTTTAGTATTGTTGGTGCGAAAAGCTTCTGGTCTACAGCGTGTCTTAAAAATAAGATTTTTAAATATATTTTCTGTATCAAATTGATTATAGATGGCAAATTAATAGTGCGTATTTTTAGCAAATCCCTTTTGAAAAACAGGCTATTTTAGTTTTGAACTCGTAGCCTAGGGTTTGAGCAAAAATGACATGTTTAGATTTGGGAGTTAAATAAAACATGACAGAAACATGTAACTTCAATGGGCTGTTTAGATTGGAAGGAGAGTTGATATGGTTTGTAGATAATAGAATAAGATATTTTATGAATATTATTTTTTAATATTATTATTATTTTAAGATTTGAAAAAATGAATTGTTTATTATTTTTTGTGTGAGAATTTGAAAAGATTTTTTTGAGATTTAAAAAAATTAAATTGTTTATTATATTTTGATATAGGAATTTGGAAAGATTTTTTGGGGATTTGAGAAAAGAATATATTATTATATTTTATATAAAAATTTAAAAAAATTATAATGTAAATATGAGATGAATTAAGGAGGGAGGATGAGACTTAAACAATGCAAACAGCCTAAATAGAATCAACCAATTTCGTAACACATCCAATTAACAGACGCGCACAGAGGGAGGGACAGTGCCACTTGAGAAGGAGCGGCCTTGATGTGAATCAATCCATGGCATGGCCTTCTCTCTCCCCCATTCCCTCAAAACTATTCTACTTTCTGTCTCCCTTATCTCCTCCTTCCTCTTCTTCCTCCTCCAATCCCCGTCCCACCCATACCCTTTTTCCCTAGTTCCCCATAGATCGCTTCTCACCAGAAGATCCCAACCTTGCTCCAAATCCAACTCTGATACCCTCCTCGACTACTCCTGCCTATTCAGCCAAAACCCGTTTCTTTCTATCTCTTCCCTCTCCCTCCTCATCCTCCTTTTCTTCTACATCCTCATCAAGACCGCACAGGACCACTTCTCCATAGTCACTACCAAACTAGCCCACCAACTAAATCTATCACCAACCATCGGTGCTGTTACTCTATTAGCCTTGGGCAATGGAGCTCCTGATGTGTTTTCATCGGTTGCCGCTGTACGCGGAGGTCACTACCGAACTGGGTTCGGTGCAATACTCTCAGCGGGCACTTTTGTATCTGCATTAGTTGTTGGTTTCGTGGCAATCTACGCCGCACCCTTCTCGGTGGATCCCGTACCGTTTGTGAGGGACGTGTTGTTTTATTTGATTGCGGCGTTGTTCTTGTTCTATGTGTACCTCAGTGCGGAGATTTTTCTGTGGCAGGCTGTTGGGTTCGTTGGGTTTTATGTATTTTTTGTTGGGATTGTGTTCTGGATGGACTGGGGACTTAGCGGAGGGAGAAGGAAAGGTGGGGGTGAGTTGGGTATTGTTGGGGAAAGTGAGGTGGAGAAGGCATTGGCTGTGGTGGACTACGAGATTGGAGAGGTTTCAGGAAATTTGAAGGAAGTAAAGTCAGGCTTCGGGTTTTGTCAATCGCTTGGACTGGTATGTTTGAGATGAGAATTGGGTTCTTGTTAGAATGTTTATAATGTTGCTGAATATTTGGGGTTTGTGTGTGTTTATTGGTTTATTTGAATGTATGGTGCTAATGTATGTTGGCCTTAATTTATTAATCGCGTTCATGTATCATTAATGTGCTTTTGGGAGTTGAATCTAGGTATGCGTAGGTTTATATAACAACCCAGTACGTGCTGTGTTCAATTATTACATAAAAATGACAGCAACTTGTAAAAGTTCATGGACCGACCAGAAATAACCCTACTATTTGCCTCGGCATTTACTGAAGCTTTTTCTTCGGTTCAATATATCATGACTGAAGCTAACTTTGGTTTGTTAATCCGATCAGTTCATTGGTGGTAGGTAAATATGATGGTCCTAATGATGATCCTGCACATATTTCGTGTGTATCTTACTGGTGGCTTTGAAATACCTAGTCAATTGAATTGGGCCACAGGTGTGGTTTTGGCTGTATTGACTGCATCTTTTTCATTTCTAGTGTTCTAGTCGGTTTTGTTTCCATAATCAGATATTTGGATCTGAAACGGAATTGCTTTCTAGTGAATACTAGAGCCAATGNGGGGAAATGTCTTATGGGTATGTCTTCAGGGTGACTTGTTTTATTGCTGGGTATATAATCATGTACTGCCAATTTGCTATAGAGTCATGGTCAAGCAGCTTGTTTGCTTGAAAGCAAATGCTTGGAAACGATCTGATGCCTTTTCCTTTTCTTTTTCTTTTATCCTTGTGCACCAACACGCGGACCTTTCATCCTGCAATAGATGATATGCTTTCTTTGACACTCTATTCCGAAATAGAGGGAAGTACTTAACCATTTAAATTCCTCTCTTACCCTTAAATCCACTGCTGTTCAATGAAACTTACCTTTCCTACATTTAAAAGCACCTTTTGTGGTCTGTAGAAGGGTATTTATGGGAGCGTTTAGCTTGTTAAAATATATGCCGTTTATAAATGTTCATCTACTAGATGAGGGATGGAAAATATGTGTATGCATATGCCTGTGTTTTTGGTAGATGCGATATATGTTGGTTTTGAGACTTAATAAATATTTGGGTTTGATAATTGATTTCTATATGTGAATACATTGTAATTTTTCATTATCTTGAAACCTTTTGAAAAAATACTTTAAGCCATTATGAATTCTTCCACGTGTCATTACAGAAAACTTAGCCAAGAAATTGTTAATGCTTTTGAATTAGCATGAAGTTTGGACCTATTAAATGGAGGATGCTAAGTAGTTGAGAAATTAGAATGTTCAATTTATCATTTAGTTGATGGTAATGGAGGGAAAGAAGAATGTTCTACTTTGACCAAGGAGAAATTGAACTAGAGCATATGCTATTATCTTGAGCCAAGGCTTGAAAGGTATTGTAGAATTTATGGATCTACACTAGTTAGGTACTTCTCATTTATGATTTTCTTCTTTCGATTGTAAACTCTAGTTAGGTACTTCTCATGTATACTCCCTGTGACGGGAATCAACTACGACGCTAAGGGTGGTAGCTCATCTAGAGGGAAGTCTAAAGGGAGGGCATTATGAAGACAGGAAAACAAGGGGTTGGAGTGGGGTTTTTGGGTAGAGTTTTAGTTCTATGGGAAGTAAGGGGTTGGGGTTGGGCTTGATGTATTTTGGGTTGATTTTCATGGACTTTTTGGGTTATTAGGGGTTTTCTATTATGGGCAAGGTGTTCTCTTGTATACATTCAGTGTACGTGGTTATTCCTTTTGATATATATATATAATATTTTTACTTATAAAAAAAAAATGTATACTCCTTGTGTACTTGGGCTTTGCCTACTTTTATGAATAAAACTTCTTGATTACCTATAAAAAGAAAAAAAAGAGAGGAGTTTATGGATCTTCTATATATGAGGGTCATGGAAATGGAACAATGTTGGTCGATTTACTATTTGAAGTCATATAGAGTTGTGGTGCCTGGTGTAAAATATAAATTGTAAAGCTTAATTTTATAGGCGTGAAGTGCCCCAATCTTGCAGCAAGATTTTCCCCTTCATTTCAGAGGATTAAGGTCTCTGCTGAGAGTACAGCTGTAAGAAGCTTTAAGGTGTCCCCGGAGTTTTTCTTGCTCCAAGATATACCTAACTTGAGTATGTGGATGGAAGAGATGTTTAGGATTATCAGGGTTATCACTTGGCAAATTGGAAGTGGGTATCTGCCCTTGCACACTTGATCATGTGAAACAGTATTAATCTGCATTGATGCTGATTTAGTACAAGTGATGCTTAATTCTTGGATTTGTCATGTGTCTACCGTGTCCTATGCTTAAAATTCTGTTGAATGTTGATAATCAATACCACAAAATATCTGCTATAATCGACAAGGTGAAATGCCTACTTGGAAGAGCTGGTAGAACAAAGAATTCCACGTTGACATATAGATAAACCAAGGGATCATTTCGAAGCGCTTAATCTACTTGGTGCCATTGAAATATTTCTGGGGTCTTCTGATCGGTAAAGTCATTTATTGCATGCTTTTGAAATGCATTCTTCCAATGCTGTTTAGGCTAGACTAATAAATTGAAGGTAACAAAAGGGATTAGTTTTTTTGCATCCTTCCCTTATCTAACAATCCTCGCCACTATTTGGAACTAGAACTGTTGTAAACACCATTTAATTTCTCTTCTAATCTCCGTGAATTTTTATGTTCAGGTTCAGATTGTTCTATATCTAAATGAATCGATTGTAAGTAGTTTTCTTCAACTGATTGTCCTTAAGTTTTTGCTTTGAAATGCATATGCAGATCTCAAAAGTATGGGAGCTTCCTGTCTTGGTTCTTTTGAAGCTCACAATTCCACAAACTGCGCCTTCAGAATGGAGCAGATTTTACGCATCAGCTAATGTCACTCTTTGCCCCCTGGCCCTTTTATATTCTTGCAACTCATTCATGCCATTTGATCATCCCATCGTTTTCCTCCTGCCACACACCCATTTCCCTCTCTGGTCTATAGTTTTATTGGCAAGCTTTCCTCTCGCAGTTCTTCACTTTATAGTAGAGAAAGAGCCCCCCAAAACTGAGAAAATGCCTTTATTACTCATAGCATTTGTTATGAGTGTGTTCTGGATTTCTACTATTGCTGGGGAACTGCTGAACTGCCTTGCAGCACTTGGGGCAATTCTTGAAGTGCCACCATCCCTCCTTGGCCTAACAGTACTTGCATGGGGAAATTCAGTGGGTGACTTGGTTGCTGATGTGGCAGTTGCCAAAGCAGGTCAGCCAGCAATGGCCATGGCCGGTTGCTTTGCTGGGCCGATGTTTAACATGCTTGTTGGGCTTGGAACAGCTTTGGTGATACAAACAGCCAATATTTATCCAAACGCTTATGAGCTCCATTTTCATGTGGGCATCGTTATGGCATTTGTCTTCCTGCTACTGAGCTTGATGGGGTCTCTGCTGGTTATTACATGGAATAGATTCCGGGTGCCTAGGTTCTGGGGATTCTGTCTTGTTGGCCTGTATATTCTTTTTACAGCCGTAAGCTTATTAATTGCCAAGTTTTCACAGTGATTTTGACGCTTGTTGGACGTACTAATCTATAGACTACATTGATAAATGCAAAACAGTGTGAAAGAAATGAGGCTGCTCTATACCCGCTGGATATCTCTGCTTGGTGATATAAGCCCGTTTCTCGGATTAGAAGAAGAAGAAGAAGAATGAAGGGATTGAGTAGCTGCAATTGAAAGATAGGTAGCTCATACCTTGGATAAATCTTGGTTCCTGTTTGTTTCTACACTGCTTTGAGGAGATTCTTTTATTGACTAGCTAAAATGCTTATTAATTTATATGAATAATCTACTTGTAATAGAAAATGTTTATGTAGCATAATATCTTGTCAACAACATATTCAAACTGCAGTTCCTTTGCTTATTATATATATGCTTATCAGATAGTTTATTCATATGTTTATCTTATCATTTATATTCTAAGGCAGCCATTCCGGTCATGTCAATCAAATTCCTCATGTTGTGAGCTTAACTGATAAATGGTCCCCACTGGGATAGATTGGGGACAAAGGTTTGCTCCTAGATTGTGGCATAAAGAATAACAGTAAAGATGTTAAAAAATGAGCTACAATGGAGAGGGTGGAGAAACAACCAGATAGACCATTGATAATTCATACAATTCCCAAAACAAACAAACCACTTTCCTCGCTCCTATTTTATTTTATTTTTTTTTCAACTCATCTCATCGTTGATACGAAATTTCATATTTTTATTAACGGCTATCATACAAGGCGACAGGTTTTAACTTTTAAGAAACTGGCAATTAACAACAAAAAGGGGAACAAAAAATGGACTGAATCAGATTCACCCACTTTACTCGGACCAGATTTGGTTATATACATAATATATCAACAATAATATTGATAAAAGATTAAAAGAACATGTATCCACAATAATAATATTTTTAAATATTTGAGTTTTTATGAATATATATTTATATACATATTCATTCAATAAAGTTATAAACTAACCAAACTGCAATGGGAGTTTAACTGAATCAACTTCGAACGGAACTCAATGGAATGAATAGTCGTCTTGTCCACGAGGTCTTGTCTCAGTCTAACCAATGGTAGAATGAAGTTATAATGAAGGGTAAAACTGTCCGAACAAAAGGCACCCACGGAACAAAATTTATTGGGTTCGTTCTGACAACGTTAACTCGGAATCAGAAACACAATCTCGGTTTTTTCGTTTCTGCCTCGCGCTTCCTTCTTTTCTTTAGGTTCGTTTTGTTTGTCCTCCAACCCTAAATTTGATATCAATAAAATTGGGGTCTTTTGCTCTCGGTGAAGATTTCCCTAAAATTGCTTCGACCCCGAATGCATAGAACGGATCTCTGACAAGCTTTTCTGATTTTTTTTGCTGTCTTCTCAGGCGCCCTCAGTCTTGCGGAGCAGAGCCACGTCCGTCTGAAAAGGGTACTGTGTTTCTTTCTTTCTGTAATGTATACATGCAAGATGTACGTATGTATGTACACATGTATGTGCATATTCTGTGTGACGCATTTGTTTTCTTTTCTGCATCTATTGCCTATTGGGATATTTCTATTTTTATTAGCTTTTATTTTCTTTTTTGGGGGTTGAGTCACTGGTAAATCTTGTTGTAGTTTTGGGCAATAATTGCTTTATGTTTTTTGATTTAATAGCCATATCATTGGTAGCGTTCATTTTTGTCTGTTTCTCGTGCGTTGCATTTTCGACTCTGTTTTTCCTTTTTTGTTTTCATTTTCTTTTGAAAACTTAGCCAGGTGACCATGAGGTAATTGTGCGTAGAGCATACCCTTTTGATAAATCTTAATTCCCTCAGAAACTGTAAAATAATGAAATTAAGAGAATTTTTTAGTAGTCATAAGTGATAAAGTTTGGTCCTTTTATTTATTGGTGTACATGAATGAATGTTAGGTTGGAATAGAAAAAATTTGGTCTTTCATCTAGAGATTGCAGCAATTTTTATAGATGGTGATGAAAAATCATCATAAGTAGAGAGAGTCGTTTATTTTATCTGGAGATTGCATAAATTCTTGGATGGCAGTGGTATATTTCCATGTACCATAAGTTTCTTGGGCGTTCATATATACATCGCATTCAATCCTTTTATGCAAATGGTGTCGGAGTCATTTATGGACTCCGATAGGGAATTTACGGCATGAATATTTCGTTCTTTTGGATTAAGTTCATGTTTGATGTATGGTTACTGGTTGGCATAGAGGTAAGCAAGGAATCAATGAACGATTTCTCCTTAAATCCTAGGTGAGTTTTTTTTGGATTAGTTTGTATTCCTCGACACATAGCGGGGTTCCTTCTAGCTTTCTTAAAAGAAACTTGTTTCTATGCTTTATTTATTGTCATTTGGTTTTATTTAAAGTGACTTCAGTTTTCATAAAAACCGTGTGTAGAAACTTGCTGGACTCACACTAGAATCTTGTCTTGACACGTGAGAAAAACACAATAGCAGCTTTCACTGGTTCTTATACTAGTCTATTAGAAGGAATTATTCTGGAACCAATGGCTTAATTAGGTGCTTGCAGCACTTCATGAGACGTAGATGGAAGACATCTTGTACCATTTCTGAGGGATATGTATTCTAGCCTGAAATGAATTTGTAGAAATACTCTCTTTTTGTATAATCTTTTGCTTGTTGGTGATGAATTTGCCTGTTCTAGCGCTTTTTATTATTGCTCTATACACAGTAAATTTTTTATATCTCTTCACCTAAGGGCTTGTGCCTTTTTTTTGTTTTTTTATAATTATTATTAGTTGGTTCTGAATGATAAAGATAGAGGTTCTTCATTATTTTGATAAACTTTCTTATAAAAAAAAAAATTGATGAACTTTCTTGTAATTTGACGCACCTGAATAAATAAAATACTCAGTTTTTCCCTGTCGTCCATAATTGATATCACGTGTTAGATTCTAACTGCTTTGTTAACAGGGTTGATTTTGCACTTAAGGATGCAAATTTCATTCATGCATTTTATTTTGACCAACATTAATATTATACTGACCACGTGTTGCAAAAGTTGTTCCTAACTCTACTTCTTTGTTTTGTTCTGATCTCAATAAATGCAGAGGCATTACATTGTGTTATTTAGTTCGATCAGAATGGATCAGCAAGGGCATAGCCAGCCCGCATCTGTGGGAGTTGTTGGTAGTGGAGCCCAATTTCCGTATGCCACAAACCCATATCAGGCAAACCAAATGACTGGAGCACCGAGTCATGGATCTGTTGTTACTTCAGTTGGAGCTATTCAATCTACAAGTCAGCCTGCTGGAGCTCAGCTCCCACAACACCAGCTTGCTTATCAGCATATCCACCAGCAACAACAACAGCAACTTCAGCAACAACTCCAATCTTTTTGGGCAAATCAGTACCAAGAAATTGAGAAGGCAACTGATTTCAAGAACCATAGCCTTCCCCTAGCAAGGATCAAGAAGATTATGAAGGCCGATGAGGATGTAAGAATGATATCAGCTGAGGCTCCCGTAATATTTGCCAGAGCATGTGAAATGTTTATATTGGAGTTGACCTTGAGATCTTGGAATCACACGGAAGAGAACAAAAGGAGGACACTTCAAAAGAATGACATCGCAGCAGCAATCACAAGGACTGATATATTTGATTTCTTAGTTGACATTGTGCCAAGGGAGGATCTGAAAGATGAAGTACTGGCATCAATACCAAGAGGAACAATACCTGTTGGGGGGCATGCTGATGCTCTCCCTTATTGTTATATGCCACCTCATCATGCAGCACAGGTTGGGACTCCTGGGATGATCATGGGTAAGCCTGTGATGGACCCTGCTATGTATGCTCAACAGTCGCATCCCTACATGGTTCCACAGATGTGGTCACAGGCATCAGAACAACAGCAATCGCCCTCAGATCATTAGTAGCTGTAGCGTGGAAGTTGAGAAGCGCAAGTTCTCTTCTTTTTATTTGTTGCTGACTTGCGGTTGAAAATTGAAATAGTGAAAGGTGGTGTAGTTGCTCAATATCTGTATCCTGTTTTAGATTTTTTCTGGTGAAAAGTTTGGATGGTGATGATGTAGATAACCAAATTTATGGTTTTTAATCTTATCATTACACGGTAGATATGCCATTTTCATTGATTTAGCATTAGTGTCATGGATAATTCTTCTTCTATCAAATTATAAAAAAAAATAATTCTCCTTCTATCATGCTTTTCTTATGATAGATGCAGCCTGGTATATTCTGTCTGCCTATTTTGCACCCTTTGACATTGAACGTCTATTTTTATAGTTCTCTTTTCAGATGAAGAGAAATACGAACACGGAGATATGCTTTGAGAGCTTTGAGTTTATATTTTGGTCTTGCAAAAGCAACGCCAAGTATAAGGGAGAACTTCCATCCCTATGGACTTTAACATGTAAAGAGCAGACCCCTTGCATGGTTTTTTGCCCCTCGAGTTCGTGCACCTTTTAATGAGAATATCCTCTACTGCAGTGAGCATTTCTTCACTGTTTTGTTTCAAATAAATGGCACCTGAAAGTGATGTTTACTCCTTGGGTAGATTCTTGGTCATTGTTTCCAAAAATGATCCTATAATCTTTTCTTTAGTTGTCCCACTAGGATCATCGTTTCACTTGCGTCTGTTCTCTGCACTCTTTTTTATTTAGTACGTTTGCAGAGTAGTTGTTCATCAAAACAGCCTGAGAATTTCAGCACAAATACTTTAGTAATGAAAAAGTGCAATCAGGATTGAGCTTAAGATTTGCATCCGCCCGGTAGATAATATGCTTGAAAAGATGAGGCTATCATGATTGAACTACATTGAGCTGGCCTTTCTTTCTGTTTGTGATTTTTTTTGTTTGCTGGTTTCTTTCTCTTTTCTAGTTAAAAAATTATTACTCAAGATGTATAAATTAAATTCTTCCACCTTTGATGAGCAAATTTTGTGTATCTAGGGATCTTCTTGCTTTTCTTTCATTGTGTCTTTTTCTTTCTTCTCCAATGGAGTATATATGTTAGGAACCCTAACATTGAGAGGAGAAACACGAAGGAAAAGGGATTGAAGTGTCGGAAGTCTACGAAGTGAACTGAACTGAAGAAGTCTTGAACTAGGAACGGCACCGTTTGGAGTTAAATCCTGGTGCAACGCAGCGTTGAAGAGGAAGCAGCTGTGCAGTTTTATTTGATTTCCGTTATGTAACACGCAGCGTTTTGGTAGTGATAAACCAAAACGGTGCGTTTTCAATTACTGTGATTTTCATTCAACAAGTGGGGTCATTTTATCTTGTCTTGATGGTTGTTAGAATAGCTGGTATAAAGGGGAAAAAGGACGTGTAGTGGTGTGTCGAAAATGTTGAGCAAAAAGTTGTCAGTAGTGTAGTAGGAGAAAGGAATTTTCTCGAATTAATTCCAGCGTGATTCTGTTATGAATTCAGTCTTCGTTCCATTCCTGTGTCTCTTCATCATTTCATCAAACAGTTTTCAAGCATTACCTTTACTGCTAGCTATAGCCACAGTTCATTGATATTTCAATTCCTTGTTACAAACACTATCCCTATTACAACACAGAAGAATCNCCCCCCACCCAAAAAAAAAAAAAAACCCAAAAAACCCAAAAAAAAAAAAAAAAAAAAAAACAGCTTTCCCAGAATTACAAACAACCCATCAAGTCCATTCCATAACCAGAAATCCCATCAAACAGATACCTTACAGACCCAGTACCAGAATCCATTAAGCCTTCAACAATGGCTAATGCTACCAGGTCAAAACAGATGCAACAACAGATTGACTCTCTGGAGGAGAATCATCAAGAAACCCAAAACAGATTCAATACCATGGATGAGAGGTTGGACCAGCTCACTGAAATGGTTCGCACCTTGGTGGCTCATCAAGGAACATTGGCGCGAGACCTGCAAAATCAACAAGATAATGAGCATGGGCCACAAAGGGGACCAAACTTACGAGGTATTCGTTTAGACTTCCCTCATTTTTCTGGAGAAAACCCATCGGCATGGATCTTTAAAGCTGCCCAATACTTTGAATACCATCAAACCACCCCTGCCCAAAAGTTACTGCTAGCTTCCTATCACATGGAGGGGGATGCCTTGGTGTGGTACCAAGAGGCCTTAGACACAGCACAGTTTGTGAGTTGGGAGACACTGGTGCGGGTTATGCTGGTTTGTTTTGGACCAACAAGGTATGACGACCCGTTGGAAACTTTAACTAGGTTGAAACAAGTCACTACGGTGGCAACCTATAAGGCCAGCTTTGAGGCACTATCAAATAGAGTACGGGGCCTTACTGAACACCATAAGTTAACTTTCTTCCTCAGCGGCTTGAAGGATGAAATAAGGTTACCTCTTCGCATGTTTAACCCACACAATTTAACTGCAGCGTTTGGGTTGGCCAGAATCCAAGAAGAATATCTTGCTAGTGCTAAGAAGCCGGAGAAATTCTCAGGAGAGAAGAGTACATTTAATTCGGGCAACAATTATAACTCTTATGGTAATAGTGCTGCTGGAGGAACTAGCAACCAGAAATTCACCCTCCTATCAAAAAAGTGTTTTCTACTTCTTGGGATGAGAAACGCAAAAAAGGGCTTTGTTATCATTGCGATGAGAAGTGGAACCCCAATCATGTATGCAAGAATCCAAAGGTTTATCTCTTACAAGGGATTGAGGAGCTGGTTGTCTCGGAAGAAGTTGAAGAAGCAGCTGCTGTAGCTGCTGATGAGGCTCCTGATTTGGACTTAAAAAAAAAAGGACTCATGGTGGAACCCGAAATCTCCTTGAATGCTATCACGGGAACTCCTAGTTCTAAAACTATGCGTCTTATGGGATGGATTGGGAGTGCACAAGTGGTGCTTTTGGTGGATTCCGGATCCACACACAGTTTCTTAGACCCCTCTATTGCCCGGGCTACGAAGTTGCACATAGATGAGAGTAAGAAGATTGCTGTCAAGGTTGCAAATGGGCAAATGGTGCAAGGACTAGGCTACTGCAGCAAGGTGAAAACAAAAATACAAGGTATCCAATTCAACCCTTCTTATTATATTTTGCCTCTTGGTGGTTGTGATGTGGTCCTTGGGGTGGATTGGTTGGAAACCCTTGGAGACATTGTGTGGAGTTTTGCTGATTTGAGTATGAAGTTTGAGTACTCGGGTAGAAGGGTGGAACTATTAGGGCTGAGGTTAGATGGCCTTACAATTGAAAAAGGAGGAAAGGCCATGCTTGCTTCAATGTATAAGGGGAAGGGGCTATTTTTACAGCTGTCACTTGAGAAAAACACAGTGGAAACTGAAATTTTGGGGGAGGGTATCAAGCAAGTACTTACTAAGTTTTCCCAAGTGTTTGAGGTACCAAAAGGGCTGCCACCCTCAAGACCATAGAATTCCCATTAAAGATGGAACTCAACCAATATCGGCTAGACCGTATCGTTACCCCCATTACCAAAAATCTGAGATAGAGAAGATTGTGGTGGAGTTGTTAGAGTCCGGTGTAATAAGACCTAGCACAAGTCCTTTCTCATCACCGGTACTTCTAGTCCGCAAGGCGGATGAGAGTTGGCGTATGTGCATCGATTATCGAGCACTTAACCAAGAAACCATAATGGATAAGTTTCCTATACCCGTTATTGATGAACTCTTGGATGAGTTGCATGGGTCGGTGGTTTTTTCAAAGCTGGATTTGAGGTCCGGTTACCACCAAATCCGGGTGGTACCCGAGGATGTGGCAAAAACAGCGTTTAGAACTCACGAAGGGCACTATGAGTTCCTTGTGATGCCCTTTGGTTTGACTAATGCCCCATCAACCTTTCAGGGGCTAATGAATGAGTTGTTTCGACCTTATTTGCGGAAGTTTTTCTTAGTATTTTTTGACGACATCCTAGTGTACAGCAGCTGCTGGATAGATCATTTAAGGCACTTAAGTGTGGTGCTGGAAGTGCTACAAAGAAACCAATTGTATGCCAAATTGTCCAAATGTCAATTTGGGGTCAATGAAGTAGAGTATTTGGGGCACATAGTAAGTGAAAAAGGGGTGATGGCTGACCCACGGAAGGTGGCTGCTATGCTGGACTGGCCTGTACCATTGAATGTTAAATCCTTAAGGGGTTTCTTGGGGTTGACGGGATACTATCGGAAATTTATAAAGGGGTATGGAACAATTGCTGCACCGCTAATAGATTTACTTAAGAAGCATGCTTTTACATGGGGTGAGGCTGCCTCCAAAGCCTTTTAGGAGCTGAAACTGGCTGTGACACATCCACCAGTACTTAGGCTGCCAGATTTCAACCAACCCTTCACGATTGAGTGTGATGCAAGTGGAAGAAGGATGGGGGCAGTGTTAATGCAGGCTGGACAACCACTTGCTTATGCAAGCAAGGCCCTAAAGGGTAAGGAACTCCTCCTCTCGACTTATGAGAAGGAACTCCTTGCCTTAGTAACAGCAGTAAGAAAATGGAGGCCCTATCTATTAGGCCAATCATTTGTCATTAAAACAGACCAGCAGGCCTTGAAATTTTTATTGGAACAACGTGTGGGAACCGTGACTCAGCAAAAATGGGTGAGCAAATTAATGGGTTATGATTTTGTTATTGCTTATAAAAAAGGGAAGGAAAATGTGGTGGCAGATGCATTGTCAAGAAAGGAGGAAGAATGCGAAGTGGAGGGTGGTTCCTTAGCAATGATAACATTTCCAACACCCGAATGGGTAGAGGAGCTGAAGGCTAGCTACGAGGGGTCTGTTGAGCTTAAGGAAACCCTTAGACAGCTCAAGGAGGGCACTGTTCCGGATACAAAGTATCAAGTACAGCAAGGGTTGTTATTAAAAAAGGGCAGAATTGTCATTGCATCGGACTCATCCTTTAAAGGGAAGGTTTTGCAGTACATACATGATAATCCTATGGGGGGTCACTCGGGTTATTTAAAAACTTATCAAAGAGCAAAGCGGGATTTTTACTGGAGGGGCATGAAGAAGGACATAAAAAAAGTGGTGAGGGAGTGTGTCACTTGTCAAGCAGTGAAGTGTGAAACATCACCACCAGCAGGGTTGTTGCAACCCTTACCCGTACCCCAACAAACCTGGTTGGACATTTCGATGGACTTCATAGAGGGACTACCCATGTCTAGTGGATTTAATTTGATCCTAGTTATTGTTGATAGGTTCACAAAGTTTGGACATTTCATACCCTTGTCACACCCCTATACAGCAGCTGGAGTGGCTAGCTTATTTTTGAAAAATGTGTTCAAGTTACACGGATTACCCCACACTATTGTGACAGATCGAGACCCAGTGTTTGTGAGCTCTTTCTGGCAGTCTTTTTTTAAATTACAGGGGTCAGCACTCAACCTCAGTTCCGCCTATCACCCCCAATCTGATGGGCAAACAGAGGCTCTAAACAAATGCCTAGAGGGTTACTTGAGGTGCTACGCAGTGATCAAGCCCCAGAAGTGGTCACAGTGGCTGCCATTTGCAGAGTGGTGGTACAACACCACCTACCACACTGCAACCAAAATGACCCCATTCCAAGCCTTGTATGGGTACCCCCCACCTCAACTGTTATCCTACGTTCCAGGGACAACATCGAATCAAACAGTTGACCAAACACTACAGACCAGGGACCAAATACTGAAGATACTGAAGGAGAATCTGGAAGGTGCACGAAATAAAATGAAAATCCAAGCAGACAAACACAGATTAGAGAGAAGGTTTGAAGAAGGGGATTGGGTATACCAGAGGTTACAACCCTACCGCCAGAAGACTGTTGCTAACCGGAGAAATTTGAAGCTTGCTCCTCGCTATTTCGGACCGTTCCAGGTGGAAAAAAAAGTGGGCGAGGTGGCTTACCGCCTCAAACTACCGGCTTCCTCCCGTATTCACCCAACCTGCTACGTTTCATGTCTTGAAAGGAAGATTGGAAGTTCGATTCAGCCGCTGGCAACCTTACCCCCCGTGGATGCGCACGGGGAAATCCAACCAGAACCAGAAGCAATCGTGGAGCGACGTCCGATAAAAGAGGGAAACAGAGGAGTTACCGAGGTGTTAGTGAAGTGGAGGGGAACGACAGATGAAGAAAATACCTAGGAAAGGCTATGGAAGCTTCAACAGAACTACCCACATCTTGTGGGCAAGATGCTCTAAAGAAAGGGGAGAATGTTAGGAACCCTAACATTGAGAGGAGAAACACGAAGGAAAAGGGATTGAAGTGTCGGAAGTCTACGAAGTGAACTGAACTGAAGAAGTCTTGAACTAGGAACGACACCGTTTGGAGTTAAATCCTGGTGCAACGCAGCGTTGAAGAGGAAGCAGCTGTGCAGTTTTATTTGATTTCCGTTATGTAACACTCAACGTTTTGGTAGTGATAAACCAAAACGGTGCGTTTTCAATTACTGTGATTTTCATTCAGCAAGTGGGGTCATTTTATCTTGTCTTGATGGTTGTTAGAATAGCTGGTATAAAGGGGAAAAAGGACGTGTAATGGGGTGTCGAAAATGTTGAGCAAAAAGTTGTCAGTAGTGTAGTAGGAAAAAGGAATTTTCTCAAATTAATTCCAGTGTGATTCTGTTATGAATTCAGTCTTCGTTCCATTCCTGTGTCTCTTCATCATTTCATTAAACAGTTTTCAAGCATTACCTTTACTGCTAGCTACAACCACAGTTCATTGATATTTCAATTCCTTGTTACAAACACTATCCCTATTACAACACAGAAGAATCAATAGAAATTACAGAGGTTTCCAAGGAGGTTCCTAACAATATAAATTTTACAGTAGTATCTTTAGATGCACCCTGCTGTCTCATCTGTGTGGGTAGTCAAAGAAAGCTTATATTACACTTTTAACTAAAAGTTAGAGAATGATGATGGCTTGTGTTTTTCAGAAAGTGCAATACACATGCATATTGGGGAAACTAGTGGAGGGGTTCCAGTTTGTTCAATGTAGTGAAAGATCGAAGAAACTAGTGATTTTAGGTTTACTCAGCCAAGTTGCATTGATCATCTCTGGCTAGCGCCTCAATCTCAATATTGATTAAGAGCAGTGCTACTCTGCTGCTTAGAGTAGCCCGCTGCAAGTGACAATTAGTTCAAAATCACATTTTTATTTTTTTTAATTTAAAAATATTTTTAAAAAATATAAAAAAAATATATCAATTCACTAATAGTCACTTCCTTAACTATTAAGTAAAGAAAAAAAAATTAAAATACATGAAGTTTTAAAATGAGGGGGCAAAGTAGTATTATTCTATTGATTAATTGGGCAGTTTCTTATAATAAAATAAGAAATCTCGAGTTTCGAGCAGATCATGTAAACCGCCCTTACAATCAGAAGCACTTCTTTCTTGGTTGACCTTTTTCTATACAAAGGGAAACTACTTGTGCAACGTGCCATGACAAGCAATGATCCCTTTTTGTGTGCTGATTATCACTGTATTTTCGACAGGAGGCATTAGGTTCAAAATGAACTTGTGGGAAGGACATTGCTGTGCTATTGTGCCGTGTGGCTTTGGACATAGATCATATGCCTGATGAGATTGTGCATTAAAGGGCCCGCATGCCTTGTTAAATGGATTAGGATTCGATATAATTTCTTGACTCGAACAACTTTTTGAATTCAGAAAGATGTACTCATAACATGTGAATCTCATAATAATTAATGCTGAGGTCTATACTGTCCACCGGCAGCATTTGATATTGTTGGATTGAGACTATCTCCATCTCTATCCAGATTGTAGAAAGTGGTAGGATCATAAAATTGTAAAGAATCTTATCTAGAATTAAACGGGATGGTGCACCTGAACCTGGCTACAGAAAGCCTGTAAAGGGAGATGAGGTCCAAGGATGCTGCATGTGGGAAGTTGTGGGATGTGATTCCGACGACCTAGTTTCAACTGCAGTCGAAGTGTCTGCGTGGACCTAGCACCAGAGAAAGAACTAAGTCTGGAGACACTGTTTTCATTTCTGATTTCCCATAAAGCATTTTGCAAAGAACATCAGATCATCCTGGTTGACTGCATCAACTTAACCAGGAAATCACCAAAGAAAATCATCATGCAGGTCAAGTAGATGCATATGGCTATATGGGTTTCCTATCCCAGTCTTGTTAACTAACATTCAAATAGATACCCAGAGATAGAACAAGAAAGAATAGTTACGCTATCAATGACCAATTTTGCCCATATACACAACAGCTTCTCATCATGGTGATAGCTTTGTTGTAGGATAGTTTTAATTAAAGCGCCAAGAGAGGTTTTGAAAGGCATCAAAACTGAGCCATCATCTCACGTCTCAACAGGAAAAAAATATTTAAAAATAAAAACCTACATTAAAAGATGGAGATGCTATACAATGGTTTTTAAAAAACTAGCAACTTAGCACTTCTAAACTGAATATACAGTGCCCAATCATGCCTGAAGACTAAAGAATTAAACAAGGCATGGGCTTATTTATCATCTCTTGTGACTCCCTTTCATCACAATTCCCTCAAGAATCCCGTCAGTGCCAAAATTACCGCAGAATTGTTGAGGATCAACTGGACCAGGTAGCTGAAATGAGATGGAAGAGTGTCCTGGTGGACAGAGGTTATGCGTCTGCATCTCAAACACTTGTGAGTAAGGGTGCACAGTTTTCTCACCTGTTGTCGTCACTCCCCGTATCAATACTTCGCCATCACTTTCAATTTCACAGCTAAATTCCCCTGCAGTTGACAGCAAAGCACATACTAAGGAGAAAAAAAGGGATTGGGGCTATGAGAGCAGTAAAGAAGCAAGGGATTTTTTTAATATCAAGCTGACACTTTTAGTCATCAAATATAACAAAAGTATAACCAAGACCTAATAATATAAGAGCAGGAAACAAGCCAATTTATTTGAATTGCTTAGATAACCTTCATTGAAAAGTGCCATACCCGTGTGGGGAGGAATGGATAGGGGGAATTCAGTTCGGATGCCATATCAAATGAAATAATTTTGGCTCATGTTCCCTATGCAGTTAAAATTATAACTCCATTCTTAAAACCTCGTCAAACAGATAATGCAAACAAAGAAGATGGGTTTTTGTCATATTCCTAGAATGCACGATACAAAATCTGAGTCATAAAGACATTTACAACTACCTTGGAAAACCATAGTGTCAGAGATGGATTATCTTAGTTCTAAAAAGCAACTTACTTTCATCCCTTTTCACCCCCGGAAGAGAGACACGAAAGAGGTATGAGTCTTCACATTCTCCAATGTCCATTAGTCCTATGACTGGTCCCACCTGCCCTGTGGCTGCACTCCCAGTCAATGCCAATCCAATGCCAATCCACTTTTCGTAGCAGCTACAATATTAGTCCACTCTTTTTTAGTTGGATGAGAAGGAAGAATAATAATTGCTGGACCAACTCTCTCCACATCCACGGGATCAGAGTCATCATCAGTTGGCAGAGGAGCCATATAACTATACATTATGGATTTTGCATTATATGGCACACTACTTACAGATGCCACAACATGTCTATGTTGCCAAGGATCCTGTGGCCGGAGGAGATCATCTAAACGGTCTTGTTCTTTTAGAACAATGGGAAGACCGGGTGGGACTCAACTCTCTGTTTTCAGCCTCCTGCACTGGTGCAGTACACATAACACCACAATTTCTAGAAGTATTCAATCTTGCAGAATCTCTATCCAAAAGTAAATTGTTGAGTCCAGTTAGCCTCTTGAACCTTTCAGCATCCTCTGGCTTAATGTAAAAAATCTCAGGGTTGCTAATAAATATAATGTTGCGAACGATCTTTTAAAGATTGTTCAACTGTGAAAGAGGATGCAATTGTGGAGGAAAGAGATCAGGAAATTGAGGGTAACTGGCAGTTGGGTCTTGTCCATGAACAGAGACATTGCCCTCGAAGAACTGGTGCAGCAATGGTAATTTAACAACAACAGATTCAGCAGCCTTCCTAAGTACATAATGGTACACCCGCTCTACTTCCACTGTTTTCATGTGGGTCCCAGCCAGTTGATCAAGTGTATATGGAGGAAGTCCCTCAGCTATTCTTTGCAATAATGACTTTCGGGGCCTCTCCCCTTTGAGATCAGGCCCAAAGTAGGTACCATGATGAAGTACAAGAGGAATAGCTGATTATCATCTGGAATACCACTTTGTTCATTGTTGGATTCTACTCTCGCGGCAGTGAGAGGTTCCGTAGCCTGAGATGAGTCATCCATTGCTACTGCTGATTGAAAAAATTAGAAATCTGAATGAAAATGTAACAAAGAACAGGAAAATTAAACAAGAAAAGAAGACTGATTTTGATCCTAGAAAGAGTTGACAAAATAGCATGGAATCACTGTATAAGATGGACAGATTGAAAGAGTTTATTATTATCAACGGCTTCATAGAAATTACAAGAAACTTTAACTTTTTTTACAACAATTTAGGAAATAGATCGAAGGCAAATAGATCAAATAGGCTCTCTTCAGTCTTCAGACTGTCATTAGGTAGTGGGAGAAGAAGAAAAACAAGGAGGCAGAGTATCTCGAGGAAGACAGGTCAGTCTGCTAATTCATGGAAGAAGTCTTTCTATGTTCCTTAGCTTGGTATACACCATTTCCTTGGTTGCCAAGACAACTGATAAATGAGCATACTGGACAGAATCAATGTTTCTCCAAAATAAAAAATCTTATGAAGGAAAGAATATTAACTTCTTTTTCTAGGACCAGAAACATGTTACTCAGGGATGATGGGCATTAGGAATAATGAAACTTTAGCAAGAACCAATGATTCATGTAAACCAAGATCTGCCATGGGAATTTGGAGCCTCTCTGACAGTATTTAATACACGTTTCTAAACAGAAACTGTATAAATATAACAAAGGAATTGTCTAGCTAAATATGCAAGATGTACGTGGAATGGCCGAAAAGCAACTAAACCAAACCTTGATCTCAACTTTTAATATTGGGAATGGATTGAGGAACATCATGTTGTTTATTTATATTTTATTGGATTTACAAACCAATCAAATTGGAATCAGACGTCATATAAATGTTCAGCCCTGAGACCAAAACTTGGCCAAAACTTAAAACACAGCTGTAATTGTAAATGAAAAATGCAGTATTGATGGGGAAAGTTCAATGATTGACATATTTGGTGAGGTTGTACGAAAAAAAAGAATCACCACAATCTTTTAGAAGTGAATACACGCCATCGTTTGAGGTTGATTTTTTTTTTTTTTGGTGATATCTACTTCAATTAGAAAACTAATACATATAATTTTTTTTTTTGATAATTCAATCCATTCATTGAAATAATAAAACAAGTCCTTACAAAAGATTGCTTTTATCAAACCAAATGGCTTGAGATACAAATGAAGGACATTCCCACCACATCTCTATATCACTAATACTCCAAGCATGTCTTGCTAGTTGATGTGCCGCCGAGTTACCCATCCTGTTGACATGCAAAACTTGCACCTCCTGAAAACAATTCATCATTCTTCTAATATCTTGTAGAAGGAAAGCAAAATCTGTACAATACTCAACTTGATTATTCAAAGCATCAACAAGAATTAAACAATCAGTTTCAAGCAATATCTTCGGAGCACCCCATTGAACACACATTTGTAACCCTCTTAACATGGCAATAGCCTCAATAAACTCAGAAGAGACCACTTCCCTTTCCAGCTTACTGCAAGCAGCTAACACATCACCCTGTTGGTCTCTTAACAACACTCCAATACCAGCTGTTTGTCAATCATGAAAAGTTGCCCCATCCACATTCAATTTAAGGAATCCTAAAGGAGGAGGTCTCCAAGAAAGCACCTTAGTAATCTGAGGAGAAGAAACATAAAAAACCTGAAGTTTCTTGAAAGCAGATTTCAAAGATAACGCCTTGTTAACCACCACCTGTATTCCAAGAGAAACCTGTTCATAAATATACAAATTTCTTCTATACCAAAGAGCCCATGCAATAGCAATGAAAGTTGCCAAACTTGCATTCAAGGAAACGTCATTGTGATCACTTTATGACATAGAAATCAATTCATTCGTCAAAATCTTGACTTGCACTAATAATAGCCACGCTCAACGAAATTAGCAAACCTGCTTAATTTCAAATGCCATTAAAGCTTACGCTCAAGCATGAAGACACAGCAGTAAGGGTTTAACCACTAAACAATTACAGAAAATGGATATTCCTTGAAATTCTAAAATTCCCCTATGCAAACAAGTGGTGCGAATTTCAACCAATCGGATTTGGTTTCCATCAAAAGTAAAATGGATTCTGTAGTTCCTGTGGTCGTTGGGGAAACATCTTTCGCTGTGCTGATTGTGAATTTGCTCTAGACTTCATTTGTTCCACACTACCCCATAGGGTAAGGTACAGATCACCCTTTGAAGAAGTATTCAAGCTTTGTTATACTGTTGAAGATGAATCAGATGAATATTATTGTGATATTTGTGAAGAAGAACGAAACCCAAAGCATTGGTTCTATTACTGTGCGGATCTCAGTTTTCCTGCTCATCCTAGATACATTCTTGGGGACTTTCCATATATGAAATTTGGGAAGACCTACTCATTAGATGTCCACCCGCATCCCCTTACCTGTGTCCAGAGGACTAAGGGTC
Source organism: Pterocarya stenoptera (assembly GCA_003123785.1). NCBI lineage: Eukaryota > Viridiplantae > Streptophyta > Magnoliopsida > Fagales > Juglandaceae > Pterocarya > Pterocarya stenoptera. The sequence goes on along the minus strand of QEOT01124260.1, from coordinate 220,735 downwards.
ACACTCCATGTGACAGATGCAGTGGTGAACGTTCTTATGCTGGCCTATCCTTTGAATGTGTCAAGTGTGATTTCAATGTTGATGAGTGGTGCCTGCGTGAAATGGCAGAATGACATAGCTGGTGGCTTTCACCACCATGTGACAATGCTCAGATCTCTAATTACCCGAAAAAGTTCAAGGTTATGATGAATAATTGGATGTATGCAGAGATTTATCATCATGGTGCTGTGAATCAGATCCAGATTACTCATCAGGCTGTAAACTACAGGCATTTTCAATCATGTAATGCGTCGGTGTCAATTGAGAAGTCCAGCTCCATTTAAGCTAGATACTCAGACTCGCTCCAAGTCCATTAAACAGGGAGTTTCCCGATTCTACAAGGTGTTTCCTTATAGCTACTCTGCTTACACCAACTACAATGCTAATTCTGAGAAGTTTGGCCAGCTGTGTTTTTGCATAACATGTAGCCGATGAAAGTTTCTAAGATGAAGAACTACCCTCCATCCGGGACACGCGGTAATTCTTGCAATAACTTGGACTTTGAATGCGCCCAGTTTCTTACTGCTGAGTCAAATGAGCTGTTAATTTATGCTGGCTTCTTTAGATTCTCGTAACTTCAATAATGCATTCAAACCTCGCCCTATTAGTGGTCTTGACTTCTTGTCCCTTTGTTTGGTGTAATTAGTTTAACAAGACAAACATTTTTCCTTCTCAGTTGAACATGATTTTTTTTATTTTTAGGAGCTGTTTAAGAAATTGTCTCTTCTTTTTATTTTTCTTTTATCCATTCGAAAAAAATTATATTTCAGATTGTTGTTCATAACTTACAAACCACTTGTACGTGCTGTCAAATCCACTTGTTGCCAACAATTGGCAGTGTTCATTTTCTACGTTCAAAGTCAAATACATCTCATTGGAATGATTTCAACTTGACACAAAAACCCTTCAAATTCTGCCGAAAGTTTTTTGTTGTCAATAAAATTAAGCATTGACCAAGTATATGATTATTGCAAGATTTAGATTTGTTGTCAATTTGCTTATTGACAGACTTGGGATCTGTTACATAACAGTAGAATATTTTGCTATGGATTGTTATAATTACAGCTGCTATTTGAAGTTTTAGCAATCTTCATGAATAACTTTTCTAAATTCCTTGGAAAAGGAGCAGGATTGAACAAAAAAAAAAAACCCAAAATCCTTTTAGCAATCCTGGAGTTTTAGCAATTTCACTTCAATTGCACTGTGCCCCCGAGTTTTAGCAATCCTTCTATGTGCCATCAGCTCTCTAGCCAGCTTTGCTTCTTGCCATTTACCAACCCTAGCATATATATTGGAAAGAAGAACATAAACTCCGCTACCCTGAGGTTCCAACTCTGTTATACGGCTTCTCAATTCATCAGCTAGATTCACATTTCCATGAATCTCACAACCATTTAAAAGAGCACCCCATATGGCAATATTTGGTTGGGTTGGCATTTTCTTCACTAACCTCTCTGCCTTTTCAAAGTGGCCGGCTCGGCTCAAGAGATCAACCATGCAACCATAGTGCTCTACTGTTGGCTCTATGCTGTAATCATCTGCCATTGAAGTGAAGTGTCTCTGACCTTCTTCTACCAACCCAAGATGGCTACATGCAGATAGAACCCCAATGTATGTGATCTCGTCAGGGATTACATTAGGATCCTCTTGCATTCTCTTGAAAGTACTTAGAGCTTCCTCTGCATGCCCGTGCATAGCTAAACCAATTATCATGCTCGTCCATGCAATCGCGTCTTTCTTTTGCAATTCACAAAAGATCTTATGCGAACTTCTTGCATCTCCAACTTTGGCATACATGTCTAACAGGGCTGTTCCAACGGCAACAACCTTGACGATGTTGGTCTTCAATACAAATGAATGAATATTTTGTCCCAATGCCAAAGCCCCCAAATGAGCACAGACAACTATGACGCTCAAAAAGGTAGCTGTGTCCGGCTGAAACCCACCAATCATCATGTCACGAAACAGACCTAGTGCCTCCTCAACCCTGCCATACTGATTATAAGCACCAACCATGGAATTCCATGCAACCAAGCTTTTTTGAGGCATTTTGTTGAACAGCTTCCTTGCGTATCCCAAGCTACCACATTTTGTATACATATCTATAATGGCAGTTGCAAGTATCACGTTGAAATTCGAGTCTGATTCAAAGGGATCATATCCCAGTTGGCAGACACGACTGTGAACCCATTTTCCAGAATATATATCTTTACTATGAGAGCATGCAACTAATACATTAACCAAGGTTATTTCATTAGGCTCTACACCCCAAAACTCCATGTCTTTATACACCTCTATTGCCTTCCTTGGCCAACCGTTATTAACATACCCAGAAATCAAACTAGTCCAAGCCACCACATTCCACTTAGGAATAGCATCAAACACTTTCAATCCTGCTACCATATCTGCACAGGATACATACATATTTAGTAAACCACAGGACGCATACACATCAAATTCAAACCCAGTTTTCAAAATTCGACAATGAATGCATTTCCCGTGATGTGGATTCGTAACTACGGAACATGCTTTGAGCACAAAAGGGAACGTAAAATGGTCCGGTGAGTAACCTCTTCGCTGCATTTCTCTATACATATGCACAGCCTCATCTGGGTTGTTGCTGTTTGAGTAAGCTTTGATCATGGAGTTCCAAATGTATGAACTAGGCACTTCAATTTGGCTAAAAACTGACTCTGCATAATCGAGGTCTCCAGCTTTGGGATTCGCGCAAAAATCAATAAGCCTGCTCAGGGGTATCACATATTTAATCACTGATGTAGTGATCATCAGCCCATGTAGTTGTCTCAACTCAGTCATGGTTTTGCATTTGTCAAACAACGGCAGGATGGCGTTGTAGTGTTTCATCACGGGCTTCTTTGTTTCAACTCAGCCGCCACAAATGCCAACAGGATTCGCAGAAATGGGCGTGACCCATGTCAAATTGCTTGGAATTGGTCGAGAAAACCTGTAACATACGGCAACCATTGTTCGACTCCCTCTCTTCTAGGGTAACATGACCGAATTGTTGGCTTACGGCGGCACTGTTTGACTCCAAATCGAACACGTCGAACACCCTCTTCTCCCTCTGCAATTTCAAAACACAACAACCCACTTTCGCAGCACCGTAGCCTTTCCTTCCTCAAACCGAGACATCAGAGATTTTCCCAGCCAAGCCACCTCGCAGGAAGACACCCAGAAACAGCCGACCGGTCACTCCCTTCACCGTCGCACCTTTCCAGTAAGCTCAAGCCGAGATCCCTCTCCTTTCCCTTTTGCGGTTGTGTTTCTCTGTTAACGGTACCGAATTCCCTCTCTCACTTCAGTGTTCCACCATCACGCACAGAGGAGGCCCATTAGTCCCCACCGTAGCTCAGACAACCCAGATCCGTCGCGTCTTCTCTCTCGGTAAGTCTCTGTCGCACAATGATGCCCATCCAGTGATTTCCGTTTCCCCTCTCTGTCAACCTTACGCCTAACAAGTCTGGAATTATTCTCACTCTTCCTCCCTCGAAGCTCTCGCCGCCGTCGATATCGGCCAGCCACTAGCCCCGTCGCACCGCTTCCGCCGCCCTCTGGCCCTCTCTCGGTAAGGCTCTCTCTCTCTCTCTCTCTATTTCTCTCCTATCTTTCCCTGCAGCTGCCCCTCCCTCTTTCTCTTCATTCTCTCGGTACCGACCCCTCTGTAGAGGATTCACCTTTCAGTTTCATTTATCTGTTAATATATATCATTGAATTTTATTTTTTCTATTATATATATTAACTTTTACAATATATTATACATCAACTTATTTATTTTTTTCATATTATATAAATAATAATTTTTAGTCTTCATATGAAATCTTATACACACAAAATAAAAACATATAAGCAAATAAAATTAAAAATAAAATCAAAATATGAAAAAATTAGATAAATAATATTTTCAATATAATTTTTAAAAAAAATTAAAATAGATGTGTTTTAAACGATGAACATTGAACAATAAAAGAAATTTGTATTAAAATGTAAAAATAAAAATAAATAAGGAAATAAATAAAGTATAAATAATAATAATAATAACTTGTTTGAAGCATGAACAATACCCGCTACATGTAGTGGGTTACTGTAACAATTTGTATTTTATATATTTTTTTTATATAATCGGATGGAACTCATTTTATAAACAATTCTTTAAATAATTTATATTTTTTATATTATGCATAAGCCATTGAGAATGCTCTATCTCGGTCCCTTTTACTTTCTCGAATCTCCACTGTAGCTATATCTTTATCATACCACAATGTTAACAATTGTTTGATGTTAGCTGAGCTATACGTCTTTAAATTTTTCCATCAATGTAGCCTTTTATTTTAGAGAAATGATTGTTGCAGTTGTAAATGTGCAAGTGCTGCACAATTACTTTGAAAAAAGTGAATAAATACGAGATCCACGTGAAAAGAAAAATAATTTTTTAATAGTAGACTCTACTTTTTTTCAAAGCGACTGCACGGCACTTGTGCACTCCACAACTGTACGTAACATTACTCATGTAGCCGACATTCGTTGAGAAAACTAAGGAGCATATTCCCCGTAATTCACTAATACCATTTTTTTTTTTAGGAACTTGAAGGGATCATGATCGATATTCTGTTATATCCGAATTATTCATATTCTGAGTCAAAGATCTTGACAAATTGCATGGGATCCAATACAATATTGCAACTCATTTCTCTTAAACTTTCACATGTGATCAATTATATCTCAGCTACATTTTCTTCAAATATAATTAATTAATCTTAGTCTTTTCTGTTTTGAGGTCATCATCTAATCAACCTCCCTCAAATTATCACCAAATTCACAATCAGTTCCAAACTATCAATTTCATTAATTGCCCATCAAATTATCAAGATATTGTAATCTGCTCGCTCCATAAAACTCGATATAAATATCTTAGGCAAGCAAAATATATATATATATGTTTTTAAATATCATAGATGTGGCATTTTTCATCTGTCAATTGGGTAAAAACATTTGTGCAATTGCATGATCAGCTTTAATAACTAAAATATTTCTCTATCAACATGTTGGGCCAAAAAATTTAAAAAAAAAACCCTTAAATGAAAATTAAATAATTTATTTGTTTAAAAAACAAGCTAAAATAAAAAAGCACATGGTTTTTAAATATATATAATTCTAAAAGAGTAAAATACTTAATTAACCTAATATAACAAACATGAAACTAGCAAAAGGACTTAACGTATATTATAACTTTGATATATTACAACTTGAAATACATGTGGTGAGTCTGATATACAACAACCCAAAGGAAGAGAACATTGAAATACTAAAAACCTAACGTATTTCAAAGTTAGGCTTCATTGGACATAACATATATATCCCGAGCTCTCCTTGGTTTTTCAGCCTTGATCCAACAGGTTTTGCATGCAATTTAGAAGGGCAGCGCCTCCATATATTGGCAGGGCTTTTTTCAATTATTCGAAAGCTTTCTTTTCATTCCTTCTCCTTTTTAATGCGAGTTTACACCGATGGCGAAAGGTGGTTCAATGTCTCTCTACAGGTGGATGAGATTATGGACCATAATATTATCAAGGTGTTGGCTCTATTCTGTCCACACTTTTCACCTGTACCTAAAATGACATGAGATTGCAAAAGACAACAAACCTTCTTAATGACATACCCACTTCAACACAAATATTGCAACAATCTCTACAAGACTATGTGGCCATGTCCGAGTGAGCAACAACAAAGATAAAATCAGTGAAAACTTCAAACAAAGAATGGAATACAAGTTTGCCAACCTTGGACATGATAAGCCTACAGTGGGAAGGAAAAGTCTTGACAGAGAGAATTTAGTCTGTCAGTCAATATATGGTGGGAAGCCTAACCAATGTGTCGTTTTTCCAGCCAATGTTAGCATGGTTGCCGAAGCTATAGAAAGAAGAAACCAGGATTGGTAACCTCGACCCCCAGAAATACCTTCATCCTCTCTGTGTACATACATATATGGATTGTTGATTATGTCCTTGTAGTACATATATAAGATATTTACGTTGGAAAAAAACATACATGTGTTTTTTTTTATGGCAACAAGTCCCAATTGTTCATGCAGGATTGTTCGGACAAAATTTACAAGTGATCTGATCATACAAGTTGGAGATTCAACCTTTTTCTTGCACAAGGTGCACTCATTTACTCTGTTCTTGACAAAAGATGAAGAATCAATCTGTGTGTGTGACCTTATCAAGCTTACATGAGGCTCTTAGAACTCCATTTCATGTATTGACCCATTTAAATAGTTGTTTCAGCTGCAAAAAATTAATCATCAGGCTTGCAGAATTAGGTCTGAAAAGTGAAAAGCAAGCCTGTAAAGATGCTGACAGAATCATTGACATGTTAGTGCTTATATAAGTAAATCACGTTTCCCTATTATTGCCTATATTCTGTAAAATGGCATGTGAATAATTCATTCACCTCCCTTTTTTGCTTTGGAAACTGGATATAGAGCTAAATCTTAACTCTTTCGAGTTGTTTAACAAGACCAAGACTATAAATTTTTAACACCTAAACTAAACTGAGTATTTATGATCCCAATTAAATTGGGGTTGGCTGATGGATCCCCATCAACTATTCATACAAGAGAATTATACTAGATATTCAGTTACCCCAATATTTTGACCAATATTCATTATCTTTGATAATCTTTCAAGATATCAATTCAATTTTAGGCTATTTAAAACTTCATTTAAATAAAAATCTTTTTATAGCAGCTACCTATGGTCTCAAGAAGTATATATTTGAATAGACTGGTATTCCAGAGAAACAGCAATGGACAGAGAGACACAAGCCCCAAAATCCAACTAGATAATCTTCCAGGAGGAAGCAAAACTTTTGAATTACTAGTGAGATTTTGTTACGGATGGAAGGTTGATTTAACAGCAACCAACATTGCTCCATTATATTGTGCTGCACATTTCTTGGAAATGAGGGAGGACCTTGAACCAGGAAATCTCATGTCCGAAACTGAGGTTTTTCTAAGCTTTTTAATACTTACATCCTGGAAAGACACATTTCGGATTTTCAAAAGTTGTGAATCCTTTTCTGCTTGGGCAAAGGAGCTGGAAATTGTGAAAAGTGCTCAAAAGCCATCGCCTGGAAGGCCTGCTCAAATTCAAAAGCATTTAGCTTTGGTGAAGATGATGCAGAGTGCTTGAATATTCTAGCTAATGATGAGAACTCAAAACTTGAAGACAGACTTGATAATTGGTGGTTTGAAGATGTTTCATGCCTTCGAATAGATCATTTTATAGAAGTGATTCATGCCATCAAAAGTAAAGGGATGAAGTCAGAGCTTGTAGGATCATGTATAGCTCATTGGACTACAAAACGGCTTTCAAGGATCACTTTTGGACTGGACCAATTGACTCCCAAACATATGAATAAACAGTTACAAAGGGTTACAACTGAATGCTTGATTAAGCTGCTTCCTGTGGAGGAAAACTCAGTTTCTTGCAATTTTCTACTACACCTACTCAATGTAGCTCTAATGGCAAAAATCAATTCTGGATTGTTGAATATGCTAGAAAGAAGAATAGGCTTCATGTTGGAGTAATGTCGTGTTCCGGATCTCCTGGTTAAGAACTTTGGAGACAATGACAGTGTTTACGATGTGGGCATTATCATCAGGGTGGTAGAGTCCTATGTGTCTTCTGTTTCAAGCAATCCCACACCAAAAATATTTGCTGTCGGAAGGCTGGTGGATGGTTATCTTACACTGGTCGCAAGGGATGAGACCCTCAGTGCAAAAAGTTTCCAGTCACTAGTAGAAGCATTGCCAAAAGATGCTCGGTATTGTGATGACAATCTTTACGGAGCCATTAACATGTATCTCAAGGTACGAAAACCCAGAACTTTGTAAAATAGGAATGTCATTTTGATTGTATAATATAAAGCTCAGTGGCTACCATTCTCCTCTGGCAAAGTTCAAAGGTTAACCCTGCAAAACTGGTGATTTTTTCTACTGATATTGCAATTTATTGATGGACCTTGAGGACATGCAACCTCACATCTGAATCAGTCACTGAGAACTTGGTTTAACTTGCATCTGAATATTTCTTTTGGAACAATTGTGCAGATACACCCTAGCTTAACAGAAGAGGAAAGATTAATGACTAGGTCAATGATAGCTTCTGGATCAAATTATGGAAGAACGAAGACGCAGGCAATTATTAGAGTGTCTAATGGTTTAGAGAATGGCTGGATGAATCGTAAGGAAGAGATTAAGATAATGAAGAAAGAGGTTGAAAAAATGAAGGTGCAACTCAATGAACTACATATGTGTAAACTAAAGCTACAAAGACAAGTGAAGATATGCATCCATTAGAAGGAAAATCTCAGCTTTGTACGAAAAAGACATTTTGTTGGATCTTTGGTCTTGCCTTAGTTGTTTGGAATTCAAAAACTATATTGCCACTTTGAGTATGAAGTAGAGTATATCTGCCTTTAACCTTGTTACCTAATCTATCATTTAGGATATTGCATATTGGTTATCATTTTGGAGACTTATTCCTATATTCACAACTAGCCAATTAAGGTTGTACCTTTAAACTTCCTTCGTATGGAGACTGTTAGCCATATGAGACAACCTTATTTCCTGTGGGCGATGAGCAGAAGCATTTTATAGAAGTAATGAAAATCTTGGTTAATTTTCCTATCAATACTCTTGTTCCTTTTAGTTTATTGGAAGATTTTTGAAGAATAGATAGTCAATATTTTTATAGCTACATCTAATGAATGAAGTAGAGATGTATGTTTAAGCAATATTATGATAGTAGTACAGCTGCGTACTCCAAAGATGGTTTTCAAATCCACTAGGTTCAAGACGCCAGCTGATGATTTAAGACCTACCGAGCAAAATATTAAATTGATTTTTTTTAAGAAGAGAATAATATCCTGTAATTTATTCAAGTGTCTTCATTTATGATGGAAGAATACCGAAATATAAAATTGATATTAGAGTAGAATGCAACACCCTAATTTTATGAGCTAGTATTACTTTGTTTTTCTCAGTATTGACGGATGATTAAATCTCAATGAATGATTTTATCTACATATTTGAAAAGTTAAAACTGTGGGTTTTAAAGTCTTAATTAATAACTGCCATATTAATTAAAGGTACAAGACAAATCATTTTCTTTTTAATTTCTCCAAGAAAATAAGTGTCTATTTATATCCATGCTCCATGCCTAGACTTCGCCTTTAAAGCATTTATGAATATAGAGAAGGCGCTTAATTTAAATGCAACTGAATGAATATTTGCATTTATTATTGTTTTCATGTACCACATGATTGTTTTTATTTTTAATTAGGATATTATTCTGTGAAGTTTCAATTAATTGCAATGATGTCAATAGTATTGGTAATAGCCAATGTGATTGCTGGACAAGAGCAAACTGAGGAAATGCACTTAATGGTATGACTGGCAAAACAGAAAAGGAGACTCTTTAGGAGGTAAAACCCTTAACATTAATGATCTAATAAGGAAACCATGTATAGGATCATTAGCACGAATCATTGCCAACTATAAAGCAACTATCAAGTTTTGGTCTATTCCTTGCATATCCTTTCTTTCTGTTGCTTTACCTTTGGTCCATTTCACAGACAGAGAAAATGGCCAGAGATGGAAGTATCACAAGAGAAACTTGTAACTCATGGCCATTTAGGATTAGACTTACAACTGATCATTTGCGTTGGGATAGCCTTAAGATTTTGCCTTCTAAGGAGTTTGAAGAACACATTTTAGGTAACATGAATGAGGCTAGCCATAATGCTTTGGAAGCATGGATTCCTGTTGAACTGTCGATTCATGATGCCGATACTCGTGAAACTTATTCTGTAAAGTTGGCAAAGAAGGAGGCCTTTTGGTTCAAACCAACACCATTTCTTGATGAGAAGCAGAGAAAGAAAAAACCCTTTTATCCTTATTCAATAATGATGGATCAACCTTGTTATGATTGGGAAGACGCCAAGAAAGAATTTGCTTATTCGATTGAGCCCTTTCGACATATTGTAAAGAAAAGGAATCTCAACTATAACCAAGAAATTGGATTGCGATGGTCAGGGAGTGAAGCTGTTAAGAAGTTAGAATTCTCAATTTTATATGTACCAAGGTTGGACTTGCACAACTTAAGAATTTGAGAGGTAAGTGGAGCAAACCACAAACAGAAGATATATTTTAGCTTCATAGAATTTGTGTGCTTTTGACCTCATATACACTCTTATGTATGCATTGCAATTATACTGTAATGCAGAGCATTCTTAACCTCTCTAATTTTTCTGATTATTTGATATTTTATCAGTTTTGGATTCTACATTGTGCAGGTTGATGCAGGTAAAGCAAAGAAGAGAAATATATTCAATTAGATAAAGCTTTGTTGCATTGTTTCTAAAAGGGAAGAACAATAGCATGGATTCTTCATCCTTAGAATAGATATCATATTGAGAAGTTTTTATTGAAATTGAACTTTCTTTTCCATGTCTGCTGATGTTATCGTTCTTTTGAATTTTGTATGGTGTGTACTCATCACTAGAAACAAAGCTATATTCTCATGAGAACTCTCTCTCTCTCTCTCTCTCTCTCTCTCTCTCCCCATCATGTCAACTTATATGCTCCATCAATCCTATATACATTCACATACTAATATTGGGTGAAACGGGAAAATATTTTTGAATGCTTTGTTTTGGTCAAGATATCCAAAACAGCATGCGTACTTGTATCTGTTATAACTAGTATCGCTACAAGTTTAGCTAACTCAACAGAAAAGATAAACATATCACTTATATCATCTGTAGTCTTAACTCTAAGTAGCCTTCAAATCATCATGATCTTCAGTGATAATCCACAAGTGTAACTGCTTATTCTTCTGCATTATCTGCTTATTCTGCATCATCTGGTGTATCCGTGACTTTTTTCATTATTCTGCTCTTACATGAACAAAAAATATATAAGCATGTTCCCCACATTAGAGATGAACATCAACTTTTCATTATTGCAAGCAATGAACGATCGTTTGTTGTCTGAAATCATTGCATTAGGGTGAAAGATCTGACAACTTGATCATAAAGTTTTGGGACATCTCAGGGTTTATTGAGAATTAATGCAGCAGTTTTTTTTATCAACAACACTAGGAGATCTCATGACTACCAATAGGATTAAATGTCTGAGAAAGGTATGATTTGGATTTCGGTTTTCTTCACCCTGATCAATTTAATTGAAGAAGTCACTCTGTCATTTCCATGTTTAACTTAATTCGTCCATCTACACCTATTTACTCAAAAGCCATAACACTACCAAAGAAACTGTCCCCTTATCACTTTGCAGGCTCAAATTGACAGTTTTTGACTTACCTCAAATTAGGTAGTAATGTTATGTTTATGGATACCATCGATCTATCTGACTGACTTTAATTGGGATAGACCTAATATATTATATTTTTTCCTTAGAAAACTGCCAACATATATGCTAAATATAATCAAGTTTTGTGTCTTTTCACTCAAAATAATCCTAAACATAATCTTCATTCATTAAAACATCTTAACTCCATTTCTGTAACCAAAATATATCAATATAGCTTTCGCACAAATCTATTTTCAAATATATTTTTAGTGGGCCTACTGGTTTTCAAATCTCAATTCTTAGGGATTTATTCAAGTGATAAGGGCTTTGATTTTTGGGTCTAACTTTTGGGATATTTTGATGGTGATGATGTGCCTCACGAGCCATGTGATAAATTAGTTTTGATTGTCAAAGTGATCTCAATTTATCTCAAATCAATCAATTATTGATGAAATTTACTATTTTTCAATTTCTTATAAAAAAAAAAAGTTAAACATATCTCAATTTACTTTATAAATTCAAATATATATATAAACCTATTTATATTTAAATATATTGTAGCGGTGTTCAAATTTACACATCCTACATGCAATCCGATTTTGTTGTTGTTTTTTTTAATGCACAACGCACCGTTTTGCACGGTATCATGTTTTCAATTCCTTTCTTTGTCGATTTGAATTTCACCCCCGAGCCCCCACGTCGAAACTCCTCCCCGCCCGCTCTCCTCTCCTCCTCGCCCGCGTCGAAACGCCTCTGCCCACCGCCACCGGCGACGCCGTCTCTCTTTCAAGCGACACCAAGCCCGTCTGCACAGCGCCGCCACTCCCCGCGTCGCCCAGCTCTCCTCCCTCCCCGTCGCACTCATCGTCCCAGGTGCGTGTGTGCGTGCGTGTCTCTTTCAGCCACTGATTTTCTTTGCTTCATCTCACGGTTGCTAACTCTCTCATCTTCCCTGCTTCAGATTCCTTATCAACGATCCCTAGAGTCCCTGCTTCAGAATCGACATCAACGGGCCTGTTCTCGGCAGCCAGGTGAGTGGTTTCTTGCCCTAGACTGTTATGATTCTCTTAAATTGAAGATTGTAGTAAGGGAATGGAAGGGATATAGAATCTGTTGGTTTGAATGTTGTTTGAATGTAGTAAGGGAATGCTGTTAGAATCTGTCCCTCTGCTACGGTAATAAGATCTAGAAAAAAGGTAAGCGTAGCAAGTGTTCGAAGAAAAGCTCAAATGAGCCATAATTGTCTGAAAGTTTTAGGGTAAACAAGAATTTGGGAACTCTAACCTGTGTATACGTAGGACTCTTATTATTTTTTGTGTTACTAAATTATATCTTTAAATATCAACTGATAAAGGGGGAAAAAAAAAGAATCTTAGACCAGGAATACCGTATACATTTCACCTATTTAGCGGCTTCTGCAGTATTATTCTAATTTCACATTGACCTCAAGCTCAGCCCAAAATGAATAGAAAACTTGCTTGGCAGGTGCAAGGTGTACATAGTCTTACTTTGGGTTGGAGAGGATTTGAGACAGAAATGGTTGCTGCTAGTGGGTAATGAAATCAAGGGAACTTTGCATTTTGACACACCAAAATGTAGAATTCTTCTATTTAGTATTTGTTAAGCCAATTATTTGTTAACTGTACTAGTATATCTCCTTAAGGATCCATTTTCATTTACTGGCCTTCTTTCTTGACCCAAAGAAAGAATCTCTTGCATCCTTTCAGGCCAGTCTGAATTCAATCTACGAGCAAAATCTTCCACCTCCCTGGGTCAGAAAAGATATATAGATGGACAACAAGAACAAATAAAATAAATGTACACATATAATCACGACAAAAGATGCAATTATTTTTCTAACTGGCTATTATTTGAACAAGTTCCTTTCCACAAAATGAAATGAAAATGGCTGAGGGAAAATGAATCCTCTGATGGGGCATGGGTCCTGAAGCATGCTTCTATTCCACATATATGGATATGGGGATTGCAAAAATGAGAGCGACTCCGTGTATCAACTTCTCCCCCACAAAAAGCACGTCAAATTCATCCATTTCCAGTCTCAGGAAAAATTCAGATAGATAAGGCAGGAGATGAGGCGAAAATCCTATTTCAAATTCTACCATCACATAAAAAAGTCCAAGACAGATAACAGGCAATACTTCTAACAGAACAAACTCCTGTTATCCTCAGCAAATTCTCTTAGATGACATTATTTTCTAACAGAACTAAGTCTAAAGATCGGCAACTGGTTTTTCTGCCTCTTACTTTTTGTGCACAATCTGTTTTATTTTTTACCCTGCTTTTGAACGATGGAGATTAAGTTATCAAAGTAATGTAATGGATTCATTGAAGTGAGGATGAGAAGATATTAAGTTGTGTTGTTATCATCCTTTCTTTGTGTGCATATATTAATTTTCTAACTGTTTGTGTAAGATCATATCTATGTTTCCAAATTTTGTGTGGTGCATGTGTGGATGTTAGTGTGTAGAACTAACTAGTAAAGCAAATTATCTAGGTACATTGTTTACATTGAATTTTTTATATATGCATCTCCTAATTAATTCAAACAGGTGTGTTAATTTGTTTTTATTCTAGACTGTTTGTGTGATTTCATATATTCTGATTTTTTAGAAGTTTGGTGCATATATGCATATATTTAGATTTCATTTTCTTTTTGCATATTTAGTTTTCACACAAATCTATTTTCAAATATATTTTCAGTGGGCCTACTGGTTTTCAAATCTCAATTCTTAGGGAGTTATTCAAGTGACAAGGGCTTTGATTTTTGGGCCTACTGGTTACTGAAAGTTCGTAGCTTTGAGACAAAAAGCAAAATGAACCAGGAGGACGACAAGGGCAGCTCTTGCTCCACAGGGGATTTGAACCTATGCCCCATCTGCCTCGGACCCATCGTTCAAGATTCCTACCTTGATAAATGTTTCCGTATGTTTCTTATCTATTTTCTCCTCTGTTTGGTTGCCGAGATAGTGAAGGAAATAAAAATCTAGGAGGGTTCTTTTTAGACAATCAATATTGTTGGATTTTGAAACTTATCTATTACCTTAATTGTGGTTTCCAAATGATGAAAAATTGACATCTATTTGAGATTTCAATTTTTTTTCTTCTTAGTTTTTTCGTTTTTTTTGGCAATTAAATGGGCATCACTGTAATAAGTTAAAGACTGTTGTTTGTTCAATCCCATGAGTTGGGTTTTTGCAAGACCTCTAAAACCCTTTTCACCTTTCTGTGCTTCTAATTGTTTGATAAAAAATTGGTCTTTTTTTTTTTTTGGATAAGTAAAAATATTGTATATATTAAAAGGAGAAACCAAGTATACTGAATATATACAAGAAAACACCTTACCCAAAATGACCCAACAAGCCCCTAATGACCCAAAAAGCCCATAAGAAAACAACCCAAAATACATCAAACCCGACCCCAACCCCTTGTTTCCCGTAGAACTAAAACTCTACCCGAACACCAACCCCAACACCTTGATTCCCGTCTTCACAATGCCCTCCCTTGATTCCCCTCTTCACAATGCCCTTCCTTTAGACTTCCCCCTTGTATTTGATGTGAATTAATTTACGTCTTGTTTAAATTATTGAAATTTAATTATTTGTTTAAGTTTCATTTTTCCCAGCATGAAATAATTGCCTAAAATAATCTGATCAGGTAATGTTGTGAGTCATGGTATGTAAAACAATACTAAGATGGTATACTCATTCTCAAGAGCATTGTGGTACAATAAAATGCAATTCCACCGTCTTTGTAGCATGTGAGTTTTATGGTCTACATAGTTTCGAAGCTGAGTAATTGAAAAGAAACTAATTACTTATTAAAAAAAATTGAGAGGAAATTAATCACCAACTGACCGCCGAAATGTCTGCAAAGGTCTTGGAGACGAGAGATGAACTGATTGCCAGATTTTTGTGGTCATATGCATGCATGCTTGTATTTGAATGTGGCACTGATGGGAGTGGAGTTGACTAGAGAAACTAAAGCACTTGGTAACCTAGGTTAGGTTGGTTGGGTACATCCTTGCAGAATCATCACTGTTTACTACAATTACCAGAGTTTATATTAGAAGTCAAGAATTGTTAGAATATTATTTTTTAATATTATTATTGTTTTGGAATTTAAAAAAGTTGATTTATTTATTATATTTTGTGTGGAAATTTAGAAAAGTTGTAATAATGAGATGTGATGAGACGAGATGAAACACTTCTTGTATCCAAATGGGGCCTAGTCTTTTATTAATCTTGGTGATTTTATTCATATGTTACAGATAAGTTTTGTTACACTTGCATTGTACAATGGACTAAAGTAGTTGCTGGCAAGCTCTCTCGCCTGCTTCCCTCTGTAAAATGTCCTCTCTGCAAGGTTCATTTTGCTCTATTGTTTTCTCAGACTACTGCACCCCGGTTGGGTTTCTTTTTTCTTTCTATACCAGTTTGCTTTCTATTTTTTGGTTTTGGCTTCCACCGGTTAAGAGTTTCATTCACAGATAGCAATATGCAATCTAATGTCACAAATTGTTATAGTCATGCTTTTGTCTGTCTGGAAAAACAGATTGGTTCAGAATCGGTGACAAGATTATTATCACAAATTGACACTATAATTTTGTTTAATTTGTAGACAGAAAATTTTTCTATAATACATGGATATGATGGAAATTCTTTTCAACAACACCATATCAATCAGGATTTTGAACATAGGTATCATACTGTCAATTTCTTCTTTCTTTTTTTTATTTTTTATTTTTATTTTTATTTTGCCTTTATGATATTTTTTGTTGGTGCCTTCTTCTATGCTATTAGATTCCTTTGTTTATGTTACTTCATGGAATGGTGCTGCAGTTTTGTATTAACAAGAGGACACAAGTATAGATTACAATGCTATTACTCTGAACCAGGTCTTATTTGGTTTCTTCTTATTGCTATCTGTTTGTTATTCTATTTCCTGATAAAGCCATTGTTTCCCAATATTCACTTTTTAAATCTACTGCATGTTCAATCAGGTGTTGTAAGTGACATATTCAATGCATCACGGTATTGGAAGTCTCGTAAGTACCTTCAGCCAAACCGCTGGCTCCAAAGTTGGTTGAGAAGGGAAATTCAAGCTCTGATGCAGGTCGTGTATAAACCAGCTTATTGTTTCCTTAATGTACATAGAAAATGTTTCAGTGTCCCTAGAATCTTCATGATTGAGTTCTACATATCAATTAACATGGACCCTCATTTAGAAAGTGGGCAGTATAATGAAAACTGTTAGAATCAAGTGTGATGTAGAAAAAACACTATAGGCATTTAGGTGTTTTATTTTCTCATTCAAATTCCTTGGCTGATTGCTCCAATATAGGACATATTTTTCAGTATATATTAAGGTCCTTGTTTGAATGCTTATCGGTTGTGTGAATATGTTCTCATCGAATCATCAGCTATAAATTTCTATAACTGCGAGTTCATCTTACAAAGTTGTAACCATGTTTACGTTTCTGCTTTCTAATGCAACTACATAATTTTGACTCGTTGATTAACGGTTACCTTTGGCAACTTCATTTGTAGGAGGAAGATGTTGACATTATTGTGCACCACATACTTGGTGTAATTGACTCATTCGTATCACGGTAATATTTTACTACTATCTACATCTTAAACAGATTGAATGAGTTGATAATGGAAAGCAATCATCTAATGTTCACAATTTATTTTTCCTAGTTCTTTTGCTACTTTGGATGGGATACAACAAAAGGTTTACCATGAAAGAATGGTTATATTGGATGTTAATGACCCATAGTTAACACTCGAGTGTCGCACTTTTCAGGAACGAGCCAAAAAGTCATGTAAAGATTCCTGAAACAAAAGGAGAAGAGTTCAAGGCTTTAGTCTCTGACGCTGCAAGGCCCTTTCTAGGAACAAGAACAGATCGATTTGTAAACGAGGTGGAACTATTTCTTGCTTCAGGTTTGAACATTGAAGGCTATGATGCAGTGTACATGCAGAGATTAGATTGGAGTTTTCCTGGAGTCACCAGTGAGGCTTCTGAAGGAGCACTTAGTGGACAGACGACTGTAATTCCATACCTATATATCTTTGATGCAGACTCTGATGGACCTGATTAAATAAAGTTCTTACAATTTGTTATTTTATTTTTTTCATTCATTAATGTCTTGTTTTGTTTCCAAAATTGGAGACAAGTAAAGAGCCCTCGAAAGATTTTAGGAGCCTCACTTGCGGAAAATTATTTGCTGAGGGCCTGATTAGTTGGGATGCTGTTTTCATACACCCGATGTCAATAAAAAAATATATTTTAGGAGCCTGAACCTGCATATTTTCCAGTGCAAATTAGACTGAATTCAATGGATGATTGAAGTGACACAACATCCCCATCTTGTTTGCAATTTCGGGTTAGCTCATTAAGCCAGCTTCTTAGTGGATGGTACAACATTGAAGTGCATAATCATGCTTTTAAAATTGTAAATTACATGATATTTGTGGACTTTTTTTAAATTACTTTAGCCTTAAATTACACCATTTGTGGACATTTAACTTAAAATTGATAAGGTTGTAATACAAAATCTATGCTCTTTTATTTTTTAGAAATGATAGTTGCAGTTGTGAGTGCGCAAGCCGTGTAATCATTTTTAAAAAAATGAATAAATATGGAATCCACATAAAAAGAAATTAGTTTTTTAATTGTAGACATTACTCTTTTTCAAAACGACTATGTGACGCTTACCCACTCTAAGATTGTATGCAGCATTACTCATAATTTTTGGTGTGGGCCCCATTATCATGGACGGAGCATTACAAGCTGTGGATGCGGTTGGTCCGAAACACCGTCCATACATTTCCATCTTTGCCCTTGGCCTATAATCTTCGAAGAGGAGAAAACCTATGGCTAAAGTGTCTGAAATTTGAGTAAGTAAAGCGTAATACGGTAATGATACGACAACGTTTTATTTGGTAATGAAGTGGTAAAAGTTGGCCTTGGTTGCACCACTTTAATCTGTTTAAAACATATGGCATAACATCCGTCAGGGAGCTTAGTAACGGACATGGCAAGAGACTTAGATTATAGAGCTTTCATGGAGAAGTTCCTGCTCCAACCAAGCTATTCACCTCATGAGCTTCCCTTGAATTCTCTCGCCTTTGCCGTTAAAGACACGTGAGATTGCCTGGCCGTAGCAGAATTGTTAAGCTAATGGTTTTCGGGGTCCCACTAATTTTAATATATATATATAATGGAATATTGTGATAGCTTGGGAGTACAATGTCATGCATCCATATTCCTAAACTACCTATAAAATAAATAAAACGTATCAAGTCTATCTAACATGATATATTTAACATTCTAAAGCATTTGTGGTCTTTTGAGAATTTATTCATTGCAAACAATATAATTAATGAGATATTGGCTGTCAAAGTTTTATGCTTTATTACCGCTCAATTTACAACTTGGGCACGCCAAGTATCATCAACAATATGTGCACAATATAATATTCTTTCAATATTCCTAATCGTACAAACAGTTCCATTCTTTTCTTTTTTGAGGTTAAAGTGTGAGAAATTTCTTTGATAAAATTCATCACTAATCGTACATACTTGGGCACGCCAAGTATCATCAACAATATGCTCATCATGACCAAGGACAACTATATCCTATTATGGATAAAAAAGATCAAGTATCGCAACCATCCTTGATACTTGTCCAAACTTCGAAGTAATTGATTCCTCCTCCATCCGACCATTCTTTGCAAAAGTCATAGGTGGAAAATGTAGATGTGACATTCTTCATCTGTTAATTGGGTAGAGACATTTGTGTAAATGCATAATCAACTTTAAATTAAAACTAAAAAAAATGCTCTATCAACATGCTGGGCTAGAAAACTTTTTAAAACAAACATATATAGTAATAAATAAACCTGAAAACCAGAAAAGGAGAGAGAGAGAGAAAGAAGAGAGGAGATGAGAACATCAAAGTATGATGCGGGTGGGTCTGGGCAAAATCAATTGACTATCAAAATCAATTAAATAGGATGGTCCTCCCTTGAGAATTACATTTTGACTATCAAAATCAATTAAATAGGATACAAGACAAAATCTAAACTGTCAAATATTGATAGACTTTATAAATTATTACTATATAATAACTTTGATGTATTAAAAGTCAGGAATATTTGGAAAATTTTAATAATTATTGTTTTAGGTATCTAGCATTTTTCCTTTGAGAATTTAATTATTTGTAGCGAGAGGCCGGTAATGTCTAGATGTTGGCTACCAATTAACGTTTTATATTTTAAAGCCGAGTAATGTTAGAGAGAAGTCACTATAATTGTGCATACTTTGCACTCACTATGTGGCTTCTTCTCCTCCTCTCATTTTTCCTCTCATAATTTCAAAGTTAAGAGATGGACGGTCTGGATGAAACCACACATTGTGTGCAAAAGTGGCTGCTACAAACAGTGACTTCTCTCAAGAATTTTTCTTTAAGACCTCCACATTACAATTTGTGCACACAAATTATCATCAACACATGATGCATATCACATACCATACTATTCATGTAATCATTATTTTCTTCCACGAGATGAAAGAGTGAAAAAAAAGCTGCAAGAATGGTTTGGGAAATGCGATGAGTTTAGAGTTACGTGAATAGTAATAAAATTGTTTGTAAATAATAATAAAATAGTTTATATTAAGATGTTTTATTGGATTTTGAGAAAAGAGAAAAAAATTGAATAAAAATATTATAAATTTAAAATATTGTTAGAATATAATTTTTATATTTTGTTTGGAAGTTTGGAAAAATACTTGTTATGATTAAGTAATAATTAGATGAAAAGGTTAAAAATTAAAAATTAAAAAATATTTGTATTTCTGTGATATTTAGAAAAAAACTTATATAAAAAAATTTGAGATGAGATGTTGCCAATCATACAGTTCGATTATTTTCTTCCATGAGAAAAAAGGGCGAAAAAAGCTTTACTCCAAGAATCTAATTTTAGTGCTTTAGTTAATCCCATCGAAAGGAAAGAATTAAAAGACGACAGATCTAAGACATATAATTCGAATAGTACTTTACGTGGCCAATAAGACAAGTAACAAATGATACTTGGCGGACCCCATTATTATTATTATTATATTATATTATATATACATAGTAGAGTTGAATGCTCTCTATATATATCATCATCATTCAGAACCTTTATTTTACAAATCATATTGATGAAAGCCAATTAAAGTGGGGCTGAACTGGGAAGCTTTCATTAATTTGTTGCTGTGAGTATTGATGGTTAATATTACATGCTTTGTATTTCTATACATATGCCTTTTTCCAAATAATCTTTGGTAATTAAATTAATTTTATATGCCAGGAAAGCTGACAGCAAGACCTACAGAATACGACTACTAGAGAACAAGCTAGCCATCCATCATTAATCAGAGGTTCAAACCACATCCCTCCAATCTAAAAAGCTGATCCCATTTTTCAGGTATGAATAATTTGAAAAGAATAATACATGGGAATACCAACATCGTGCACGTATGTATATATAGGTTTGCAGTCATGACTAATTTAAAGAAATTCTCTCTACCTCGTTTACATATTTATTATTTGTTGTGTGTAATATATATAGATCAAAGACCAATGGAGATTCAACATTTCAGCCACCATCATCCCTTGACCGCGTTACTCCTCAACAAAGTGCATCGTTACGGATGTGCAATATGCTGGCAACTAGCAACCGATTCTGATGATGGTTACGGATGCAAAGAGTGCGGTTTCTACATACATAAATCATGTGCTGAATTTCCCCGTGAGTTGCAGCACCCCTCACATCCACCATACAAGCTGCAATTCACGACCATCCATTGACCCTTGTGCCAAAATTACTGATCTCCCTCTCTTGCAATGCTTGTGGGAACGAAATTAAGGGTGGGTTTTACTTTTGTGCCACTTGTTCATTTGTGGCCCACCTAGATTGTGCCCTTTTACCATCAATCGTCAAAGCAATAAGGCACAAGCACCCTCTCAATCTCATCTACCCTCTTCCAGCCGACCAATCCAAACGTAGAGTAGTGTGCCAACTATGTGTTAAGACGGTGGACACGAACTACTGGGTTTATTGTTGCTCAAGTCAAGATTTTGTTGCTCACCTTCATTGTGCTACAAGGGAAAATGAAAGAGACGAAACCTTTGTGCCGAACTCTAAAGAAGATCGTTGTGATAAATCTCTTGAGTTATTTCCATATATTGTCAAAAAGACCAAACCAGAAGGAGACGGAACTGAAATACATACAGAAATCAAGCATTTCAGTCATGAGCATGACTTAAACTCACAGATGGGCTTGGGATTGACCAAAAGTGCAACGGGTGCATGTGGTCTATCTTTCCTCCATTTTACGCATGTGCTCAATGTGAATTCTTTCTTCACAAATCTTGTGTTGAATCACGAAGAGAATTGCGAAACTCACTTCATCAACACCCCCTCAAGCTCCTCTTGAGAGAACAAAAGCCTTTTGAGTGTGATGCTTGTAGGCTTCTGTGTAACGGCTTCGATTATCGTTGTGACGAATGCAACTTTAACCTTGATGTCCAATGCAGTTTAATCCCTGATATCCTTACACATCCTAGTCACGAATATGACCACCAACTAATTCTTGCTAGCTCATCAAAATATTCTTGTGGATCATTTGGAAGATTTAGTTGTGTTGATTGTGAATTTGCTCTGGACTTCAAGTGTTTGACACAACCGCATACGATGAACTACGAGAAACATGATCATCCATTCACACTTTATTATACTTCAAAAGATGATTCTAGTGAATATTATTGTGATATTTGTGAAGAAAAGCGAGATCCCAAATGTTGGTTCTATTATTGTGCTAATTGCAGTTATCCTGCTCATCCTAAATGCAATCTCGGGAAATACCCATAGATCAAGTTTGGAAAAACTTTCAAACATGATATTCACCCGCATCCTCTTACTTTGCTTGAGAAGACAGCTTCTAGTCAACGCTCACAATGCTCGAAATGTGGTTATTTTATTTATGAAGATTTAATTTATGAATGTGCCAAAGTGTAATTTTCATGTTCATATAAGGTGCTTAGAAGGAAATTGAGAGAGACAATATGGTTGGTATTTACATGTAATAGGAATTACATGGGGAATTGTTGTAAAGATCACTTCATGTGTATCCACTTATTACTTTCTTGTTGAAAAGAAATTAAACTTGATTTTTAATATATAGTTACTTGTATTGTTTAATAAATATTTAGTGGCAGGATGTTAAAAGAAGAAAGAAGTGTAGGCGTAGGTGGTTGAATTAAATTTAATTATATATTTGTGATGATGAGTGAAGAGGCAATTATTACATGCAACAGGATCGATGATCAGGACATATATAGTACTCTTGTAAGTCAATAATGCTATATATGTTCCTAATTAATTAATTAATTTTATATATACAAATAATTTGTATATATATAGCCATTAATTCATATTGGTAAGTAGGTAGGTACTATTAATTTCATGGGTTACTACAAAATACATAGCAGCATGCATATATGCTAGCAATCCCTTTTTATAGATATGTAAGAGAAATGATATATAGATGTTTATGCAAAAACATGCATTAAGCCTGAAGTTGGTGATATTTGATTTCTTATATAATCATAAGATTGAGATCTAACAAATTTGTTCAAGTAAATTGGTAGGCAATTTCGAGAATTCATAGGGGTATATTGGGAATTTCAATTGGCATCAGAGCGTGGTTCACTCATCTGAGTGTGATATGTGCCCTTGTAGATCATGTCAACGTCATTATATGCTCCACCACACTTTGATGGAGAAAATTATGCTTATTGGAAAGTTCTAATGAGAGCTTTCATCAAGTTTTTGGGTGAACGTATGTGGTACTCCGTTGAACAAGAATGGACTAAACCTGCAACAAGTATTGATGTTTGGACAAAATATGAGATCAGCAACAGTAATTGGAATAGCAAAGGATTGAATGCTATATTCATGGTTGTATCCCCAGAAGAATTTAAGAAAATCTCCATGTGTGAGATTGCTAAAGAAGCATGGGACATCTTGGAGGTTACACACGAAGAAACAAAAATTGTAAAAAACTCAAAATTACAATTGCTTCAAAATTTGAAGAGATTAAGATGCTGGAAGATGAAAGTTTTAATGATTTTTATGCTAAACTTAACGATACTGTTAATTCCGGGTTTAATCTCGGTGAGAAGGTGGAGGATTCAAGGATCGTGAGAAAGATTTTGAGGTCTCTACTTGAAAGATTTCAGCCTAAAGTTATTGTCATTGAGGAAAGTAAGGATTTGGATACAATAAGGGTTGAAGAGCTAGTCGGTTCCTTACAAACGTATGAATCCTCACTTCCTTAAACAAGAAAAGGTAAGTCCATTGTTTTAAAAACAAAGTACATAATGGTACACCTGCTCTACTTCCACTGTTTTCGCGTGGGTCCCAGCCAGCTGATCAAGTGTATAAGGAGGAAGTCCCTCAGCTATTC
This sequence comes from Pterocarya stenoptera, assembly GCA_003123785.1. Taxonomy (NCBI): domain Eukaryota; kingdom Viridiplantae; phylum Streptophyta; class Magnoliopsida; order Fagales; family Juglandaceae; genus Pterocarya; species Pterocarya stenoptera. The sequence continues at coordinate 196,765 of QEOT01124260.1, read as the reverse complement.
TTTGCAATAATGACTTTCGGTGCCTCTCCCCCTTGAGTTCAGGCCCAAAGTAGGTACCCATGATGAAGTACAAGAGGAATAGCTTGGTATACACCATTTCCTTGGTTGTCAAGACAACTGATAAATGTGCATACCGGACAGAATCAATGTTTCTCCAAAATAAAAATCTTATGAAGGAATATTCGAATGAATATTAACTTCTTTTCCTAGGACCAATGATTCATGTAAACCATTATTGATGGTCAACCAGAATAACAGTGAATTTCATTGCAAAAGAATTTATTTTTATTTTTATTTTATTTTTATAGCAATTAACATTTACACCACTTTGCAACTCCATAAGTTGTGCAATAAGATTTGCCAAACAAGATCAGCCATGGGAATTTGGAGCCTCTCTGACAGTATTTAATGCATGTTTCTAAACAGAAACCGTATAAATATAAAAAAGGAATTGTCTAGCTAAATATGCAAGATGTACATGGAATGGCCGAAAAGCAACTAAACCAAACCTTGATCTCAACTTTTAATATTGGGAATGGATTGAGGAACATCCTGTTGTTTATTTATATTTTATTGGATTTACGAACCAATCCACTTGGAATCAGACGTCATATAAATGTTCAGCCCTGAGACCAAAACTTGGCCAAAACTTAGAAAACACAGCTGTAATTATAAACACACATATCTGATAAATTACTGGATAATTGGTCAACAAAAAGTACGTTTGAAAATGATGGTAACTACACCAAGATTTTATCTGCTTCAAAGCTTGAAAAATGCCACGATCTTATAATTTAGCAGAATATTAAAGGGAAAGCAAAAATGTCATCCCATGCGCGATTAATGGGGAAAGTTCAATGATTGACATATTTTAGAAGTGAAATCCACGCCATAGTTTGAGGTTGATTTTTTTTTGGGTGATATCTACTTCATTGAAGGAAACGTCATTGTGATCACTTTATGACATAGAAATCAATTCATTCGTCAAAATCTCGACTTGCACTAATAATAGCCACGCTCAGCGAAATTAGCAAACCTGCTTAATTTCAAATGCCATTAAAGCTTACGCTCAAGCATGAAGACACAGCACTAAGGGTTTAACCACTAAACAATAACAGAAAATGGATATTCCTTGAAATTCTAAAATTCCCATATGCAAACGAGTGGTGCGAATTTCAACCAATTAATGGGATTTGGTTTCGATCAAAAGTAAAATGGATTCAGCAGTATACGTACTGCATGCAAACACAAAGATCTCATTCAATCCCCACATTGAATTTGAGCACGACCACGAAACCCTTCTCAAGCTCATAGGAATTCAAAGCACACAAACAAACGACCGATGATGGATACTACCGAACACAAAAAATATGCAGAGAGTGCTTATGGAGAAGAAACTAACCAGAGGGAGCGAGGTGTTCTGAAACTCGAGCCACGATAGAAAAATACCGATTTTCTCTCTCTAACAAAAATGTCTCAGGTGATGAGAATTTTAAATCTCACTACTATTTTCTTTTTAATTTCTGTGACCAAAATAAAACACTACTACTGTTTCTCTCGGATTTTTATATATTTGATTATTTGAGTAAATACCCAAATTAATTATAGTCAATTTATTTATATATTTCCTAGCATTTTTTTTCGAAAAACTTATTCAAGAAATTGGGGAGCGTCATATCTTTTTAAGTCAGGAGTGTCATGTCTTTTAAATACTTTAACCACAAACAAATTATTTAAAAGTAAATATACGAAGAGATTACACTATGCATTTATCAAGTATATATGTATATTTCTATGTCTTTACTTCATTGGAGAAACCATTGGAAATAACAACAGGAGTTATGGGGTTTTGTTTGTGGGTTTTCTTCTCTCGAGTAGGGGTGAAAAAAAATTGGTGAACTAGGTCCGGTATCGTTTGGTTTGGTACCAGTTTCATTTTCTCAAAAAGATCAAACTCGGTCTGGTTGCAATTTTCTTTTTTCTAACACCGGATTGAACCAGATCGGAACCGGTTTATATATATATTATAATTTTCATATTGTATAAAATATTTTTTATATGATTTTTTATATTATATAATTTTTATATATAATATATAATATATAAAATAATTTTGTATTATATGATAAATTAATAATTAATATAATTTTAAATTTTAAAATCGTATATCACTATAATCTATTGTATTAATAGTTATACTAATACTATATCACTATATATTATAATATACTATAATATATCACTATAGTCTATAATACAATTATAATATACTACAATATATTATCACTATATTATTATATACTATAATATAAATTCATAATAGTTCAATAGCAAATAATTATTTTATTAATTTGAAGTATAAAATATAAAATTCATATTAGTTCAATAGCAAATAATTAAAAAAGTATAAGTCAAATGGATTGAGATCACTTTAACAACTATCACTTATCACTTATCAAAAAAATATATGACTCTCCTAACTTAAAATGGGATACTTAATTTATGTACATTATCAAATGTATAAATAAAGTATTTCTTGAATGGATATACTTTTGAATACCTTACTTTATTCTATGCAATCTTGGGGTTGGTTTTTAGGACCTTTTTGGTAAATGTTTTCTCTGATATTAGTAACAATGATTTACTTTTTTCGTACTTTTTGTTTAAGTTAAGGAAAACTCTAAAAACAGGCATTTTCGCGCATCCCTTGTGCACGAAACGTAACCTGAAAAAAATTAAATGTTGTGTTTTGGTGTGGGATTGAGAGAAATGTCGTCCTCCTTCGTCCATTCCCCCGTAGCATCCCTCCCCTTCTCTTCTTCTCCAATCTCCTTTTTTTCGAGTTTCCTTTATTGCCGCAGTGAATGGATCAAAATCTTTCTTGTGATGTGGTGATTAGGGGTGTAATCGATCCGATTTTAAACAAAATTTAGAACCGAACATGTATATACTAATTTTACATTTTCAAAAACCGATTATGCACCGATTACCCCTAAACCGGTTACAAGTCCAAATTAGAAGTCCAAATTACAAGAACATCCAATAAAAAACTTTACAACTAGAGTCTAGAACAAATAGCTATGCACCAAGCCACCAACTCCAATAGTTTATTCAATAAACATTGCAATTGTATGAAAATAAATCAAGCAGTTGATTCCAATAAAAAGTCAGTAATTACATTAAATGAAAAAAAAACTTAAAAAAAGATATTATACAAGTTGACATATCTTAAATTTAATCATCTCAAACCAAAGAAGTAGGTCTTGAAGACTCCTTAGGTCTTCCATGAGTTCTACACAAAAGACACTAAAATAAAAATTTGGTTTTTTCGGCTCTATTTATTTCTGGCGATCACTTTTGAGCCGGAAATAATCCAAAATTACTGTTTGGGAGGAAAGCTTCCGGCGTAGTGTTAAAACAGTTGTTATAAAGACTTATTGCGACCATGTAAAATCGCCGCAATAAGATAGTTATTATGACTGTTGGTGACTATTGCGACGCGAATTTATTCTTGCAGCATTAAATTTGTTGCGGCGGGAACGATTAAATTTGTTGCGGCGTGGTTCCCGCCGCAAAAAAAAAAAAGCCGATTGGTTATTTGTTTAAGCCTTTTGCGGCGAGTATTGTGCCGCCGCAAAAAACCTTAGTATATAAGGTCACGGGTAAAGAAACTAAATTTTAGCCCGCGCCTTATTTTCCCTCTTCCCTTCCCAATACACTCTGCCTCTCTTCTGTGTCGTCAAACAGCCATTCTCCGTCGCTTATGCACGCGTCCAGCCAGCTGCCGTGCCTTCTCGCCTCCGCTCGACGCCGGTGAGTTTGTGGTTCTCTTACTCGACGCCGGTGAGTCTGTGGTTCTCGTCGCTTACGTACTCTCGCTGTAAATTTCTTTTGGTTGAATAAGAGTCTTTTGTCTTGGTAAAATACACTGTTTTACAACTTTTTTGTGGTGGTATTAGATGCATTTTTGTATATAGTTTGCCCTAAATTTGATATGTGGATTAGTTTTCCTAAATTTCTACTTCCTTACAAATGTAGTTTGCCCTATTTCACTGCCTGACAACTTTCTTTTGGTGGAATTCGATGCTTTTTCCTATATAGTTTGCCCTAAATTGCAATATGTGGATTTTGTTTGCCCTAGATTTTGACTGGCTTACAAATGTAGTATGCCCTAATTCGACTGCTTTTTCCTATTTCATTGTAATTGTTGTTCCTGGTTTCCTAATCAAAAGCAAATGCATCAGAGTGACTTAGACTTTGGAGTTAATGTCCAATCCTAGAGACCAATTTGCCTAGAAACACCTTTCAGCCCATCTTTTCCTATCTCTAAACTCGTTGGCCAGTGGGACCTTGTGGCGAGACCACCTGCTTGACCACAAGTACGCAGGGAAAAAAGTTTCTGTTTTAAAATATGATTCTAGTCACATAGAGAAGGGGCATACTTGAGGTTGCATTCAATAAGTTTCTTCCTTTTTCTTCCCCTTTCTAGCTTTTAATTCATTTGTTTTTGAAAAAATAGCTACAAAAGGCATGGATTTAGACAACAGATCAGAAAGGAGGAGGGGGAGGGGGACATTGAGACCAAGTAAGGTGGGGAACACATTCATTTAGCAGTTGAAAATAAATAATGCAGATAAGCAAATAGGCTGCATTACAATGTCTCTTGCTTTGAATGCGTTTGGAGAGAGATACTCGAGAAAAATTTGGAAAAGTTTTTATAGACCTCTTAATATCCAATCAAAATTTTGTATGCTTTTCATATTTATGGATGAGTTTGGATTAAGCTTTTGCTTTGCTTTGGATTGAGCAAAAGTTTTTTTGCTGATTTCTTTACCTCTGCCCTTGATGTATTTTATAGCAGAGTTTAGCCTCAGAAAAGACTCCTTCCATTTGTTGTGGACATTGGTTGACATTGAAGAATTCCATTTTAAACCAGGGAACCTTTTGAATTTAAGTATGACATTGATATTTCAACTTTGAAATGTAAAACATTGTAGGCAACGTCATTATAATCTAGACACTGAAACAGAAATCTAACTCTGAAATTTCATCCAATGCTTGCCCTCCAAGCAATCACGACTTCTTCGTACCTTCATGTTTGCCTTGCACGAAATCTCAATCTTCTGCCACCCCTTTAGTTTGGAATGGTACTCGAAGGAGAAAACTAAAATTACTTAGTTTAAGAAATATAAATATATAAATATATATACACACACACACACACACACATATATATATATATATTCTATTTTTCTTCTATTAGATTTTGGGCCCAAGTAGAGGGTAAAATGAAACACAATTTTGAGGAACAGATGCAAAATGTGGCCATTTCTCACATCTTATTCACACATCTGGAATTTAGGCAAGTATGTGGTCTTATTATAAATACCAGTTTAAAAAACAACCATGTTAAACATCACAACATATTATTTGGTTATTGAAAAATAAATTGACAAGAAAAGTGAAAAATTGACAGCAGGAACAAAAAATAAAAAAGTTCTACATTAACACATCATGAACATGTATCATGTGCTAGATATCTAAAAAGTGACTTCACAATCCATGCCATGACACTTGCTGTAGATTCTTCATCCAACAATGGCGGGCGGGAGATTCTGTGAGCTCCTAAAGAAGTACGGGATGGTGGGCTTGGGTGTCCACTTCTCGGTCTCTGTGGCTTCCATCACCGGACTCTACGTCGCCAAACAACGTCGATGTCGAGTCCCTGCTCGAGAAATTGCTCATGGGTGGTGTCGGTTCCTCCATGAAGGATCATGCTCCCCCTGAAGCTTCTTCTTCTTCTTTCGATGGGTTTATGGTCGAAAATGAGACAGTGAGAGATGGCTGAGATTTCACAGAAGATTCTGTTGCCAGAAACATTTTAGGGGGTGAGAGATGAGATTTCAGGTCAAATTGGGTTGATGTGGGAGCTCATCAAAGCGCCATTGATAGTGCCTCTGCTGACTCTTGGGGTGTACATTTGCTTGGCCATGTCGCTCATGCTCTTCATGGAGAGGCTTTACATGGGAGTGGTTATCATCCTCGTCAAGCTCTTCTGGAAGAAACTAGAAAAGTGTTACAAATATGAGCTCTTGCAGGTAGATTTGTTTAGTTTTTTTTTTTTTGCTACTTTCCTGTGTTTTTTACCATCGGGGTTCTCTTTTTGGTGCTATTTGTTCTTTTCTGGGTTCTATGAAAGTTCTAAAGCTTGATGCTTTTCTTTGTCTTGTGTTTTCATGGATGTTTGGGTCAGGTCTAGAAGTGGAATCGAGTGTAATTTTGATATTAATTTCTGCATTTATCCATCAATTCTTGAGAAAATTGGCTCTATTTGTATTGGCGGATGCTGGGTTTTGATCGGATTGTATAGGGATAGTGGGATTTGTAAGGTTTTTTGGATTTGATCGAACTACTTGGCTGTTGGGAAGTGGGGAATCATTGATGAAATAATGGTTGTACTATGTAACAAGGCTTTGTTTCTGATTCGGGTTGATGAAGTGGGGAATCAATGATGAAGTGGGGAAGGGTTCCCATTACCTGCTTCCAATCTCAGGTCAGGTCAGCCCATATCGGGTTGTCTTATTCTTGAGCCAAGGCGGGGCGGGCCCAGACATGAATCGGGTTGGTTGGATTGCAGCCCTACCCAAGGAGACTCTCATAGAGAGACTCAAGGTCTTGCATAGGCAGGCCTATTTTTTGGAAAACACATTTTTTGTGGGGTAGTACATATGTTTTGAAGAGTTTCCATTGATTTGGAGTTGCTCACAAGACGGCCTTCACTAGTTGCTTTCACTTTTGCCACAGTTTGCTCTATGTGGTGTCAAGGATTTTGATCTAGAAGGCCTTAACAAACACTTCCCATTGTGTTCCTTCTTCTGCCTCAGGATGCTTGGTATGGTGTCGGTTTTAAGGTCAGAATATTAACCACCTTTTGTGAGAACTTTATTGGATATTATTTATTTGATGTTAGAGTTTTATTTGTACCTAATAGCATCTTCTCTTTTGTATGCAATGTAAATGGTAATGTCATGTGCATTCAATCCCATGCTTCAGTAGGTGTTGGAATCTTACTTCTATTTTGCTTGAACTTGTCACTTGCCATCTTATCTTAATCATTTGTGAATATGGAAGAACTTAGATGGACTTGATTGCAGGCCAAGTTGGAGCAATTCGATTGGGGATCAGTAGGGCCTTTCAAAATTGGGAACCAGATATGCATCCTGCACTCAGAGCTGGTACAATCTCTACATACATTAATTTGCATATTGTCCCAGTTTTCATTTGAAATCATAAATTCTTTCCTCTTTTCCTGGCCAGGATCCATTTAATTATGTGGAAATGCATCTTTATAAGTCACAAGCTTTTTATAGAAAACTTGTTGCAGCCTCTCTATTCTGGTCTCAAATATAGCACAGACCAGTTGACATGAGTTTTATTCCTATCTTCTTTTTCTTGTCTTCGTTTATACCCAAACTGATACTTTGAGGTAAATGATATGATTTTGATGGATCTAGTTGGGAGTTTTATTTGTACCCTTTTGTTAGACTGGGATCTTGTCTACAATTATTTTCTCTGTTATGGGATTCTTGAGATCAAATTATCATTAACATTGAGATCTTTAAGCATAATCTTCTCAAGTTGCATAATCTTTAAGCATAATTTTGTGACAACCGGTAAACCCAACACGAAATAATCATCTTGATGTTGAGAAACTTCACACGTTTACTTAAGTGAGTTAGATTGTAAAATATTCATATGTGATCCAAACCTACTGGACACCACTCAAATCTGAACGAGAGCAAGGATTGCAAGCTTATAGATATAGGCTGTCTTTAGAATGGTCAAAGAGGGAGGCTTCTCAAAATTCTACTCTCAATTGCTTCATAAGAAGAAAAATTGCACTTGTTGGCATGCTATTACTAGGTTTGGAGGCTAAAGCAGAGGCTGGACAAAAAGATTAAAAAAAAGAAAGAAATTTAGAATGATTATGAATATATATGTATATATAAGTGCTTATATTAATATAAGTTGGTCCATGTGCATGCATGTTTTTCGTTAATGAGTTTTCCATGCATGAATGAATGGTCGAGATTCAATTAATCTATCTAGTGCCAGCAGTCTTAGGTCAATTTCTATTTGGTTGATCAAATAATTGTAGTTTATCACAATTTTTGGCATTACATTAACAGTAGCAGCTTATATAATTAGTTTATGTCAGTCAGGGGTTTTGGTATGTTGTATTAATTTAATTTGCTTAGGAATCACATATATTTGTTTTGGCTCAGATTGTTTGTACCTTTATTTAATGCAGCCATTAGCATTAATAAAAACTAATCGACCGGTTGCTATTTCCAAGCTTTTGTTTGAAATTCCCATAATAATTTTTGTTGAATATACAGTGAATTAGTGTCTTGCTAGCCCGTTGCATCCCTATCTCCCTCTGTCACTCACATGAAAATGATGAACGTACATTGTGGTTGACTTTGAGAACAAAAGAAAAATGTACATGTTTGCAGCAGTTGACATCAATGAAGAAGGCATCAAGTTTTGAGAAGAAGAGTTGAAGAAGGCAGTTTTGAGATCATGAAGAAGGCCAGCAGCTTCCAAGGGATGATCAAGGCTTGCTTAGGAAACTCTAGTTACCCTATATTGAAGATGGGAGTATACCTGTAAAACAATATTGATATATTGTGGGGTGTTAAGTACTTAGACTAAACTATCATGAATTTCAATTTGAGCACTTTTCATTAATGTATGATGTTGGGGATGTTTAAACCATCTATATATATTTCAATGATGATCAATTCATGATATTGTATGCATATTAGGAAATATAATTGGTAAGATGTATCATGGATTAAATTGATGTTGAAAGCAGGCTGAATTGTATAATTATCACAGGAAAAAATTTCGACGAGTTAAAGGAAAAAAAATTATAGTAGAAAATACTCATTTTCGGTAGATTTAGAAAATACTCATTTCCGGTGAATCTACCTTGCCAGAAATACTAGATATCGACTATAATATTTTATGGGAATGCTTTTTTAAGGCGAAACTTTCTTGCGGGCCGCGGCAATAGCTCTACTTCCGGCAATTTTTTAATTCGCCGCAAAAGTTTCAGTAAAAAAATCCTATGGTTGCCGCAAAAGATGTTTTCCAACGAGGAATATTGGTTGCATTACAGATTTTTTCGGCGTGTTTAACTTCTATTTGCAGCGACTAACTTTGCCGCAAAGAAAGTTTCATCTCAACGATTTGAATTTGCGCAGGGATTTTCTTTTTCTCACCCGACAATTGCGACACCTTTCTGGCGATGCGAAATGAGCCGCCAATAAGTGTTTCTGGCGAGTAGTGCAGTTTAAGCGGTGATTTTATGTCACAGGAAAGAGAAATGATAGTTGTAGTTGTGAGTGTGCAAGCGCCATGCAGTCATTTGAAAAAAATGAATAAATACGAGATCTACATGAAAAGAAAATTAATTTTTTAATAATAAACTTCAATTTTTTTCAAAACGACTATACGGCACTTGCGCGCTCCACGATTGTATGAAGCTTTACTCTACCGGAAATATGTGTATTTCTTGTAGTGAGAGAAAAGGCCAAAGCTAGGGAGCCCGATTTGGGGTCCCCTTTTTTTTGCCCGATTGGGCATTTTAATTTTTTTTTAGTTTTTTTTTACTTAGTGATTAAAAAAATATTGTTTAATAATATTGTGAATTTCTTTTATTTTTTTAAAAATATTTTAAAGTGTTAAATAAATGATGTGAAAATTTTTTTTTCTTAAAGTACACTAAAAAAAAAAATTAAAAAGTCCAATCGGGCAAAAAAAACGAAACGGGAGCCCAAATCGGACTCCTTATTATTTTTCGAGGGAAAAATAATAATAAACATAATAATTAAAACAAATTACTAAGATGTAGGGGTGTAAAAAATCCAGAAAACAAAAAAACCGGTCCGGTCTGGAACCAATTTCCGTAAGGAGAAAACAGGTCCGGTTCTGGTTCTAGGCTTTTAAGGCCCGAACCGGACTGAACCAGACCGATTTCATATAATATGTATTTTAATTATTTTATATAATTTTTTTAATAATATAGACGAAGGAACGAGAGGGACAACGAGTTTCCCGTTGAGTGCAGGCAGAGGAGAGCAGTCGACTGGCTCAACTCGAGTCTGTCGAGTGTGAAAATGGGAGAGATTTGGGAGTAATCTGTTGTCTTCATGTTTTTCAATTTTTTTTTTCAAAAATAAAACAACCGCTCGTCAGTGGTATGCATGAAGTTGCCTGACCGTAGTAGAATTGTTAAGTTAATGGTTTCGCCTAATTTAGTCCTATTGATTGTGTTATGGTTGTGGAGAAAGAATGCATATGTCACAAAGATCTTATTATTTCCTATTGTTATTATTACTGTCAAATTATATATAAAAGATATTCACAAAAATTCAAAGTTTATTAAAAATAAAGTCGCTTGTTTGAATAATAAATGGGATGTTCTTAAAATAAAGCTCAATATTGTCATCCATACTCCTAAACTATCTAGTAATTATATGATGATTTATATAAAATAAATAAAACGTATCAAGTCTATAATTAACATGATTATTATATGTTTAATATTCTTTTGTAGGAGTAGCATTTATGGTGATCTTTTGAGAATTTATTATAATTCATTGCAAACAATATAATTAATCAGATATTGGCTGTCAAAGTTTTACGCGTTTACTACCACTCAATTTATAACTTGGGCACGCCAAGTATCATGCATAAACAAAATGTGCATAATATATTCTTTCAATATTCCTAATCGTACATATATACAGTTCCTTTCTTTTCTTTTATGAGTTTAAAGTGTGACAAAGTTCTTTGATAATATTCATCACTAATCGTACATACTTGGGCACACCAAGTATCATCAACAATATGCTCATCATGACCAAGGACAACTATCTATTATGGATGAAAAGAAGTATCGCAACCATCCTTGATACTTGTCCAAACTTCGAAGTAACTGATGATTCCTAGCTCCTCCATCCGGCCATTCTTTGCAAAAGTCATAGGTGGAAAATGTAGATGTGACATTCTTCATCTGTTAACTGGGTATAAAATGAACCTGTGGGAACGGACCCTCTCTCTAGAACCCAGACCCTCTCTCTAGAACCCAGACTCGTCTTGAAGCCGGCCAGAGGGGGTGGGAGCTTCGGCTCTCTCCCCCCTCCCTCCTCCCTACCTCCTCCTCTCTGTAGGTTTTTGTGTTTTTTCTTTGTTTTTGCAGGCCTTTTAGGGTGAACCGCCGTTTGAGGATTTTCCGACGACCATAGACCAGAACACGCCACGCCTCGATGCTGCCAGGGGCCGATCTTCAAGACCACCGAACGCGGCATCAAACGGAACGGCGAGTGGCCCGCACGCGCAGGTCGAAGCTCCCGGCGTTCTCGGGCGCGTGGTTGCCACGCGCCACCGGGGAGCCCTCTGACGTCACCACGAGCGGCGGTTTTTGGCTTCTGCAGTCCGGCACTTCCAAGATCGGCCACCGGTTCCCCGTCCAGTTAGGCGCGTGTGCTACACGCGCCATAGCAGCCCTTTTGTTCACTGTTTATGCAGTCTGCTGTTGTGTAGTGCGCGTGTCACTGCAGTGTTCTTTTGTAATCCTTTGTTTGTAATTTTTTTGTATTGTTGTTTTATTTAATAAAAATCCAAAAAGAAGTCCTCCCTCCGCGCTGTCGGATGGTGGGGTTTGGTGAACCCTACCCTGCTTAGTCAGGATATGGGGTTGTGTAACCTCTGTCGCGTACAGAGGTGGTATTTCTCTAAGACTTAGATCTTTAGAGATTTACTGTCTGGACTAGACCCTGTCAGACACGTATGTGTTATGGGGAACTATTAACGATTGTAAACGACTTGTTTTCAAGTCATAGATGTATGTCCTATCTAAATGAAGGGTGATCCGTTTCTTTCAAAAAAAAAAAAAAAAACTGGGTATAGACATTTGAGTAAATGCATAACATCTTTAAATTAAAACTAAAAAAAATGCTCTATCAAAATGTTGGGCTAGAAATTTTTTTTAAACAACCATAGTAAATAAACCTGAAAATAGAAAATAGAGAGAACGACTAATCTGCTGAGGGAGAGAAAGAAGAGAGGAGAGGGGAACATCAAAGTATAATGTGGGTGCCCCCCCCCCCCCAAATTGCTTCAAAGGGTGCCGGCGAGATAGCTCGTGCTGCCCAGGCAAAGTTAGGGCGTTGGAGGATGGGCTGCACCAGAAAATGGGGAGGGGGGGGGTGTGCCCCGCCGCCTAACCCTATCATTTCAGAGTATGACCCAAATGTGGTTAGACCTTCTTTTGAGACATTACAAATAGTATCAGAGCTTATCCTGACCATATATACTGTGGAACTAGAACCATGATACCTATGATCGAATGGCTTGACGTGAACGTTGAAAATTTAAAAGAAGAAAATTTTAATATCTCATACTGATTGATAAGTGCAGGTGGTGTCTAGGATCTCACATTACTTGAGCGGGAGTAGTTCTTACTCTTTATAATAATTTCAATGGAGCTCCAATTATACCATTAACATGGAGTTGCTTTTAGAGTTTGGGTTAGAGGTAGCTTAGCCCTCCCTTGGAAATTACATTTTGGCTATCAATATCAATTAAATAGGATACAAGACAAAATCTAAACTGTCAAATATTGATGGACTTTATAAATTATTACTATATAATAACTTTGATGTACTACAAGTCAGGAATATTTGGAAAATTTTAATAATTATTTTTTTATGTATCTAGCATTTTTCCTTTGAGAATTTAATTATTTGTAGCGAGAGGCCGGTAATGTCTAGATGTTGGCTACCGACGTTTTATATTTTAAGGCCTCCACTTTACAATTTGTGCACGCAAAGTATCATCAACACATGATGCATATCACATACCATACTACTCAGTGCATATGTAATCATTATTTTCTTCCAAGAGACGAAAGAGTGAAAAAAAGCTCCAAGAGTGGTTTGGGGAACTAGATGAGTTGAGAGTCATGTGAATAGTATATAATAAAATGATTTGTAAATAATAATAAAATAGTTTGCATTAAGATGTTTTATTGGGTTTTGAAAAAGAAAAAAAAATGAATAAAAATATTATAAATTTAAAATATTGTTAGACTATAATTTTTTATGTTTTGTTTAGAAGTTTGAAAAAGTTGTAACGATTAAGTAATGATTAGATGAAAATGTTAAAAATTTGAAATTAGAAAGCATTTATATTTGTGTGATATTTAGAAAAAAACTTACAAAAAAAATTTGAGATGAGATGTTCCCAATCATTCAGTTCGTTTATTTTCTTCCAAGAATCTTTTAGTGCTTTAGTTAATCCCATCGTAAAGGAAAGTAATAAGAAAGGACAGATCTAAGAAATATTATTCGAATAGTACTTTACGTGGCCAATAAGACAAGAAATGATACTTGGTGGACCCCATTATTATATTATATATACATAGTAGAGTTGAATGCTATAGATATCATCATCATTCATAATCTTTATTTTACAAATCATATAGTTGAAAGCTAATTAAAGTGGGGCTGAACTGGGAAGCTGCTTTCATTAAGTTGTTGCTGTGAGTATTTGATGGTTAATATTACATGCTTTGTATATATATATATATATATGCTTTTTTCCAAATAATTTTTGGTAATTAACTTAATTTTATATGCCAGGAAAGCTGACAGCAAGATCACCTACAGAATTTGACTACTAGAGATCAGAGGTTCAAACCACGTCCATCCAATCTGCAAATCTGATCCCATTTTTCAGGTACTAGGAATAATTTGAAAGGAAAAAATAATAAATCGTGCATGTATGTATATATAGGTTTGCAGTCATGACTAATTTAAAGAATTTCTCCCTATTTATTATTTGTTGTCATGTGTAATATATATATATATAGATCAGAGGCCAATGGAGAATATCCAACATTTCAGCCACGATGATCATTCCCTGACGTTAGTCCATTTTAACGAAGTGGAAGGTGATCTTGGTCGCTGTAAAATATGCTATGAAAGAATAGAACGGGTTTCTGATGATGGTTACGTATGCAAAGAGTGCGGTTTCTACATACATAAGTCATGTGCTGTATTTCCCTATGAGTTGCAGCATCCCTCACATCCCAAACATCTTCTTCTCCTCGAACGACATCCTTGGGAAAGATGCGCTAATTGCAGCTCCGATCAGTTCTTTTTTAAATATAAGTGTCCTCATTGTCATGAGTTTTATCTTTGTCCTGAATGTGCATTTCTACCGCTCACCAAAAAAGCTGAAAATCATGACCACCCATTGAACCTTATGCAGAAATTATTGCCATTCACGTGTGATCATTGTTTGACGAAAGGCAAATAGCATGCCTTACTTTTGTTCCACCTGTTCGTATATGATCCACTCAAAATGTACATCTTTACCATTGATTGTACAATCATCAACCATACAATTAGCTGCAATTCACAACCATCCATTGACCCTTATGCAAAGATTTCTGATCTCCCTCACTTGCGATGCTTGTGGGAATGAAATTAAGGGCAGGTTTTACTTTTGTGCCACTTGTTCATTTGTGGCCCACCTAGATTGTGCCCTTTTATGGCATCTGAGCAAACCAGCGTCAGTGAAGGAGGTGGGTAGCAATTTATTTGTGTTTGTATTTGTAAATCATGCGGATAAACAGAAGGTAGAGAATGGTAGACCATGGAATTTTGATAATCACTTATTGGTACTCATAACTTTTGATGGCATCACCCCAATACAAGAACTGAAATTTGATCAAACGCCTTTTTGGGTTCAGTTTCATAATCTACCTCTATTTGGTATGAATAAGAGGTGTGGAGAACAACTAGGTGGAACACTGGGGACAGTCATGGATGTTGAAGTAGATGAAGATGATGTGGGATGGGGAAGATGTCTGCGGGTTAAGGTGCTCTTAGATCTTAAGAAACCTCTCGCAAGAGGACGCACTATCACCTTTCAAGGGATAAGACACTGGAGTCCGATACAATATGAACAACTTCCCAGATTTTGCTTCACATGTGGGCGTCTAATTCATGAAGGTATAAGCTGTAAACCATCGATAGAAGCTCATCTCCAGTATGGTCCTTGGCTGCGAGCAAATCAAAGGAAAAAGTGGGCCTGGTTACGTACTGAGCAAACGTATGAAACCACATCAACCAAAGTGATGAATGACTGGAGCAGGGAGGATGAGACGGGAGCAGGTGACGAAGAACTACCTCAACCGTATGGTCCTCCGCTTACATATAAGGCTGGCAGACCTACGCCCGGAATTAGTAATCAAACAGAGGAACCAACTGGTCGAAGGGACTACGGACAAAGGGTAGAAACAGATGAAGGAACCTGGAGGATAGGAAAACCAGTCATGGCAGGTAAAGAACTGGAGTCCAGAAATGAGAATCATGACACGGGAAGAACAAATGTGAATCATGCAGACGGAGAGCCGGTATTTACAGAAGATGAAGAACCGCAAAGCATGGAAAAGGAGCTCTCGGAAGAAACAGAGAAAGTGAATGAGTATACTATACGAGAGACTAGGAGCTTGGCTGAGGAGCAACAGTTGATACGAACTGCAGAAACAGCTACACGGGAAGAAGAAGCAGAAACAGTAGCTTTAGAAACGCAGCCATTTCAAGAGGGAACAAATGTTGGGATGGAAAGGAATGGTGGGCCATACTCAGCTGCTGTGAAAAGAAGACAAACGGCAGATCAAATGGTGGACCATTCTCAGCTACGGGGGAAAGCACTATCTGATGGCAAGGGAGACCAAATGATGCCCAACAGCATGATGAGTACTGCACTAGAATTAGAAAAGAAACAACAGGTTTTGTCTTTGGATCGTGAGGGAATAAAGACGTGCAACTTGACCGGGGAACAAAATAATGACAAAGGTGCCCATGCAAATGATAAGTTGATGGATACTTTACCGGATGGCCTCAATAGCAGACGATGGAAAAGAATATCTCGACTGGAATCCAAGGTAGAATTGAGAAGCTCCTTAGTGATGCACAGTAAAGATAATTTGAAGACCGAAAATCATGACCCCACAAAGACCCAAATGTTGAAAAGTACTACAGGGAAACAGAAAGCTAAAGTTGTGACCAATTGCAATAGCTCTCAGTCGATTTTAACTAAAAGATACAGTTCCAACACGGCTTTGGTGAAGAGGAAAAATACTCTGCAACCTTCAACGATTGCCAAGCGTGGGAGAAGAAACTTAAAGGAAGAAGGAAATGACACTACAATCCCAACGGTGGAGGCTGCATTGCAGCCCCGCCGCGACCAATGAAAACCATCAGTTGGAACTCCCGTGGGCTTGGGAACCCACGAGGAGTTAGAGCACTTCGTGACCTTGTCATGAGGGAAGATCCCAAGGTGGTGTTTCTACAAGAAACGAAAATGACTACGTTACAGATGGAACGTGTTCGTGTCAAAATGGGGTTTGATGGTTGCTTTACAGTGCCCTGTGAAGGCAGACGTGGGGGTTTGGCATTGCTCTGGAAACATGAAATAAACTTATCCATTAAAAGCTTTTCTTTTTACCATATCGATGCTGAAGTTAAGGATGCGGAAAGAGGCTTTACCTGGAAGCTATCTGGAGTGTATGGCCATCCAGAAACTGATAAGAGAGGAGAAACATGGTGCTTGATCCAAACTCTAAAGGTAGATGAGGAAGTCCCCTGGCTTGTCTGTGGTGATTTCAATGAGGTACTATGCCATCAAGAGAAAAGGGGAGGCAGGCCGCGCGCAGATAGACTGATTCAAGATTTCAGGAATGCGATTGATGACTGTCACCTGTTCGACCTGGGTTTTGAGGGACCTAAGTTTACTTGGTGTAATCGCAGGGAAGAGCAACAGATGATAAGTGAAAGACTCGACCGATTTCTGGCAAATATCAGATGGAGTGAATGCTACCCTACATCTAGAGTAGTTCATGGGTTTGCAGCTCACTCTGATCACTTGCCAATAATCTTAGACCCCAATGTGGAGACTAATCAGCATAGACATAGACTTTTCAGATTTGAGGCGATGTGGGTCGAGGACAAGGAATGTGGTGAAGTCATTGCGAGATATTGGCAAGGGAGCGCCGAAGGGAGAGCCATGGCTGATATAGTTGATAGACTACATAGCTGCAGTAGAGGGTTGGAAGAATGAAACAAAATTAAATTTGGCCACATTCCTCTGAATATAAGGAGAGCCCGAGAAAGACTTCAGAGATTGCAATTCGAGGTCTCTAGTAGAGTCACAAAGGAGGATTTGATTGCTGCCAGGAACAATCTCCAATCATGGTTGGAGAGGGAGGAGATTCTTTGGAAGCAAAGAGCTAAAGCCTTATGGCTTAAGGGAGGGGATAGAAACTCAAGATTTTTTCATCGTAAGGCATCTCAGAGGAAGAGCAAGAACAACATTGAAGGATTAAAAGGGGAGGATGAAAGATGGCATTTTAAAGAGGAAAGAGATCAACTCATCCTGAGTTACTTCCAGACTTTATTCCAATCTGAGCAAGAGGATCCCAACTGGGATTTTTTGAATGATCTGCGAGGTAGAGTTACTCAAGAAATGAATGATGTGTTACTGCAGGAGTTTTCCAAGGATGAAGTTAAGACAGCTTTAGATCAAATGCATCCTACTAAATCACCGGGACCAGATGGCATGGCCCCCATTTTCTTCCAATAGTATTGGCACATTGTGGGATCTGACGTGACGAATGCTATCTTACAAATCCTCAGAACTGGTATTTTACCCTCTTCCCTCAATCACACATTTATTACCTTGATTCCAAAGAAAAGTAAGCCTGAAAGGATTTCTGAGTTTAGGCCTATTAGCTTATGTAACGTGTTGTATAAACTCATATCCAAAGTCCTAGCAAACAGGTTGAAAAAGGTGCTTGATGAAATTATCTCTAGTAGTCAATGTGCTTTTGTTCCTGGTCGACTTATAACAGATAATATCCTTGTGGCTTACGAGTTGCTGCATTTTCTGAGAAATAAAAGGAAGGGTAAGGGAGGATTTATGTCCATTAAATTGGATATGAGTAAAGCTTATGATCGAGTGGAATGGTCCTATCTCGCAGCTGTTATGGAAAAAATGGGTTTCGCTCCTCAGTGGGTTGAGCTAGTTATGATGTGTGTTAAATCTGTCTCTTTTTCAGTGTTGATAAATGGTGAGCCTAAAGGTCCTATTGTTCCCTCAAGAGGTATTCGACAAGGAGACCCCTTATCCCCATATTTATTCCTCCTGTGCACAGAGGGATTAATATCCCTGCTAAACAAAGCTGAAAGAAGAGGTGAGATCACTTCTGTCAAAGTGTGTAGAGGGGCTCCTGCAATTTCCCATCTACTGTTTGCGGATGACAGCCTATTGTTTTGCAAGGCAAATGTAGCTGAAAATAGACGGATTCAAGAGTTACTGGGTTGGTATGAGATAGCTTCAGGCCAGAAGATAAATAAAGATAAGACAGACATTATTTTTAGTAGTAATGTGCATAGGACTAGACAAGCCGAGCTTCTGGATTTGTGGGGGGCGCATGAAAATCAGCATCCTAATAAATATTTAGGACTTCCACCCTGGGTTGGAAGGTCTAAATATAAGGTGTTCTCAGATCTTAAACATAGAGTTTGGAAAAAACTACAGGGATGGAAAGAAAAATTACTCTCAATAGGGGGGAAGGAAATCTTGATTAAAGCTGTTGCACTCTCGATCCCTACCTATTCCATGAGCTGCTTTAAACTACCTTCTACCTTGTGTACTGAGCTAGAGCAATTGATGGCTAAGTTCTGGTGGGGACAAAAGAAGGACGAAAAGAAAATTCATTGGATGAGCTGGTCAAAGATGTGTGAAACTAAGCAGGCGGGGGGTATGGGGTTTAAGGACCTTAGAGTCTTCAATGATGCACTATTGGCGAAGCAAGGTTGGAGAATTTTGCATAATACAACCTCTTTAATACATAAAATATTTAAAGCCAAATATTTCCCTAGAAATCAATTTCTAGATGCTACATTGGGGTACAACCCTTCATTTGTGTGGAGAGGTATATGGAGCACCATACCAAAAATAGCTGCTGGATGTCGTTGGAGGATAGGCACTGGGAGGGTGTGAAAATTTGGAAAGATCACTGGGTACCTGGTAGGCCTACACTATTACCTGCTCAAAATGAAGATGGGATTTGGCCTCATGAGGTGGATGCCACTGTCGATTGTCTGTTTGACACTAGTTATCGAAAGTGGGATGTCGGCAAGATAAACACTATGTTTGCCCCGAATGTGGCTTCTGAAATTTTGCATATTGTATTAAGTAACGGGGGCCTGACAGGCTCTGTTGGACCCAGGAATCACATGGTGACTATACTGTAAAAAGAGCCTATTGGCTGTTTCGATCCATAGACCACCATAGACAATGAGGAGAATCCTCGAATGGTACACTATTGAAGAAGTTATGGAAGGTAATTTGGCGAATGCAACTACCCTCTAAAAGTAAAATATTTGCATGGAAAGCTGCTAAAGAAATCTTGCCTACCAGACATAATCTCAGGAAAAAACAGGTTGTGGTTGAGGAAGGTTATGTGTTCTGTGGAGCCGAACGGGAAGATGTATTGCATGCTTTATGTACTTGCCCATCCCTCAAAGATAGCTGGCTTAACCATTTCCCCAAGATGATACATACTAGACATCATGAAATATTCCTTGATGTTGCCCTCCGAATTATGCAGGAAAATACCCAAGAAACACTTGAGTTATTTTTTCTAATATGCTGGAGCTGCTGGTATAGAAGAAATATGAAGATATTTGAAGACAAGTGTATAAATGCGGAGGATGCACTAGAGAATAGTATGGCAATGCAGAGATCTTTTAAAGAACTGAAACATAAACCTATAATTGCTGTAAGGCATCACTGCAGATGGGAAGCTCCCCCTCCTGGTACCTTTAAGCTCAATGTCGATGGAGCTTTTTCCGCCAATGGAGATGTAGCTGGAGTGGGGGTCATTTTAAGAGATTCTAAGGGGAATGTCCTCATGTCTGCAGCAAGGAAGGAGCAGGGTGTTTTAACAGCGGTTGAGATAGAAGGGTTGGCTATTCTGAGAGGTCTTCAGCTCAGTTTTCACCTTGGTATCCAACATCTTGTGATAGAGAGTGATTCTCAGTTGATTATCTCTGAATTTGAGAAACCAGGAAGCTCAATGGCAGTAATTGGAAACATCATACACGAAGCAAAGAAACTTATGGCACATTTCAATTCCTGTGCAATCCAGTATGCCAATAGAAGCTGCAATGTAGCAGCACACTCACTAGCTAAGTTTAGCCTAAATGTCAAGGAGATTAGTTTATGGTGGGGTTCATACCCAGATGTAATAACTAATATCCTTTGGATTGATTCTCTGTTGTAAGACTTTGTTGTTTTATGATGAAATGAAAGTCAGTTTGCTTTTCCTATCAAAAAAAAAAAAGGCACAAGCACCCTCTCAATCTCATCTACTCTCTTCCAGCCGACCAATCCAAACGTAGAGTAGTGTGCCAACTATGTGCTAAGGCGGTGGACCCGAACTACTGGGTTTATTGTTGCTCAAGTCAAGATTTTGTTGCTCACCTTCATTGTGCTACAAGCAAGGAAGAGAAAGATGAAACATTTGAGCCGTACTCTAGAGAAGATCATCGTGACTTAATACCATATATTGTCAAAAAGACCAAATCAGAAGGAGACGGAACTGAAATACATACAAAAATCAAGCATTTCAGTCACGAGCATGACTTAAAACTCATCGATGAGCTTGGGATTGACCAAAAGTGCGATGCATGCATAAGGTCTATCTTTCCTCCATTTTATGCATGTGCTCAGTGTGGATTTTTTCTTCACAAATCTTGTGCTGAATTATCAAGAAAACGGCGACACTCACTTCATCGACACCCCCTTAAGCTCCTCTTGAGAGAACAAAAGCGTTTTTGGTGTGATGCTTGTAAGCTTATCTGTAATGGCTTCCGTTATCATTGTGACGAATGCGACTTTGACCTTGATGTCCAATGCAGTTTAATCCCTGATATCCTTACACATCCTAGTCACGAACAACACCAACTAATTCTTGCTAGCTCATCAGAAGACAAAGAGTGTAGTTCTTGTGGATCACGTAGAAAACACAACTTTAGTTGTGTTGATTGTGAATTTGCTCTGGACTTCGAGTGTTTGACACAACCGCATACGATGAACTACGAGAAACATGATCATCCATTCACACTTTGTTATAGTTCAGAAGATGACGCTGATGAATATTACTGTGATATTTGTGAAGAAAAGCGAGATCCAAAGTATTGGTTCTATTATTGTGCTGATTGTAGCTATCCTGCTCATCCGAAATGCATTCTCGGTAATTACCCAAATATCAAGTTTGGAAAAACTTTCAAAGATGATAATTTTCACCCGCATCCTATTTCTTTGTTTGAGATCAAGACATTTACTCTATGCTCGAAATGTGGTAATGTTATTAGACAAGAAGATTTAGCTATTAAATGTGCCGAGTGTAATTTCATTGTTCATAGAAGGTGCTTAGAAGAAGGAAATTGAGAGAGAGACAATAAATATTATGCAGGTTGGTATTTACATCATGTAATAGGAATCATCAGATGAAGAATTGTTGTAAAGATGATCAGTACTTCATGTGTATCCATGACTTATTACTTTATTGTTGAAAAGAAATTAAACTTGATTTGAAATATAAACAGTTACTTGTATATATTGTTTAATAAATATTTAAGTGGCCGGTTATTAAAAGAAGAAGAAAAGAAGTGTATATATATAGGTGGTTGAATTAAAGTTAATTATATATATTTTGTGATGATGAGTAGTGAAGAGGCCGTAATTATTACATGCAACACTAGGATCGTTGATAAATACTACTCTAATTGTAAGTCAGTAATGTTATATATGTTCCTAATTAATTAATTAATACCATCCAGCTACATTTATATATATATAATTTGTATATATATAGATCAGACATTAATAATTCATATTAATTTCATGAAATCTTATGATTAGAGACTTGTTTTATGAAATCACCATTAACACATGATTTAACAAGAAAATTATAATCATGATTAGGACTAATCGGGTTTAATTTCTTGATCAATTTAATTGTTTAACTTAAATATTCCTCCATCTCTACACCAATTAAACCCCCCATAACATAACACTACCAATTAATTAATGAAAAGAAACTGTCCCCTTATATATATATATTTATATATATAATTAATAAAACGTATTCGTTCCTGGAAGTTCGTATCTTTGAGACAAGAAGCACAATGAACATCGACAACGACAAGGGCAGCTCTTGCTCTACAGGGGATTTGATGAAAAACTGACATCTATTAATTAACAAGAATATTGTGGGATTTTTGAACTTATCTATTACCTTCATTGTGGTTTCCAAATGATGAAAAACTGACATCTATTTATTAAGATTTCAATTTCTTTTCTTCTTATTTCTTTCGTTTTTTTTCTTGGCGCGCAATTAAATGGGCATCACTGTAATAAGTTAAAGACTGTTGTTTGTTCAATCCCATGAGTTGGGTTTTTTTGCAAGACCTCTAAAATTGTCATATAAAGAAACCCTCTTCAGCTTTCTGGTCATGGTTCTAATTGTTTGATCGAAAATTTGTTTGTATTTGATGTGAATTAATTTACGTCTTGTTTAAGTTATTGAAGTTTAATTATTTGTTTAAGTTTCATTTTTCCCAGCATGAAATAAATAATTGCCTGAAATAATCTGATCAGTGTACGCAATGTTGTGGAAGTCATTGTATACTAAAACAATACTAATAAGATGGTGGACTCATGATTACCAAAAAAGAAGAAGATGGTGGACTCATTTTCGAAAGCATGGTGGTCTACATAGTTTCCAACCTTAGTAGCTGAAATGAAACTAATCACTTATTAAAAAAATTGAAAGGAAATTAATCACCAACTGACTGCTAAAATGTCTGCAAAGTTCTTTTTTCCCCTGAGAGTGAGGATGCACGAGATCTGAGAGAGAGGAAGGATTTGCCGCTGCATTTTCTTCTTCCTCGGATGGAGCTTGAATGAATGAAAAAATTCAAACCTCGCCCTATTGGTGGTCTTGACTTCTTGTTCCTTTGTTTGGTGTAATTAGTTTAACAAGACAAACATTTTTCCTTCTCAGTTGAACATGATTTTTTTATTTTTAGGAGCTGTTTAAGAAATTGTCTCTTCTTTTTATTTTTCTTTTATCCATTCGAAAAAAATTATATTTCAGATTATTGTTCATAACTCACAAACCACTTGTACGTGCTGTCAAATCTATTGAAGTTTGATTTCAGAGCTAGAAAGTAGAACCTTTTCCACTTGTTGCCAACTATTGGCAAGTGTTCAGTTTCTACTTTCAAAGTCAAATACATCTCGGTGGAATGATTTCAACTTGACACAAAAACCCTTCAATTGAACAAAAATAAACCAAAATCCTTTTGAAGTAAAATTGCAAAGGTAATTAAGAGTACGACAATTTCACTTCAATTGCACTGTGCCCCCGAGTTTTAGCAATCCTTCTATGTGCCATCAGCTCTCTAGCCAGCTCTGCTTCTTGCCATTTACCAACCCTAGCATATATATTGGAAAGAAGAACATAAACTCCGCTACCCTGACGTTCCAACTCTGTTATACGGCTTCTCAATTGATCAGCTAGATTCACATTTCCATGAATCTCACAACCATTTAAAAGAGCACCCCATATGGCAATATTTGGTTGGGTTGGCATTTTCTCCACTAACCTCTCTGCCTTTTCGAAGCGGCCTACTCGGCTCAAGAGATCAACCATGCAACCATAGTGCTCTACTGTTGGCTCTATGCTGTAATCATCTGCCATTGAAGTGAAGTGTCTCTGACCTTCTTCTACCAACCCAAGATGGCTACATGCAGATAGAACCCCAATGTATGTGATCTCGTCGGGGATTACATTAGGATCCTCTTGCATTCTCTTGAAAGTACTTAGAGCTTCCTCTGCATGCCCGTGCATAGCTAAACCAATTATCATGCTCGTCCATGCAATGGCGTCTTTCTTTTGCAATTCACAAAAGATCTTATGCGAACTTCTTGCATCTCCAACTTTGGCATACATGTCTAACAGGGCAGTTCCAACAGCAATATCCTTGACGATGTTGGTCTTCAATACAAATGAATGAATATTTTGTCCCAATGCCAAAGCCCCCAAATGAGCACAGACACCTATGCCGCTCAGAAAGGTAGCTGTGTCCGGCTGAAACCCACCAATCATCATGTCACGAAACAGACCTAGTGCCTCCTCAACCCTGCCATACTGATTATAAGCTCCAACCATGGAATTCCATACAACCTAGCTTTTTTGAGGCATTTTGTTGAACAGCTTCCTTGCGTATCCCAAGCTACCACATTTTGCATACATATCTATAATGGCAGTTGCAAGTATCACATTTTACACTAACATGGTGTTTGTTTATCTGTTTATGAGTAATGCATATATTTTAAGAAGAGGACCGTGGGTTGAATCAGTCGATGCTCAAACACAGAGAGAGAGAGGCTTGATCTTTAATGACAAAAGTGGGCTAACGTTAACCCACGCAAGGGTAAGTTCGATGGATAATTTTGGATGTTGACAAAAGAAAGAGAGGCGGTCAGTGCCAAGGGAGAACGAGAAGCTTGTAGCTTTTTTATGGGATTTTGCAAATTGGATTAAGAAATTGATACCACATAATAATCATCCAAATTAAACCGAGAAGAGAGAGAGAGGGGTGATCTGAGATGTTATTTCTGCCTTCTTTTTTTGTTGTTATCATTTTTTCCGTTCCGTTGGATATTTGATTTATTTTTTTTTTAAGAATCCTTAGAGATCCAAACTTATATTCTCCACGTTCAAAATTTTTCTTATTTTCTTATTTGTGGTTTTATATATATATTTTTCTCTTCCTTTGATTTTATATAAGCCATAATTTGACTGTTAATTTCTACTTAAGATTTGGGATATAATGATAATATAAAGATTAAATATTAATGACGGATTGAAAGTAAAATTGAGGAAACATCATAAGCTAGCACTATAGTGATGTTAAAGATGAGAAAGCAAGTGCACTCGAACTCCCATAGCTATTGAAGCGCATTGAAGATGAGAAAGCAAGTGGGTCCAAAATAAAAAGCAAGTGGGTCATAGCAATTAGAATATTCAATAGTTAATAAGAAGTGGATGTCAGATTAAGCGGTAGAAAAGACAAGAAAAGAAAAGTAAAAGAGGATGTCAGATTTAATTATATGCCACAACTGTATCCGTAAAGTCAGTCTATCTAATCTATCACTATTGCATGCGTGCATGTGTACTAATTAAAAGAAAATATAATATATAATGTAAACGAAGGATAAAAGGGATTGAAGTATATAATCTTGACAAAATGATAGCAGCAGGAACATCCTAGATTGGAGCAATATGGCGCGATTCAGGTTGAGGGTCATGTTTCTTTTATTTGCTTGATTATTTTGGTCAACATTGTGGGTAGTTTTGATAACATTTCCTTTGTTTTCTTTCATAACAAGTACTATTTGATGATTAGTACTTTTAACTAAAGGTGGAATTGTTCCTTTTGGTTCAACGTGAGTGGGATTTTTTTTGTTATCTACTTTTCTAATTTGGTAAATATTTAATGTTGTATATGATAAAGTGACGTTGGAATTCTTGGTCCAAGCTGTTGTTAGGGGCATGTTTGTGGGGAATGTCAACAACTCCACTAACTCGGTTTTCAAGGATCTTGGAGTTTTCATGATATTATTCTCATTGAGGTGAAAAAGATAGTACCGAGGGAAAAAAGAGAGGAGGGAGGTGGGGATCGCTACAATGAGAGCACTCTCATCATAGTTGAGTGAAACAATTTTTTTTTTTTTACAAAAATAATATGGTTTTAAAAAACTGATTAATGAATAATTTAAAGAGCATTACCTCTTTAGTGTAAAATCGTAAGAATATCTGTATGCAATAAACAGATCACATAATATCTAAACTAAATTGACTTAAAAATCTCTGCAAACTGGACAAATATTACGAACTCCAATCATTGCATCTTTCATCACATCCGATGCATCATATATATATATATATATATATATATATAAGGACCATTGCAAATCACAAGAATTAATTTAATATTCAAACCTTATCTTAAGGTTAATATCTTTACATCCTCTTTTCCTTAAAACCAACTTTACACAGTTGCCAACGTTTGTAAACTTTATTTATTATTGCTTTTGACAAACGGGAGGGCGACCCATGTGTTTGGTTTTTTCAAAACAAAAGAGGATGTTGGTCCCCATCCCATGCATCATTTCTGTAAAGAGTGTTGGTCCCCACTCCTAAGCAAAGTTTGTGGTCCACAGTCATCACGCAATACTCCCCCCACATTAACTTTAAGTGACTTTATATGGTTTAAAGTGATGAAGTTACACTATTCAAGTCAAACAAGTTAAAACACAATTATGAAACATAATTACATGTAATCATGAAACATAATTACGTGTTTGAGATGATATATATATATTAAACTCTTTTCTTATTTGCATTTGAGTGTCTAAGTTATTCCTTCAGAAAATCACTATATCGTTCAAGTTGTCAAAGATATTCTTGAATCGGTAGAAGATTTGCCAAAACATCGAAATGACAACTCAGACATGACAAGTTCAACTTGTCCAAAACAAGTTACTAATGACAGCAATTAAAGCATGCATATCGTAAGTAAATTATAATAATATCATTATCTTTAAATTTAATGAAATTTAATGAAGAGTTATTTTTATTTAAAAGTAGCCAATTCATTTTGGAAGAGTAATGTTGCGTACAGACTTCATTTAAAAAATATATCTTTTCTTACGCACAGGTCATCAATATCTTCTTAAAAAAAAAATTAATGAGTTTGTTATTTAGATAGATAAACATAAATATTTGTGGGAATATAATTACTTCATAAAATTGAATAATTATTTGCTTATATGTTAAAGTTTGTATATTTTCAAAATTTTTTTGTTGGATATGATTGATCAACTCGTGAAGACCGCTTTCTAAAAGTAGGATATTACTGTTAATTCCTAGGCATCACTTTTATTAAGATAACATTAATTAGTGGTCATCATGACACCTTTGGTTAGAGCGATTGATTGGAAATGATGACATGATGCTAGACTTGTCTTGCTCTAAACAAACTCGTGCTGCAACTTGTATGGATCCAATTCTAAGTATTGAAGCATCCTCAAGACTCATTGTATGAATAAGAAATGTAGCTAAACAGTGAAATTAACTCGTGAACAATAGGCCTTCTCTTTTATAATGACAAGTTGTCTTTTAACTTGTCAACAGTGAAATTTACAAC